>CM061921.1:253006019-253365138 GCA_031002005.1 Vandiemenella viatica
TCCATTCCTTGGCCCCCATCCTTTCCCGTCTCTAAAGACCTCCTGTTAAGAGACGTTAAGCAGACTAAAAAAAATAAATGGTGATGTTGCCAATAGTTTGAGTGAGTTAATAAATCAATATTCATGATGTATACCGTCAATATGAAATTAATAAGAATGAAAAACTAAGAAAAGTATTTTGCAATTTTTCAAATGGAAAATACGAGGGTGAGTCAAATGAAAACCTCAAATATTTTTTTAAATATTATTTATTGTGCAGAAGTGGTACAAAGCTGTATCACTTTTCAACATAATCTCCCCCACACTCAATGCAAGTCCTCCAGCGCTTATAAAGTGAATAATTCTTTTAGAAAACAATTCTTTTGGTAGTCCGCGCAACCACTCGTGCACCGCGTGGCGTACCTCTTCATCAGAACGGAACTTCTTTCCTCCCATTGCTTCTTTGAGTGGACCAAACATATGGAAATCACTTGGGGCAAGGTCTGGTGAGTATGGTGGATGAGGAAGACACTCAAAATGCAGGTCTGTGATTGTTGCAACTGTTGTACAGGCAGTGTGGGGCCTTGCAATTTCATGTTGCAAAATGACACCTGATGACAGCAATCCACATCGCTTTGATTTGATTGCAGGCCGAAGATGATTTTTTAGGAGATCTGGTATGATACTGTGGTGGTCCCTCTAGGCATGTAATGCTCCAAAACGACGCCTTTTTCATCCCAAAAGAGAGTCAGCATAACCTTCCCTGCTGATGGTTCTGTTTGAAACTTCTTTGATTTTGGTGATGAGGTATAAACTGACCTCCAAATGGAATTCTACCATTTAACCCCATACAAATTCCCGCTATTAAATACAGTAGTTTTATTAACTTACAGTTACATGAGCACATCATGGACTTATAGAATCTAACCATTCACAAAGATTACAAGCATTAATTATTACATTAATTCTTGGTATATATTTTACTGTACTTCAAGCATATGAATACTGAGAAGCAAATTTTACTATTGCCGATGCAGTATATGGATCTTCATTTTTTATAGCAACTGGATTCCATGGAATTCATGTAATTATCGGATCAACATTTCTATTAATACGCTTAATACGACATAAAATAAATCATTTCTCTATAAATCATCACTTTGGATTTGAAGCAGCAGCATGATATTGACACTTTGTTGATGTTGTTTGGCTATTCTTATATATTTCAATTTATTGATGAGGTAGATATTTATCTAGTATAAATAGTACAATTAACTTCCAATTAAAAAGTTTGAAAAAATCAAGATAAATAATTATTTTATTAATAATTAGAGGTATCTTTACCAAAAATGCCAATAAAGAAAAAATATAAATTAAAATTAATTGATTCAAGTAATATTGGCAACAACAAACTACCTAAACTAAAATAAATAGTTAATAAAACCAATAACAAAAGTAATCTAGCAACCAAAGTATAAAAAATTAAATAAATTCCCGCCTGTAAACGTTCAGGTTGATAGCCCCAACCTAAAATTAATAAAAAAAAACGTAGGAATAAGTCTAGATTCAAAATATAAATAAAAAGAAAATGATAATCTAGAAAAAGCTATGTATAATATTAATATTAAAAACAAAACAACAAATATGAAATTACCATAATAAAATCCAGTTAAATAAATACTAGTTCTAGAAGTTAATATTAAAGTACAAATCCATAAACTCAATAAAATCATTACAAAAGATATAGGGTCATAAAATAATCCATAACTAATAGAATTATAATCATGATAATTAATTAAATAAATAAAACTTAATAAAAATATTTAAAGAATGAACCAACCACCATGAACTTTTTAATAAACATAAAGGCATCATAAACATCAAAAACAATACATATATTAACATAAAGAAAATCTAAAAGAATTAAAAAAGTCATTACCATATTACCGAATTATAGAAACTAAAATAGATAAACCCAAAGCACCTTCACATGCAGAAAATACCAAAAAAATAACCAAAAAATAAAATTCTAAACCATATATAAGTAAATAAATAGATATAATTATATATAATGAAACAACAATATATTCTAATCTCAGTAAAACTTAATAAATGTTTACACTTAGATGAATAAACATAAATACCACAAAAATATATCAACAAAGAATAAATTAAAGATAATGAAACCATAAGTTTTAATAGTTTATATGAAAAACACTGGTCTTGTAAACCAGAAAAAAGAGAAACTTTTAAAACATCAGAGATAGATAATTCCTTTGCTGGTCTCCAAAACCAATATTTTATATAAACTAATCTCTGAAATTATTATAATATTATTTATAATATCAATAACAATAAATTACTATTTTTAAGATAAAAAACACCTAGATCAATATTACTAATCATTTTAATACAAACAATTTTAACTTGTATGTTCAGTGGAAATATTATAATAAATTATTGAATATCATATATTCTGTTTTTGATCTTCTTAGTAATAGTAATTTTTATCTACATTACAAGAATTGCCACAAATGAGATATTTAATATAAAAAAAAAATATATTATTAGTAATCATTATAATTATAATAATATTCATTTTAGATAAAACCTTATTTATTTATGAACAATTTAACAGAGACATAAAATTACAAACCATATCAAATATAGAAATAACAGAATCAATTAAAAAATTAATACACAGACGGAAAAAAAAATCCCAACACCAAGAAAAAATTATTGTAGAGTAATGAAATTTGGACAATGCATTTGTCAAGTTAACATGTTTAATTGATTAAATTTTCAAGATCACAGGTTAATTTAAGCTCAAGAAAATGCATTTCAAATGTGAAATACTGTTAAATTAATAGCCGGTGTAACCTCCAGAATTTTGAATGCAAGCCTGCAAACGTGAATGCATTGTGTCATACAGGTTTCGAATGTCACTTTGTGGTATGGAGTTCCATGCTTGTTGTACTTGTGCTGTCAATACTGGGACGGTCAGTGCTGGCTGTGGATGATGCTGGAGTTGTCGTCCAATGATATCCCATACGTGTTCAATTGGAGACAGATCTGGTGATCTCGCAGGCCAAGGTAACATGTCGACACTCTGTAGAGCACGTTGCGAGACAACAGCGGTATGAGGGCGAGCGTTATCCTGTTGAAAAACTCCCCCTTGAATGCTGTTCATGATGAATGGCAGCACTACAGGTTGAATTACCAGACTGACGTACAAATTTGCAGTCAGTGTGTTTGGTATAACCACAAGAGTGCTCCTGCTGTCATAGGAAATTGCTCCCCAGACCATGACTCCAGGTGTAGGTCCAGTGTGTCTAGGCCGCAGACAGTTTGGTTGCAGGCGTTCCCCTGGCCTCCTTCTGACCAACACTCGGCCATCACTGGCACCAAGGCAGAACCTGCTTTCATCAGAAAACACAAGATCTCCACTCCGTCCTCCAATGAGCTCTGGCTTGACACCACTGGAGTCGCAAACGGCGATGGCTTGTAGTCAGTGGAATGCACGCTACAGGGCTGGAGTCATGGTCTGGGGAGCAATTTCCTATGACAGCAGGAGCACTCTTGTGGTTATACCAAACACACTGACTGCAAATTTGTACGTCAGTCTGGTAATTCAACCTGTAGTGCTGCCATTCATGAACAGCATTCAAGGGGGAGTTTTTCAACAGGATAACGCTCGCCCTCATACCGCTGTTGTCTCGCAACGTGCTCTACAGAGTGTCGACATGTTACCTTGGCCTGCGAGATCACCAGATCTGTCTCCAATTGAACACGTATGGGATATCATTGGACGACAACTCCAGCATCATCCACAGCCAGCACTGATCGTCCCAGTATTGACAGCACAAGTACAACAAGCATGGAACTCCATACCACAAAGTGACATTCGAAACCTGTATGACACAATGCATTCACGTTTGCAGGCTTGCATTCAAAATTCTGGAGGTTACACCGGCTATTAATTTAACAGTATTTCACATTTGAAATGCATTTTCTTGAGCTTAAATTAACCTGTGATCTTGAAAATTTAATCAATTAAACATGTTAACTTGACAAATGCATTGTCCAAATTTCATTACTCTACAATAATTTTTTCTTGGTGTTGGGATTTTTTTTTCCGTCTGTGTATAATTGATCAAATTTCATAACAATAATAGTAATAATTTATCTATTAATCACGATAATTGCAGTAGTAAAAATGACTAATTTTTATTCAGGACCAATCCAGAAAATATATGAATAAACCTTTATGATTAAATAATCCTGTATTTAAAATTATTAATAATTCTCTTGTAGACCTACCAGCACCAACAAATATTTCATTAATATGAAACTTCAGTTCATTATTAGGATTATGTTTAATTGCACAAATTATAACAGGACTATTTTTAGCAATACATTATACCCCTAACATTGAAATAGCATTTAATAGTGTAATTCATATTTGCGGAGACGTAAATAATGGACGAATACAGTCGACCTCTATAAGACGAATTTCAAGGGTAAGGGAAAAATTCGTACTACCGAGGTATTCTTAATAAAGAGGTTCGTTTTATCGAGGTTTAATACTGCCGTTATTCGTCTTATAGAGGTTTCTCCTCGCTCTGAGATAACCTCTATAAAACGAAGATTTTTATGGCCAACCTCTATAATACGAATCATTGTTACCGTTACACTAAAGTTATTTTTTCAATGTAGGAAAAAGGTTAAAAAGAAAAAAAAAAAAAAAAATGTATGTAGCAATTTTAAAAATACATACTCGTTTATATTTAAATCACTCAAGTATCAAAACAAACAATAAACTGTTTGAAAACCATGTACTGTATAGTAAAATGAAAACAAATCTGAAGCCAAAATACGGTAAATATAAATGGAAACCAAACTTATACATATGTAGTATGTACATATAATAAATAAGGACTAACTAATCTTAAAAAAGTCATCAATTTTAGATTGCTTACTTGCATGAAGGGTTACCATATCCAATGTGGAATCCAAATCGATGATGGCTTTCACTACACTATCACTTAAAGCATTTTTCTTTAAGAAAAAACACTTGAGCACATCAATAGCTTCTCTTGCGTCTTTCGTTGACAGTTCCGGTCGATCACTCTCCGCGGCTGCATCCTCCTCATCATCTTCAGCTGCGTCATCTTCTTTATGATTTGAGGGTTGAACAGAATCCAGGATATCCTCATCCGTCAGCTCTCCACATACTGCTACATTATCATCGAAATCAACAAATTCTTCAAACTCCATTTCTTGGACGCCTAGTCTTTCGGTAACTTTGTTCCAGTTTTGATCTGGGCCTACTTCTGCATTTTGGGGTGCTGGAGTTCGAGGTTGGTCATCGTCCTCATCTTCGAGGTCCGTCACACGAAATCCACATTTTGCAAAACAGTTAAAAACAGTTTTGTCGGTTACGTTTGACCAGGCCTTGTTAATCATCCACATTGCATTTAAAACGTTGATTTTAGTCGGTACGTCTTGATCCATATCTGTCAAAAACTGCCGAACAACCTCCTTTCTGTAGTTCACTTTGAAATTTTTAATAATTCCCTGGTCAAGTGGTTGGAGCTTTGATGTGGTGTTTGGGGGAAGAAATTGGACTGAGATGTTTGACAAGTTTGGAACAGTTCCGTGTGCACTACAATTGTCAATAAACAGCAGGATCTTTTTCTTTTTCTTCTTCATTTCTGTGTTTACAGTTTTCAGCCATGCACTGAACTCATCACCATTCATCCACGCTTTTGAGTTGGCCTTATACAGTGTTGGTAAACTGTTCACATTTTTAAAACATGTAGGTTTTTGTGACTTGCCAATAACCAAAGGCTTGAGCTTATTTTTTCCCGAAGCGTTGACTCCAAGCAACACAGTTAATCGGTCTTTGCTGTGTTTGCCTCCATTGCAAGGGTCTCCTTTAAACGTCATTGTTTTATCTGGTAGGCACTTGAAAAAAAGTCCGGTCTCGTCTGCATTATATATATCATCTGGGTGGTAACCCTGAGTAATGTCAGCAAGTTTTTCTTTCCAATCATCGCATACTGTACTGTCCACAGACGCACATTCACCACACACATTTTTAAAAACAATATCATTCCTTTTTTTAAATTTTTCCAGCCAGCCATTACTGGCACGAAAATCAGGGTGTCCCAATTGTACAGCAAACTGCTGTGCCTTTTCTTGGAGAATAGGGCCTCCGATTGACAAATTTTTATCGCGGCACTGCTTTAACCACTTTAAAGTGGCTTTGTCTACTTCCTGAAATTCACCGGTCTTTGCGCGTTTGCAAAACTTAGAAAGTCCACTTGCTTCATCGTACTTGTCTCTATTCTTTATAATCGTTGCTAACGTTGTTGAAGGGATGTTAAACTCCTTAGCAATGGTGATTTTCTTCTTCAACGGGTTTTCTTCCACATGCTTCAAAACTTTACGCTTGAACTCTACTGTTAGCGCCGTTTTTGACTTTTTCCCTGCCATTACTGTTCATACAATAAAGATACGCACAACGGTCAGTCTTAAAAACAGCCGGAAGGGTTACTCAACACTGCAAAGGCACGTGCCAAACAATGACTGATGAAGGAAGAGGGTAGGGTGGGGAGTTTCATGTTAAGACACGCTTCTGTTTGTTTTGAAAACTACGCACTATGGAGGTTAAGATCATAAGAAATTCGTCTTAAAGAGGTAACATTCGTCTTGTAGAGGTCTTGTGCTAAGAATATTCGTTGTATAGAGGTTAATCAGTCCTAGCCCATGTCACAAACAAATTCGTCTTATCGAGGTTTTTAACCTAATTACTGCTTTGTATAGAGGTGTTTTTAGCATTGACCTTTATGGAAGTTTCAAGGGGATTTTAAAAAATTCGTCTTATCGAGGAATTCGTTTTACCGAGGTTCGTACTAACGAGGTTTGACTGTAATACGTACAATTCATGCTAATGGAGCTTCATTTTTCTTCATTTGTATATATATTCATGTTGGACGTGGACTATATTATGGATCATATATATATATATATATATATATATATATATATATACACATACATGAATAGTGGGAACAATAATTATATTTTTAGTAATAGCAACAGCATTTTTAGGGTATGTATTACCATGAAGACAAATATCATTTGAGGAGCACAGTAATTACTAACCTATTATCAGCAATTCCATATATTGGAACAGATTTAGTTCAATGAATTTGAGGTGGATTTGCAGTTGACAATGCAACATTAAACCGATTCTTTACATTCCATTTCATATTACCATTCATTATTGCTGCAATAGTAGTAATTCATTTATTCTATTTACATATATACAGGATCAAATAATCCATTAGGAGTTAATAGAAATATTGATAAAATCCCATTTCATCCATATTTTACATTTAAAGATTCAATCACCTTTATTGTGATAATTACAGCATTAATTATAATTTCATTAATAAGACCATATATATTAGGGACCAGACAACTTTATTGCTGCAATCCATTAGTAACACCGTACATATTCAACCTGAATGATATTCCTATTTGCATATGCTATTTTACGATCAATCCCTAATAAATTAGGGGGAGTAATTGCACTAGTAATATCAATTAGAATTCTTAATAATTATACCATTCTATAATAAAACAAAATTCCGAGGAATTGAATTTTATCCAATCAATCAAATTATATTTTGAATAATACTTATCAATTGTAATAATATTAACATGAATTGGTAAACGACCAGTAGAAGAACCATATATTCTTTACAGGACAAATATTAACGATTATATACTTTTCATACTTCATTATAAATGTTCATATAACAAATCTTTGAGACAAAATAATTAAATAGTTAATTAGCTTAACCCCCCAAAAGCATATGTCTTGAAAACATATACTAGAAGTTTAAATCTTCTATTAACTTATTCTACTTATTCTAATTATATTTGACTAAATAATAGAAAAAATTAATATTTTTAAACCAATAAAAAAACATAAATAATTTAAAGATAAAGGTAAAAAACTTATCCAAGCTAAATATATTAATTTATCATAACGAAATCGTGGTAAAGTTCCACGAACCAAAATAAATAAAAAAGCAACTCAAGAACTAACTTTATAAAAACAATATTAAACTATAATAATCTCCACCTAAGAAGATCAATGTAAGTATTATTCTTATAAAAAGAATACTTGTATATTCAGCAAGAAATAACAAAGGTAAATCCGCCGGAACCATACTCAATATTAAACCCAGAAACTAATTCAGATTCACCCTCAGAAAAATCAAAAGGAGTTCCGGTTAGTTTCTGCTAAACAAGGAAGCGTAAACTAACCAAAAATAAAGGAAATATTCATAATAAAAATCATCTATTATATTGATATAAATATATATAATATAAATTATATCTATTAACTATAATAATTGGTGATAATAAAATTAAAACTAATCTTACCTCATATGAAATAGTTTGTACAACAGAGCGTAATGAACCCAATAATGAATAATTAGAATTTGATGATCAACCTGCAACCATAACAGTATAAACACCTAAACTAGTACAACAAAAAAAAAAAATCCATATATAAATGAACATATATAAGTCAAGTAAGGCAACAAAATTCACATAAATAATGGAAATTTATTAATCTAAAAACAAGAGAAAAATAATAAATAAAATAATTAGACTTATAAGGTAAAGATTGTTCTTTAGTTAATAATTTTATAGCATCACTGAAAGGTTGGGGAATGCCAACAAATCCAACCTTGTTGGGACCTTTACGAATATGAATATATCCAAGAATTTTACGCTCAAGTAAAGTCAAAAAAGCCACTCTTAATAATACTAAAACAAATAACATCAACAAATTAATTAAAAATATAAATAAATCGTATAATATCAATACTACATGTAAAATTAAATTACATAGTTAAGATCTAAACTTAATGCACTTATCTGCCAAAGTAGTAATAATATTCAAAATAATAAGAATATCTTAATTTTATGGTCCTTTCGTACTAATAAAATTAGTTATATTCAGGATAGAAACCGACCTGGCTTACGCCGGTCTGAACTCAGATCATGTAAGAATTTAAAGGTCGAACAGACCTAATTATATGACTTCTGCACCACATATTTATCTTAATCCAACATCGAGGTCGCAAACTACTTTATCAATATGAACACTCTCTAAAATAATTACGCTGTTATCCCTAAAGGTAACTTAATCTTATAATCATAAATTATGGATCGAAACATTCATCAATGTTTATATAATAGAAAGTTTGTTTATTTTCTATGTCACCCCAACAAAATAAGTAATATTTTTATTTAAAAAATAACTAACAAAACAAATAATAATTATTATAAAGCTCTATAGGGTCTTATCGTCCTAGAAAAAAATTTAAGCCTTTTAACTTAAAAGTTAAATTCAATTAATTGATATGAGACAGTCAATTCCTCGTCAAACCATTCATTCTAGCCCTTAATTAAAAGACTAATGATTATGCTACCTTTGCACGGTCAAAATACCGCGGCTCTTCAATGAATCAGCGAGCAGGTCTGACTTCAAATTATTATCAAAAAGACATGTTTTTGATAAACAGGCGGGAATTTATTTTGCCTAATTCCTTATAATTAAATTATATTATAATATAATTTATACAAAAATATTTACTAATTAAATCATTATTTCATATTTTAAATTATTTAAAATATTATCTTTATAATAAATTTAAATTTATTATAAAATAATTAATATAATATTATGAACTAAAACGTAATCAAATAAATAGCTGATTTAAAGCCTATTAATATTAAATCAAATAAAAATTATAAATGAATTTAGAGCTAATCCCCTAAATTATAAGTAAAAAATCATAAAATATTAATACACATAAATACTTAAAAATTTTTCTAAAATTAAATTTTATCTAAAGAAACTAGATATCTTAAATGACGAATAATATATCACCACCAAACATAAATTAAAAATAAATATAAAACATTAACTTTTATTTATGTTTAAATCTATTTAAATCGAGAAAAGTAAATAAAAACAAATATTTTGATCTACCCTGATACAAAAGGTACAATAAATCAAATATACTTTTAAACAAATAAGTTAAATCAATTACTTTACTATTAAACTATAATTAATAATATTTATTCTCTATATATATACTAAAACTAAATAAATTAAAATTACTTTTATTATATAAAATAAACATAAAAAAATCAAATAATATTTTTATTTTAAGATGTCTTGAATTGCACAAGATTAAATTCATTGTAAATGAAATATCAAACTATAATCATCTTATTCTTACTAGGTACACTTTCCAGTACACCTACTATGTTACGACTTATCTCATCTATATAACGAGAGCGACGGGCGATGTATGTACATTCTAGAGCTTAAATCATATCAATTAATTTATTAATATTACTTTCAAATCCACCTTCAAATAAAAATTAAATAATATTATTCGTATAAATAAATTTATTGTAACCCATCTCTACTTTATTATAAGCTGTATCTTGACCTGAAATATAGTTCAATTAAAATAATAGAAAATTAAAATCCTAATAAAATATTCTTATAACGGAGATATACAAACCAATAAATAAAGTATATAAAATCGTGTAATATCGATTATAGGACAGGTTCCTCTGAATAGATAAAATACCACCAAATTCTTTGAGTTTCAAGAACATAACTAATACTACTCTAGTAATAAATTTACATTTAAAATAATAGGGTATCTAATCCTAGTTTAATAATTCTAAATTTCATAGCTTCATAAATAGAAAATAAATAAAATTTAAATTTCACCTAAAAATAATATAATTATATTCACAAATCTTAATAACTATTAACTAATAATTTTAAAATGTATTTATTGTATAACTGCAGTTGCTGTCACAAACTTCACCAATACTTAATACTAATAATAATTCCAAAATCACTTGATAATTAATTCAAATTACTGCTAAACCGAACATTAAGTAAAAACCTTACATATAATATATAGAAAAATTTAAAATTAAAGCAAGAATCAAACTTTACTGAAAAATAAACAACAAAAAAAATCTATAAAATCAAATTAATATTTGCATCAAATATTTAAAGAACTTTTAATAAATTTAACTCACCTTAAATCAAATATAATTAGAATATCTAGCCTCCACAACAACAACACAATAAATACTTTCTATATATGAAGTGTAAGTATATAATAGATTTTAACTAATGATAAGTTTAGGTCTAAACATGTATTATATTATTTAATCTTTTTATTTTTTTTATTTTATAAAAAGATTAAATAATATAAATGCTTATTCTATACATCATTAATTATATGATATAAATTACTTATATAATATATAATAGTGTTATATTACAATAAAAGTTTATTTTACATAACACTATCTTAATTAAATATTATATAATATACAATAAATAATTAATATTATAATAAATAATAATTATTAATATATTCAGTTAACTAACTTAATATAAATTATTTCTATATAACAATATTCTTTAATTGTTTACACTATAATAAAGTTTATATATATATCATTATATAATCACCAATAAGTTATTAATATAAAATATTTTTTTTAAACCTCACAAATAGGATTTTATACGTCTTATAAATATATATATATATATAAGTATTTATTATAATATAAATCTTTCCTGAGCTGCTTTATATATTATAATATAATTATATAAAATAAATATGTTATTATACTTAGAAGACAGAAAATAATTATTTCCCCAAACTTAAATTCCTTCACCTTATAATATTTGACCTAACTAAAAGTATCTATTAAGAAAATTACATATTTCTCATAATAAAAACATTAAAATATATAAAATGAGGTGCCTGAATAAAGGATTATCTTGATAGGATAAATAATGTAGACAACTACCCACATTATATATTTAATAGATTTAAACTATTCCCTTAAGTATCAAAAACTTATGTGCTTCATACACTTAAATATAAATAAAAAGATAAGCTAATTTAAGCTAATGGGTTCATACCCCATAAATAGAGATATTAATTCTCTTCTTTTTAGTGCACAACAACACAATAAAAATCTTATTCCTTTCATTTTTAGTGATAGGATCTATATTATCCTTATCCTCCAATTCTTGACTTGGAGTTTGAATGGGATTAGAAATTAATATACTATCTATTATTCCGATACTGTCAAGATCAAAAAATTCATCAATGAATGAAACATCAATTAAATATTTTATTGTTCAAGCTTTAGCATCAACTATGCTACTAATAACAATTTTATTTATTCAAATAAACAAAATATTTTTTTGAGAGAATAATTCAATTTTGATACTAATAATCTCATCGAGATTATTAATTAAAATTGGAGCAGCACCATTTCATATATGATTTCCGGAAGTCATAAGAAAAAATAATTGGTTAAACTGTTCAATTTTAATAACTTGACAAAAATTGGCTCCCATATCAGTAATATCTTACTGTATAAAACTAAATACAATAATAGTAATAATTACTATTATATCATTAATTGTAGGAGCAATCGGAGGATTAAATCAAACATCCCTACGAAAGTTAATAGCTTATTCTTCAATTAGTCATATTGGATGAATAATTGGATCAATAATAGTAAGAGAAACAATATGAGAATTTTACTTTATTATTTATTCAATTCTAAGATTAACAATTGTTATATTATTTAATCAAAATAATTTATATTGAATAAATCAAATTATAAGATCAATAAATAATAAAAACATCAAATTTTATATCTTCATAAGATTACTGTCATTAGGGGGTCTACCTCCATTTCTAGGATTTATACCTAAATGAATTATTATTCAATACATAGTAGGAATAAATCTTATATTCTTAATATCAACTATAGTTATTATCACAACCATCAATTTATATTACTATATACGATTAACTTTTTCTGCATTTACATTTTTAAATTCCGAAAACAAATGAATTTTTATAAAAAGTAATATATCAAAAACAAACAATTATATAATATATTTTGTCGTAATAAGAAATATAGGTCTAAGATTAGTGCCCATAATAATATTTATAACTTAAGGACTTAAGTTAAATAAACTAATAGCCTTCAAAGTTATAAATAAAAGAACAACTTTTAGGCCTTAGTATTACTACACCATTAGAATTGCAGTCTAATATCATTATTGAATATAAAGCCATTGTGGTGAGAGAGTTTAACTCATAAATAGATTTACAGTCCATCGCCTTAATCTTCAGCCATCTCACCGCAAAAATGGCTATTTTCCACAAATCATAAAGATATTGGAACATTATATTTTATTTTTGGAGCTTGAGCAGGTATAGTAGGAACATCTTTAAGAATATTAATTCGTATAGAATTAGGACAACCAGGACATTTAATTGAAAATGATCAAATCTATAATGTAATTATTACAGCACATGCTTTCGTAATAATTTTCTTTATTGTTATACCCATTATAAATGGTGGATTTGGAGACTGATTAGTACCTTTAATAATTGGAGCCCCAGATATGGCTTTTCCCCGAATAAACAACATAAGATTCTGATTATTACCACCATCTTTAACTCTCTTATTAATATCAAGAATAGTTGAAGGAGGGGTGGGTACAGGATGAACCGTATATCCACCCCTTGCCGGGGCAATTGCCCATAGAGGGGGGGTCAGTAGATCTAGCAATCTTCTCACTACATTAGCCGAGTATCATCTATTTTAGGAGCTGTAAATTTTATTACTACACCCATTAATATACGATCTCCTAATATAACTCTAGACCAAACACCACTTTTTGTATGATCAGTAGTTATTACAGCTATTCTTTTATTATCTTTACCAGTTCTTGCAGGAGCAATTACAATACTGCTAACAGACCGAAATCTCAATACTTCTTTCTTTGACCCTGCTGGTGGGGGAGATCCAATTCTATATCAACACTTATTTTGATTTTTTGGTCACCCAGAAGGTATATATTCTTATTCTTCCAGGATTTGGTATAATTTCACATATTGTATGTCAAGAAAGAGGGTAAAATTGAAGCATTTGGAACATTAGGAATAGTTTATGCCATAGCAACTATTGGAATCTTGGGATTTATTGTATGAGCTCATCATAATTATGTTTACAGTAGGAATAGATGTAGATACATGAGCATATTTCACATCAGCCACCATAATTATTGCAGTACCTACAGGTATTAAAGTATTCAGATGATTAGGGACACTATATGGAACAAAATTTAAATTTTCACCATCTATTTTATGAGCATTAGGAGTTATTTTTTTGTTTACAATTGGAGGGACTAACAGGATTAGTATTAGCCAATTCATCTATTGATATTGTAATTACATGAATACATATTATGTAGTTGTACACTTTCACTTATGTTCTTTCAATAGGGGCTGTATTTGCAATTATAGGAGGGAATTATTCAATGATACCCACTATTTACTGGTATAACAATAATGAAAAATGACTAAAAATTCAATTCACAATTATGTTTATTGGAGTAAATTTAACATTCTTCCCACAACACTTCCTAGGATTAGCAGGTATAAGCCTCGAACGATACTCAGATTATCCAGATGCATATTATCATGAAATGTATTATCCAGTGTAGGATCAACCATCTCATTTATTAGAATTATCATATTTATTATAATCATATGAGAAAGAATAATTTCAAATCAAAAACTAATATATTATATTAATATGTCAAGTTCTAATGAATGAAATCAAAATTATCCACCAGCAGAACACAGATATAATGAATTACCAATTGTATCTAATTTCTAATATGGCAAATAAGTGCAGTAGATTGAAGCTTTACATATAAAGTTCAACCTTTTATTAGAAAAATGGCAACTTGATCAAATATTTCTTTCCAAGATAGTTCATCACCATTAATAGAACAATTATCATTTTTTCACGACCATGCACTAATTGTTTTAATCGTAATTACTATAGTAGTAGGATATTTCATAATATATATACTGAGTAATAAATTATTATATCGATATATATTACATGGACATTTAATTGAATCTATTTGGACTATATTACCAGCAATAACACTAATTTTTATTGCCCTACCCTCAATTCAAATACTATATTTAATTGATGATACTAATGATGCTTTAATCACGATTAAAAGCATTGGACGTCAATGATATTGAAGTTATGAATATTCAGATTTTAAAAATATTGAATTCGATTCATATATATTAAATGAAAATGATTTAAAAAATGATAATTTTCGTCTTTTAGATGTTGACAATCGAACTATTATTCCAATAAATATTCCCATACGTATTTTAACGACAGCATCTGATGTTCTTCATTCATGAACAGTCCCATCAATTGGATTAAAGTAGATGCCACTCCAGGTCGGCTTAATCAAGCCAGATTTAGTATTAGCCGACCTGGTCTATTTTAGGGTCAATGTTCAGAAATTTGTTGTGGTGAAAACCATAGATTCATACCCATTGTTGTAGAAAGAACATCAACAAACTTATTCATGACATGAATTAAGAAAATATAGGAATAAGAAGTTAGTTTTTTTAAAAAAACAATTGAATGTCAGTCTATAGATATTATTAATTAATACTTTTTACACCGGATGGCTGAAAGTAAGTAATGGTCTGTTAAACCAATATATAGTATATTAACAAATACTTCTGGTGGAAAATATAAATATTTTAATTCCACAAATATCCCCATTAATGTGATTATCTCTATTTATTCTATTTTATATAGTATTTATATTATTTAATATAATAAATTATTATCTGTTTAATACAATAAATCAATATTCATATCAATACATATCAACTAAAATAGATAAACAATCTAAAAATATATTAAACTGAAAATGATAGTAAATTTATTTTCAACATTTGATCCATCAACAAATATTATAAATTTATCAATTAATTGAATAAGAACAATAATTGGATTATTTATTGTACCTATAACATTCTGATTAATTCCATCACGGTTAAATTCAACATACCTAATTCAATCGCAGGGGCAAGTCTACTATTAAAATATGCTCAAAAAAATGAAACAAAAAATAGTTTCCGGTTGGTGGAAGTGAACCCAGGTTTCGTCCCCAGTAACGATTCTTGCAAGGAAGCCATCACCTTCTCGTTCAAAGCGCTGAAGAAGTTCTTCACAAGCATCAACACGTCGTTCTCTCATTTCAGGAGCCAGCTGCCGTGGCACCTATCTTGCAGACACTTTTTGAAACTGGAGCACATCATGCACAATGTGGTGTGCTGAACCATGACTAATCTTTAAACATGCTGCAATGTCATTCAGTGTCACTCGGCGGTTTTCCATCACTACGGCTTCAACTGCTGCAATGTTCTGTGGAGTCACAACTCGTGCCTGATCTGGACGAGGAGCATCTTCCACTGAAGTCACACCATTTGCGAACTTCCTACTCCATTCGTAGACTTGCTGCTGTGACAAACATGCATCACCGTACTGAACCTTCATTCTTCAATGAATTTCAATAGGTTTCACACCTTCACTACTCAAAAACCGAATAACAGAACGCTGTTCTTCCCTGCTGCAAGTCTCAAGTGGGACAGCCATCTTTATACTGATACTGCGAAGGTATTTGTGCATCTGCACTATGCTGCCACCTACAGGTCATTCTGCACACTGCTTGTAGCACACTTACCAACTTGCAGGATAATGGCGCGAAATTTCGATTTTTTATTACAAATTTAAGGTTTTTATTTGACTCACCCTCGTATGATTGAAAAAGTATTTAAAATAAAATACAATATTCTTTTTGTATGAAAGTATTTTAAATACAAAATAAAACAGGTATTTTGTATTTTAAATACAAGTATTTAAATAATGCACATCTCTATGTGACATATGATTACTTGGCAGCTTATTCGTTCTGGTCCTCCTGTAACCATTGTCAATTCTTTATGGACGTGGCTACAAACCGTGTGGCAGTGTTTTCTCCAGCAGTATATCCAAGCTCTCTTTGATTCAATGCTACAATTTCCAGAGGCTCTGACCTCAGGACATGATGGCTTCACACTGTACTGAATTTTCACAGTCAACGTGCATATATAGTTCTGTAATCCTAATCATTTGTGTATTGTCATTCCCCTAATCTGTGAAATAAATTTAATTGGAATCGCATGTCTCCTTCTTGGTTCTGCAACTTTCACAAACAGTAGTGGAAATTTCTGCTGTGCTGTATTGGACCTTTTTTAATTGCTTCTGGCTTTATGCCTGATTGAAGTCATTTGAGGCAGAAAAGGACTGGGGCCAAGGAACGGGAAGGAATTTGGCCATGGCCTTTTGAAGGAACCAACCCAGCATTCATCTGGAGTGATTCGAGGAAACCATGGAAAACCCAAATCTGGATGGCTGAACAGGGATCCCAATTCACATCCTCCTGAATGCGAGGCCAGAGTGTTATCCCCCATGCTTGGTCTTCATTACCTCTTTTTGTTTTTTACTTTACTAGTGAATAAAATGAAAAGATTTGTCTGAAAAATTATTAATTTGATAACAGATACTAGGGCTGCATATACGTTTAAAAACCTATTGCAGTGGTAGCAGACTGTTCAGTAACAAGAATAAAGTTTCTTTGTACTAAAGAAGAAACACTGGTGCAAAATTCTTTTGGTCCGAGAGCTTTTCTCACATTTTTAGCATTTGTAGCAAGTATCAAACACTTATATTGCACAATTGCATACACTACAGTGTTTGAATAGTCTGATTGATGTGGTGACTATGTCAATCAGTGTTGTTCTTACATATCTGAAAAAAAATAGCAAATTTTTCACGATAAAGAAACTTACCTCAAGTGAAGCTTTTATGTGACATTTGTTAAAAATTATACTTATGGTAAAATGTTTTTTAGGCTAATGAAGGGCAATCAGATTTTTTACTTATTATTGCATTAAAATAGCTATTTGACTACTGTTGGGAAATTTTTTACTATCATACTTGATTTACCTGATAGTAAATTCCGTGTTTAAATTTAAAGTGAAATAAAGACCATCAAAACATGATTTTGTGCCCTGACGCAAGTAATTGACAATTGTTTCAATCAATTTGTGTATAAATTGATGAAAAAATGGTGTGTTGTGCCCTAATGTACAAACACAACAGTAAAAACTACCGAAAAACTACAAGTGTTCCAACAATTTCTGAAATACGAAAAAGTTGCTGCAGCTCACTCATAGAAACCCAGATGATATTGTGACTAATGCAGATACATTTTGCTGTTTAGATCATTTATACCATAATTTTGTACACACTTTCAACAGGCTAACACTGCCAAAGTTGTTTCACGGAATGAAGTGAAACTCATTGGGTAAATAAACTAACAATAAAATCAATTGTAGGTAATGTTTTCCCCTATCATGGTTACAGTCACTATGGACTGCACAGACAAATTGCACAGGTAGTTAGTGTGAATAAACAAAGGGGAGGGGGTAGAGGTTTCACTATAGTTAAAGCCAGATTTGTTGGATCTGGAACGTTTAACATAAGGTTGGTATGTTTGTGTTGCCATCTGTCTGTGCAACATTTAACCTGTGTTCTGTATGATAAGTGTACTTTTGTTTGTGAAATTTGTAGTTTATGAGGCAGAGATTGGGGACCATAACCAGCATTTGCCTAAGTGATTGTGAGAAACCGCAGTCAGTACAGAGGGCCAAAACTCGAACCAAGTACTATTGTACCTCCCCGATCAAGTGTGGTGTTGTTGCCTTAATGTTTGCAGCCATGCTGACGGGTCATCATTTACTATAAATTTATCATCCGCAAGTGAGGAAAGTGGACCGCAACATCCAATTACTAAATTGTATGGTTACATTATACCTACAGTATGTTATAGTTTCCATTCTTCTTGTCAGCATAACCTAAAATTAATTTAAAGTTTTGGTCATTCTTATGAGTGATAGTAAGATCATAATCGTCATGGTATTAGGATGCCGTTTTGTCAATGCTAGTGGGCGTGTGTGGATGTGTTCTGTGAGTTGACGGGCAGACCTGATGGAATTCCAGCTCTGCTCAAAACATCTTCTTCTGTTCTTCAGGCAACTCCACTAGAAACTTACTGTTGTGCTATTTGGAGCTAAGTCCTGACACCACCATGGATTGCCGCTAAAGAGCGAAGGTTAGAAATGGATTCAAATTCTAACTATGTGAAGGAAGGCTAGACTTGCAACAGAACCAATTTTATCTAAGCCCCAATATGTTAATTAGTGGTTCTCTTGGAGCAAACAGGAATAGTTAAGTGGAGGCAGATGGTCGTCCTGGATGGAAGATAGGTTGGCAGGCTCCTAACAGGTGGCTACTCTAACTGTAGCAACTGTACTCTGTGAATGCTGAACGGTAAAAGACACTGCTTCATAGTGTGTACTTTGCAGGCTGTCTTGGATTGTAGTGCCAACAATAAAGTTTTGACTGCAAGCTGACTGAAGTCCTACACATGCCGCAATCAGCAGGTCAGAGATTGGCGATTGCCAACACCTGACAACCGTATATTCCTGTAATTCCTCAAATAGTGTTGGTCTTCAAAGTGATCTCCCAAAAGAATACCTAACCATCAAGCTGTCTGTTTATTAAAAACAAAAATCTCATTATTACAACAAATTCAGCAATGAACAATAAAAATAACTGAAAAATTGGAAAACAATAAATATAGCACATATAGTTGCTATGTTTACTGGCATGTGACATCTCTGAAGTAACCGTCAGTGTTTTCTATCAGGTGACGAAAGGTAAGAAAAATCACTATGTTTTAATAAATATAATCATTATTTCCTTTTAAAATTATAAAAAATAGCTGCCTTAAGCAGTAATCTACACAATTTAGGAGATACCACAAGCTTCTCAGCACCCTTCGTTTTTACATTTCAGTTCACACATCTCATTTTTGCCATAAAAATTTCACTCTTACTTTCTTTGATCCATGGTCAGGGCACAACAATTTGTAATATATTTTCAGTATAGTCAATATAACCTACTTGGTTTTGTGATTCTACATGTTTTTTACTTATGTGATGAGGATGTGGTGGGCAATGCAAAGTAGTCTGGCACTGTCCTCAACTCTAATTACTATCTTAAATGCTGTGACTCACATAGCAATGAACCTTGAATGTGACCCTCATGAAGCACCCCTGCCCCTCCTCCGTTTTCTTTTCTATCTCTCTGTAAGGGACTGCTTAACAGACCCTTGAAATCAGGGTTCAATTAAAGGTAATAGCAGGTACAGCTTACCTGTCTATCTACTGAAGGAAAATTCACTGCAACAGCACAATCCAATTAATGCCCCAACCATGGATCAAAGGAAGCAAGAGTGAACTTTAAATCTTTTATGTCAAAAATGAGATGTGTGAATTGAAGTGTAAAAAGGAAGAGTGCTGAGAAGCTTGAGTGTATCTCTTAAATTGTTTTTGAAAAAACTATCCCAATACTACCGTTTCTTGTGTGATTTCAAGATACCATGGAAATGGAAGTCTAGTTTGCTGGTTGAGGGATCGAAACTATATCCTCTTGAACTAAAAGTTTAAAAATCCACCAGCTTATATATTTTACTTTACGTAACTAATCATTATCAGAATCATTCTCGGCAGATGGCTACATTATAACATTGTAGAAAATGGCATATGTTCTTCAGGAACATATTAGCACTTTCTTAACATCATCCTTTTTTTGGCATTGATGGGATTCATGTCTGCAAAAGTTTTTGCGTTAGGAAGCTCCATACCTGTGTTGCTCCGCAACAACTTAAAAGTTTTTATTATTATTATTTCTCAAATTTTATCATAACCTAAACAGACTCCCTCATTCATTTCATAATAGTAATGTTCTGATATTTTAAACAACTTGCGCTGTCGTTCCTTCTTTCCCAACGCTTTTAATTCTGAGCTTCACTTTTGAGCACATACTTTTTAAAGTGCTTGGGCCACCACTTGTTAAACTCTAGGATGCTGTCATTGTCTCCCAAAAAACTGTTTCAATTTTCCCCTCATTCAGTAATAATTTTTGAATATTGATCAGGTGTGTAGATTCTGTCAACTCTTTTTAATCGTCTCTCGATAATAGTAAAGATACGATCACATGGGAGAAAACTGTGACCCCACTGAAAAATATTGCTTGATTGTTACGTTACTTATCAGGGAAAGGCCAAATAAAAATCATAAAACCATATGATTCTTGTTCTGCCCTGTACATTCGTCGGAAAAAAGATGGGTTTCTTCTGCAGTTTGGAGGATGAAAAGTGATTACGGAAAGAGGAAACTTTACTCCCTACCTTTTTTCGCAGTGGCTTCATGGTAGGTATAGATTTTGCTTGTTCCAGTTTTCAAGTCATAAATGCAAAAACGGTTAACCCACAACTACCAATAGTATAATATTTTTTCCTGCACTGGTAATGTGAGGGAAAGAGAGATTTTGCATGGAATCTACTACGATTCCATAAGTATCTGCCTCGTTGTGACAATTCTTTTCTACGTCTTTTAAGGCAGGATAAAACTTGTGTTTTAATAACGATTATAAACTATAAAACATCTGTAGTGTTAACAGCTGTTTAGAAACATAGGCTGCAAATGTAGCAATCCGCTCAGAGCACACCGGCGGGGCCAGTGCTGCCAGACACTTGGCTTTGAATATCCGTAGATGGCCACTAAAATTTCCGGAGACTCGCTGACTAAAACAATAATTATCAAAGGGAGAGTAACAATTAAGAATACTTTTTATTTCCAATTATTTAAAATTACAAAAATAATATTCTACATTGAAAGTAAGAAATATCCCTAAACATGTTTTATACCTGATCTGGGTTTTCCATGGTTTTTGCCAGATCACTCCACGCGAATGCGGGGATGGTTCCTCACAATAGCCCATGGGCGCCTCCTGCCATATCCCTTATAACCCTTCCAAACCATAACCCTTTTCGATAGGTGCAATGCACCCTCCGCCACACACTTTTAGTGAATCGCGGAGTAATAATAATAATAATACCTCTTCACTTTTATCACTGCTGCTGCTGCTGACCTCTCTCTCTCTCTCTCTTTTAAGGGACCATACATTTTTTGTTGACATTAAATTTAGCATATCTTTTGTAATGGGAAATGTTAACCCTTTCAATTCTCGGATATTGGTTAGGCCTTCTCAGAAGCCACTTCTTTGTAAGCCGTGCCAGTGAGCATGTCACTGGGTATAAGGATTGCATCAGTAGTTTTGTATTGCAGTCTTTTAATACCAATAAAATCTGTAACCAAACAAAATATGAGTTTTATTTCAATCGTTGGTTCACACGAGTGGTTGCAAGGAAATGATTCACGCTTATTGACAATACTGTAATGCAGTAACACTATACGCTCAAAGTTAAAAAAAGACCAATATAAGGAAATATCGACAAATGATAAAATTATCAAAAATCCGTAGATATTTTAACAAAATCAAAAAATCCTAACTTTTCATAAAAATCCATAGATCTACGCATAAATCCGCAGAAATGGCGGCGCTGGGTGGGGCAGCAGTTAATAATACAACCAGTTTGAGCCTATTCAATAATAAACACCGATTTCACACCGCTACAGCATTGTCGAGAGTTCTGGCCGCAGATTTCACTGGGCGCAGTTTTCGCGACACCCTCTTGCCTACGCACTGACATGATTACAGTCTAATTCTTCCTTGTTTACATTGTTCACTGAGTGTTTAAGATGCCTCCAATAATCGTGAGTCCCGCCAACTGTGAAGTACAGTCTGTTATAAGATTTCTTCATGCTAAAGGCCTAAAACCGATCGATATTCATCGTGAGATCTGTGCAGTTTACGGAAAAAACAATATGAGTGATGGAATGGTGAGAAAGTAGGTGAGAGCATTTAAAGATGCCGCACAAATGTGCATGACGAACAACGGAGTGGACGTCCCTCGGTCGTTAATGAAAGTTTGGTGCAGAAAGTGGACAATAAGGTGAGAGAAAACAGACGCTTTACGATTTCCTCCTTGTGTGATGACTTTCCTAATGTTTCTCGTAGTGTTTTGTATGGCATTGTGACCGAGCACTTGAATTACCAAAAATTGTGCTCACGTTTGGGTACCGAAAATGTTAACGGATGTGCACAAAACCAAACGTTTAGGCAGTGCATTGACTTTCCTTGAGCGGTACCACAATGATGGTGATGATTTCTTAAGCCAAATCGTTATGGGGGATGAGAAATGGGTGGCCTATGTCACACCTGAATCAAAGCAAAAATCCATGGAATGGCGGCACTCAGATTCACCCAAAAAAAATGAAGTTCAAGCAAATGATTTCTGCCCGGAAAATCATGTGCACAGTTTTTTGGGACAGAAAAGGAGTATTGCTTGTGGAATTTCTGCCTCATAATGAGACAATCAATGCAGCAGCATATTGTGAGACATTGAACAATCTGCGCTGTTCAATCCAGAACAAAAGACCTGGCAAGTTAAGGAAGGGCACCGTTTTGCTGCATGACAATGCCCGTCCACATGTGGCTAATCAGACCAAAGATCTCATCACATCTTTGCGATGGGAAACTCTAGATCATCCTCCGTACAGCCCTGATCTGGCGCTCAGTGACTACCATCTGTTCCTGCACTTGAAGAAACACCTGGGCGATCAGCGTCTTGAAGACGATAACGAAGTCAAAACAGTTGTGATGCAGTGGTTAACAAGTCAGGCGGCAGACTTCTGTGAGAAGGGTTTTCAAAAACTGGTACTACATTATGACAAGTGCCTAAATATTGAAGGGAATTATGTAGAAAAGTAGAGTACGGTAAAAATAAAATTATTGAGATATATTTGCACGTCTTTTTTTAATTTCAAAACAGTACTTACTTAAAAAACATGCCTCGTATAAGGCTACTTAAAGATTGATAGCCTCTTATAATGTGGCAATGGAACCAACCAAAAAGTATCTAGAAAAAGAAACATGATAGTGAAATTAACCAGATGAACCAATGGAACAATCAAAAATGAAGGCAGTCTTCAATTTTTTTTCATTTTAAGGAAAATTGCCCAAGGCAAGGCCTTGTAGGAAGTAACCTTGCTATCACCTGTACATATTTATAAAAACTATGAAAAAACCATCTTCCTACTGCAAGAAACCCAATAGTATTACAATATAGGAATAAAGCTGAAATCGTCCCTTGCTGCTTTCTAATCATAACTCATGCTGCAGTCTTAATTCACTTGTGGATTGTTAACTCTCCCATGTTTTATTATTATTTAAACAAATCTGATGGAAAATTTGAGTAAATATCCACCAGAAAGATTTCAATTATGTATATACACCATTCAGTGAATGAGCCCATTCTGATCCCTTGGACAGACTGTGTCATGGTCTTCCTAAATGTCATCTACTTATAAGCTTGTACTTCATGGCCTGCTTGGGAAGATGTTCACAAACATTCTTGGAATTTTTACATACCATTTATTCTTCAATTTTGTTATTGACTGTGAAAATCTCTAATTTCTGTTTTATTACTTCCTTGCACATATGATCTGCTTTGTTACACCCTTTAAGACTTCTTCTTCTGATGCCATGCCCAGTACCGGGCATAGGGGACTCCCATGGAGTGTGAACCCTCCCTGGGAGCTCTCTTGGTAAGATGAACTGGGAAGTTTCCCGTTGCCTTCCCCAGTGTGTGTTTGTATGTGTTATTTCAAGTGTGTGTGTGTGAGAGAGAAATGAGATATGAAGAAGGGAGAGATTGATACCCAGCACCAGCCCTTTCAGGCCTACTGTTCCAAAAGACAGAAGGGGGACCACCAGACTTGCAGTCCCCATCGGAGGGATGAATCACCATCGTGTCATATGCCCTCGCTCCACACACTGTGGAGATGTTTGTGATTTAAACCAAGATTTTGGTGCACAGTCTGGTGATAAGGAATTGTGCACCACCACTGGGATTCAAACCAGCTAACCCTGTCATCGTTGGGAACCATCACGGTGCAATAACCAACTGCGCGGGAAAAACACTTCAAACCTGTGGCTTGTATTTAGCTTCAATCTTCTTTTATTTATTTATTTATTTATTTTTTCTTAAGAATGCATATTTCACTTCCACACAACAGTGCTGGATTGCCATCGTTTTATAGAATTTAACTTGAGTTTTTTTTTTTTGCAAAAGTTTTATCCAAAGTCCTTTTAATGTTCTACAACACTGAAAAACTGTGCAACTTAGGTTGGAACTTTAGTTTTACTTTTACAGATTAAGCAGTATGTTTTGGTTATGAATTTTAGTATTTGTACCACATATTTTTCTGTAGATTGTTTCCTGAGAAGGTGACCATAACTTTATGATGAATAGAGTAAGGTGTTAAATGATTTGTCTTTCCGATTTGAATTTATTTTGATGTTAGTGCCTGCCATTTCTTTATCAGGTTTTAAACATATAAAATATACTGGAAACAGACAGCAGCCTTGTTTAACTCCTTGGTTGGTTTTATTGGCTTTGCAGCTTCATCATTTGGGTTGTCTAAAATTATGCTGGTGCATCTGTATAAACTTTTAATAACCAGTATTAAATGTTCTGGAAGGCCTTTTTGCTCAAATACATCCTACAGTTTAAACTGCATTGCCTTATCAAAGGCATTGACACAGTCGATAAAAGCAATATGAGTATCTAAACTAATTTATCTTCATTTTTCAGCAAGTTTGTATGGTAAATACTGCGTCAATAGATGAAAGACCTTTCTAGAAACAGTTTTGTCTTCTTGAAAGAGGTACTCTGCTATACTTTGAAGCGATTATGTGAGCCTATATTTTGTATCCACAATTCAGCTTGAATAATATTGCCATAGCCTCACCCGATTCCTCACTGTTTGTCTTTTTTCTCCAATGTATATTTATCGATTGTGGCATTCCTAGTTTTAAAAGTATTCCAGCATTCTTGTAAAGTCCCAAACTAATACCACCTACTTTCTCAGTCTATCTAGGAGATTTCCAGTTTTTCTAGTATTATATCGTATATGCTGGCATTTTTGGACACGCGTACATTTTCAGCAAGCTGACTGTATCTTTGTTAAGTTTTTTGATTGCATTACACCTCGTCGAGGTCATTAGAGGTGGAAAAGGGCTGGTGACGAGGAACAGGAGGCAATTTGGCAACAAGCTTGTTGGGTGAGTGGTAACGCTCTGGTCTCAAATTTGGAAGGACGCAGGTACAAATCCACATTGGACCATTCAGATTTGGGTTTTCCATGTTTTCCCCAGGTCGCTGCAGGTGAATTTCAGGATAGTTCCTTCAAAAGACCATGGCCAAATTCCTTCCCCGACTCTAATTACATCAAAGAGACAAAGCCATAAGCAAAAGGTATTTGATCATGGCCTTTTGAAGGAACCATCCTGGAATTCGCCTGGAGTTGCTTTGGGTAACCATGGAAAACCAAAATCTGGATGGCTCGACGGGTATTCAAACCTATATCCTCCCAAAAGCGAGGCCGTAGCGTTACTGCTCACTCACCATGTTTGGTAGGTCTAGTCTTTAGCTGACAGTTATGTAGTCCATTACACTTATATGTTCCCCAACTTTCAAAGTAATTTTTATGTCCTTTTTTTGAAAAATGTTTGTCACTTTCATGCTATTGAAAGTGATAAAATCAGTGAGTTTTAAGCATCTTAGTGAACATTGAAGTAGGATTTGCTCACAGAGAAAACAGAGGTATTTCCGAATGTTATATTATCTTTCCCATGACATTTGGTACGACAATCAGGATCATAACAGCCTTTATGTACAGTTACTACATTCTTTAACCTATTATGAAGTAAAAGAGTTAAAATTACTTATGTTTGACATCTGTCTTTAAATTGTAGCAAGGTTAAAATCTTCCTTTCCCAAGTATTTAGTGACAAGCAACAAAGTTTGTCAGCTATTTTTCTGATTGAACAACTTTACCAGTTTTCATTAAGATATATCTCAATTTTTTTGTGACAGGACAAAGGTTATTACAAAATTTTTAGGTGATACACAAAAATGAAAATATTTGTCTAAAAGTTAAAGAAATTTAATCTCCATAATGCCCATTAATACACATGGCTAAATGTAGCAAAAATTCATATTAAAACTGATTTTCTATTATGAATTAAGATATTAAAACAGAAGCGCACAGTAATCTGATTGGCACCAACATTATTCACACAAAAATGGAACTCCATTAAAAAATAATGCATTAAAATACTTGTCAAATTATATGTGACTTCAGGATCTGAAATTATATTCTTATATAATTTCAGGCACAATTCCAATGTCCTAAATAAATAGTCATGTGCAACACCTGAATTGTAACCACACAGGCAAACGTTGAATAAATCACTGTAAATCTATCTAAAATTATTACACAGTTCAAAAAATATTTTTCCATTATTTTGAACATTTTGTGACTATTTCTAAAAAAAAACATGGAATTCATTTCACTATGATTAACTAATCATTTAAAAAAAAAATCTATTAGTATTTGCAAGCTAATGGATATGATATATTCAAGGGCAATGGTTATTTATATATATATATATATATATATATATATAAAAAACATTACCCAAAACTTTTGAGTTTGAATATTATCTGCTTTTCAGATGAAGCATTTCCTTGTGCAGTTCTTAAAATATTTTCTTATTCTCCTTGTGCAATGCTTTATGTTGATACATCACAGAAATGACAATATGATTAATGGAGAAAAAAATATGCAAAGATTGTGCTACGCACTTAGATTCACATTTTGTCAAACATTCTTTACTGTACGATTATACATCAGTAATATTCCACATGCACACATTTGTTTGAAGGCACAGTCTTCCCTGTCTACAGCTTAGTGTAACAAAATCTACTCAAATTTCAACTGAAGAATATGCCTTGATATTGTGCAAAATCTAAAAATAGCAATCTGGAAATAATTTTTAACCCTTTGGAGCTTAGAGGTTTCACCCTACAAGGACTTTAAAACCTCAAGAATAATACCCTTATAACAAAACCACTACTGGGTGCCCACTTTGAGGTGTATTTGCTAAATTTGTTTGTGAAAGTAAGTTATGTCTATTGCAGAATTGAGCCTATCATAAATACAGGTAAGAGCATAACATCTGTTATTACAGTTTCTCTGACTTAAAGGGAAAAAAATATTCATGTAAAGCCATGAAATAAGCTTATATTTTTTCCTATGAAATCAGTATGCAGTGGTATTGGAGCTTTACTGCACGTCGACACTTAGGTCATTAGCACCAAATCACTATGTAGCTTTGTGATGTAGCACACTTTGGCTTAATAATCTTTCAGGATAAAAAAATCAAGCTTCAGAGAAGTTTCCCAGTGATATTATTCATAATGTTATTAAAAATATGTTTTGCAATCGATCAGAATCATTGATTGAAATGATGTACCCCAATTGTTGAACACGGCTGAAAGTGGAGACTCAAACAACTTACTTACTCCAAAATTTTAATGGCCTACATTCATTTCCTCGAGAGTATGCCTTAAAATAAATATGCAGCTACAGAGGCAAAAATGCTTACAAACCTTTTCATATAGCATTTGCAGAAAATATATTGCAAGGAATACTGCTGAAGAAATAAGATATTTCTTGTATGGCTCAAGAAAACTGTGAGATTCAAACACCACTGACGTATCAGTGGTATGGTAGGAATCTACCAGGACTCTTTAAGTGCATTTTTATTCAGATAATATTGATGTAAATAAAGTTATTTAGTTAAACTATACCAGTTACTCACTTTTGTCAACAGATACATAAACACTCGTGTGGAAATAGGGCTCTGGGACAGCAAGTAATTGGAGGGAGTATTACAGACATTTCATCTTTGGTACAAAATGTGGTATAAAAACCTATCCAATGAGGCTGATGACCAATATACATCCTTCAATTAGCAAAATATACTAGTAAAACAGAAGGCCTCGCAGTAAAAGAATTACCAGATTCCTCAAGAGATATAAGTTTATTTCAGGCATTTTAATTGTATAAACTGCTTCAATGGGACAACAAGGCAGGAGGCGAGAAAACAAAATATTGGAGTTCAAATGGCACCTCAGAAGGAAGAAATTAACCTTCTAACAAATTCCCACAGTTTAGAAAATGGAACAGCAATGTTTCAATATAAAATCCTGAAAGTGACAAAAATAAATAAAAAACAAACATAATTTTTGGAACAGAATGCAGTAGCAGTTTAAAAATTGTGAGATATCATAGATCTGCAAAGCTTGTGAGGGACCATTAAAAACATATTTGAACAGCATGTACTGTGAAAAATAGGCCCATACATAGTAAGAATGTGTGCAATTTTTTTTAAAAGGAGATAGCAAAATAGTTTATTTCAATTTTTATAGTGGCTACTTACTGTAACCTAAAATATGACTATCAAAATCGTAAACCCTGTGCTGCAAAGGGTTAAAAAGTAAGGATGGCCAACCTTCCATATCAGGTTTACTGACAAGTTTATGCTACCTGTAATGAAAGTAGAAACATTTCAAGTAATAGAAATAAAGTAATTAGTAAAAATTTTAAAGTACTCTGGTCTCTTGTTAACAACAATTTTTCGTAGTTTAAAACAGTTTTAGAATATAACACTAACAAATAATATTTTCACAACCTTATATTATTTAAGCAAACATTCATAAAATGTTAAAATATTTAGGCACAAATTCTTTTTTGCCACTCTAAAGTATCAAGAAAGAAAACCTCTGTGTTTTAAACTTTATTATTGTTTCTAAAATATCTATTAAACAACCAACACTAAAGTAAGCATAAGAATTAAAATTTGAAGACAGTATTTCAAGATGCTGTCTCAGAGTAAATAAATAAACAAGCCTTCAAACTCCTCTAAAAATTGTGAGACACCAAATTACAAAAGATAAAAACTCCTTGAAATCAACAAAGTTTCAACACTGTATTCAGTTTAGTGGTGACATTATTTCTGTTCAGTAGATTACTGTTTGTCAAATAACATCACAAACACACAATCATCTTGTAAATTTCAACTATCTATTCTGAATCACCACTCATTCTCCGATGAAACTACGTTTGTTCGGTTGCATTTTTCTTTATTATTAAATCTAACTAACTCCCTTATTTGCTGTATAAATTTCATTATTAATTTAAAAATATTCTCAGTAATCCATTTTCGGGCAGTGCTACATTCAAGTTGGTTGCTAAAATGCTGGTTAACTTTGCTGGTCAACCACCAGCCCCCTTAAGATATTTATTTAAAAGGAAATTCTGTATTTTAGATTAAAACAGTTTCATTTCAAATAAAATATTAATACAATTACATTTAACCTGGATATCTTTTAGAGATTATATACTTAGGACTAGAAGAAATTAGTAAAACATTCAGCAATTGTTACTTTGTTACTTTTTAGGCACACAGCAATGAAGTTTACTATACTTGCTATATACACAGACGGAAAAAAAAATCCCAACACCAAGAAAAAATTATTGTAGAGTAATGAAATTTGGACAATGCATTTGTCAAGTTAACATGTTTAATTGATTAAATTTTCAAGATCACAGGTTAATTTAAGCTCAAGAAAATGCATTTCAAATGTGAAATACTGTTAAATTAATAGCCGGTGTAACCTCCAGAATTTTGAATGCAAGCCTGCAAACGTGAATGCATTGTGTCATACAGGTTTCGAATGTCACTTTGTGGTATGGAGTTCCATGCTTGTTGTACTTATGCTGTCAATACTGGGACGGTCAGTGCTGGCTGTGGATGATGCTGGAGTTGTAGTCCAATGATATCCCATACGTGTTCAATTGGAGACAGATCTGGTGATCTCGCAGGCCAAGGTAACATGTCGACACTCTGTAGAGCACGTTGCGAGACAACAGCGGTATGAGGGCGAGCGTTATCCTGTTGAAAAACTCCCCCTTGAATGCTGTTCATGAATGGCAGCACTACAGGTTGAATTACCAGACTGACGTACAAATTTGCAGTCAGTGTGTTTGGTATAACCACAAGAGTGCTCCTGCTGTCATAGGAAATCGGTTACTTCAAGGACAGCTCCGAGCCAGGCGCCCTGTAGCGTGCATTCCACTGACTACAAGCCATCGCCGTTTGCGACTCCAGTGGTGTCAAGCCAGAGCTCATTGGAGGACGGAGTGGAGATCTGTTGTGTTTTCTGATGAAAGCAGGTTCTGCCTTGGTGCCAGTGATGGCCGAGTGTTGGTCAGAAGGAGGCCAGGGGAACGCCTGCAACCAAACTGTCTGCGGCCTAGACACACTGGACCTACACCTGGAGTCATGGTCTGGGGAGCAATTTCCTATGACAGCAGGAGCACTCTTGTGGTTATACCAAACACACTGACTGCAAATTTGTACGTCAGTCTGGTAATTCAACCTGTAGTGCTGCCATTCATGAACAGCATTCAAGGGGGAGTTTTTCAACAGGATAACGCTCGCCCTCATACCGCTGTTGTCTCGCAACGTGCTCTACAGAGTGTCGACATGTTACCTTGGCCTGCGAGATCACCAGATCTGTCTCCAATTGAACACGTATGGGATATCATTGGACTACAACTCCAGCATCATCCACAGCCAGCACTGACCGTCCCAGTATTGACAGCACAAGTACAACAAGCATGGAACTCCATACCACAAAGTGACATTCGAAACCTGTATGACACAATGCATTCACGTTTGCAGGCTTGCATTCAAAATTCTGGAGGTTACACCGGCTATTAATTTAACAGTATTTCACATTTGAAATGCATTTTCTTGAGCTTAAATTAACCTGTGATCTTGAAAATTTAATCAATTAAACATGTTAACTTGACAAATGCATTGTCCAAATTTCATTACTCTACAATAATTTTTTCTTGGTGTTGGGATTTTTTTTTCCGTCTGTGTAGTTAACCAAAGCATATCTCAGCATGTATGGTGACATGAAAATAATAAAAAAAAAGGTAATATAAGAGTCACAAAAATAGCAACAGTAATCTCACAATCCAAAGACAGCAAAGCTAACTATGAGGGATGGGCGGGAGGATTTAGTAAAATCAAAATAGTGAAATACTGAGTGACCGCATAAATGCTTTCACAGCAACAAAAGTTAATGGTGAAAGCAACTGAAGAGCCAATGAATAAAACGTGTTAAGCCCAATTTTCATTATTTTACAGGAAATTTGTTTGAATTCGGGACTGGTCATATACTTCCCATTTAAGCAAATTTTCAGTGAAAACATTCTGAAGGCTAGAAATATATTTACCATGAAAATTGGACACAGTTACTCATTAACAGCAACCAGAATACATCATAATCTTATTTTTTTTTTTAAAAGAAAAAATAATTCGACTTAAAATGTTCTATTAGTTAGCTCTTCATCTGTTTGTTGCCTGACCTGGCAAAAAATATAACAATTAATAATTATTCAATTTATAAACATATGAACAAAAATGGGTAATTTTTCAAGTAAGTGGAAGAAAATATGGGTAACAGAACCAACATTACTGAAGTTACAATATAGAACATTTTTTCTTATTTTTCTTGTAGTTTGCTTTCAAGGGAGGCCTTTCTGATAGTTGAAATTTACGCACTATTCGCACCAATTCATGGAAAGCTTGATCGACATTAGTACGTAGCTTTGCACTGCATTCAATATATGGGATTTTCAGCTGGGCTGCTAGGTTGTGTGCTTCAGCAACACTGACCTGAAATATTTAAATATATTTTGTAAAAAAATATAGTAAGTTGATGTGCAATATAATTGGAATTTTCCAATGAAATTCCTGAGAACAATATGTACAGAAGTGATAAAATTTCTATAAGCATAATCAAAAACAGAAATGAATTAAACAATACAAATGTAAAGTTGGGAGTTGTCAAGGGTAAATTATGGTAATTTTGACAGTCCAAGCACAACATGGTGACAACATAGAAATATGAGGGCTAGCTGATAATGCATACTGTGGATTAATCACCAAAGGACAAAAAGAATCAAAAGAAGGAAAAAGTGTATGAAATTACATTTTACCAGGTACCACAGCTTATCTTCACTTAACAACATAATCATCATATACATTGCTCCCAATGGTGAATTAGTTTCCTCATCCAACCAATGAAGAATTCTGGATGTCTGTCCTTGATCACTTCACATGATGCTTCCCTTCATTACCTATGGTGTAATCAATGCCCTTAATTTAACTCCTTAAATCTGGGAAGAAATAAAAGTGGCAAGATCCCAAATCTGGTAAAGGCTCACTTGGTCATAATGTCCTGGTAACACGGTTTCTACTGGCTGCACAATCTGCCCATATCATGGCTACTTTAACCTAACATGGTAATCCTACCGGGTATGGGGGACTTACAGTTTAATGTGGAATCTGAACCACAGAAGCATTCTGGCATAATTCCCAGTATACAGCAAATCATTAGAAGAGCGAAAAGTACCTTCAGATTGGAAAATCGCGCAAGTAACTCCGATTTTCAAAAAAGGTGATCGAAGTGATCCTGGGAACTATCGTCCCATATTTATAACATCTGTTTGTAGTAGAGTTATGGAGCATATTATATGCTCGAACATTATGAATTTTCTAGATGATAATAATTTGCTTACAACAAATCAACATGGATTTCGGAAGAAAAGATCATGTGAAACACAGCTGGCCCTACTTACACACGACGTAATGAAAGTTATCGATACAGGTTCACAAGTAGATGCAATTTTTTTAGATTTCCAGAAAGCCTTTGACTCTGTGCCACACAACCGCCTTTTAGCGAAGCTTCGAGCTTACGGTATATCGGATCAGCTTTGTGAATGGATAAAGGATTTTCTAACTGGTCGGTCGCAGTATGTTGTCGTTGAAGGAGAAAGTTCTTCTAATCTAGATGTTACATCGGGTGTACCTCAAGGAAGTGTAATAGGACCACTTCTTTTCTTAATTTTTATAAACGATCTTGGAGACAAAGTGAAAAGCCTTTTTAGATTGTTTGCTGATGATGCGGTTATTTATAGGGAAGTAAGAACTTTGGCCGATTGCTTAGAAATTCAGCGCGATCTGGATGTTATTTTGGCTTGGTGCGCTGAGTGGCAACTTACTCTAAACTGTAAAAAGTGCAAGACAATGAGCATAACTAACAAAAAGAATCCGATTGTTCAGAAATACGAGTTAAACAATACAGTTATTGATATGGTCGATTCTATTAAATATTTGGGAGTAACAGTACAAAGGAACATGAAATGGGACATACACATTAATTCTTTAGTAGGTAGAGCAAATTCTAGGCTGCGATTCGTAGGTAGAATCTTGAAAAATTGTAATGAACAAACAAAGGAGATAGCGTACAAATCTCTTGTGTGTCCACATTTGGATTATTGTTGTGCCATTTGGGACCCGTTTCGTAAGGGATTGATCGAAAGTATAGAGAAAGTACAGAGAAGAGCCGCTCGATTCGTGACCGCTTGCTACAGTCCTTATCAAAGCGTCACAGAACTGATTAGTAGATTAGGTTGGGAGTCTCTGGTAGATAGACGACACACGTTTCATTTAAACTTATTGGAAAACATGCGTACTCCAACTTTCACTCATGAGTGTAGTGAAATACTTCTTCCACCAACCTATTTGAGTCGGAAGGACAGGAAAGATAAAATTAGAGAAATAAGGTGCCGGACTGATTCTTATATGAATTCTTTTTTCCCTCGTACCATTAGGGATTGGAATTCACAGCAAAGAGATTAGCTTTGGTGCTGAGCACCCTCTGCCACCCACAATTTTGTGAATTGCAGAGTATATATGTAGATGTAGATGAAGCTGTGTCAGGGGTGAAGGTCAGGTTAAGAGCCTTCAAAATCCCCATCAAGACAGGGATTCAAAGCAGGGATCTTTCGATACCCAGTCAGATGCCTTAGCAATGCATCCACCCAGCTGTTCCCTAAATCTGGCAAGTTGGAAGGTGAGGTATTGGTCTGAACTTAAGCTTGACTAGAACCTTGGTGATGTGTATGGCAAAGCATTTTTTTTATGACATTCTAAAAGTTTTTGTTAGATTTTCAGAATGTTTTTGACTCTGTACTATACAACAGTTGTGAATGAAAAATGTTTGTGAATGGATCAGTGATTTCTTAACTGACCAGTCACACTTTGTTGATGTAGATGAATCCTTCATTCATACAGATATGACATCAGGTATCCCACAGAGAAGTGTTACTTCTTTTTCTGATCTGGGGGACTATCTGAATAGCAGTTTAAGACTGCTAATGATGCAGTTATCTATAGTGAAGTAAAGAGCTCAACTGATTGTTTAGCAATGCAATGTAATGTAATCTTGACATTATTTCAGCTTGGTGCAATAAGTGACAGCTTAAAGGAACTTGCAAGATAGTGCACATAACAGACGGTCCACTTGTCCAAGAGTACAAAAGTACAAAAAATGATTCCCTGAATAATTTGGCCATAATAGTACACACCAATATTGGGAAGAATCAGCAGATAACTTTAGTCATAGGTAAAGCAAATACAAGACTTCAATTCGTGGATCAAATACTGAATAATTATGATGCATATACAAAAAATATGGTGCATATAGCTCTTGCATGTGCTCATCCAGAGTAATGTTTTGTTGTATGGGATCCGTATTGCAAAGGATTGACTGACAGTATCAAAAAACTACAGGGAAGAGTCTTCTGACCTTTGCTATAATCCTTACAGAAGCAAAACAGAATTGGTACTTAGATTGGAATGGTATAGTCTGGCAGACATAAGAATGTTGGTTTAATTTGAATTTTTTTGGCAATCGTGAACATCCACTTGTTTACGACTTTGGTAAAATACTTCTTTCTATTTGGATCAAAATAACATGATAAATAAGGTGCCATACTGTTGTGTACATAAATTCTTTCTTCCCTCACGCCATTAGGGATTGTAATGAACAAACTGAGATTGATTTTTGTGCAAAGCACACACTGTGACCAACAATTATGTAGTTGTTTGGTGTTAGTTTAAAAACTATTTAAGAAATCCTCAAGTGTGTTCTTCAATTCTTTATTGGTGTGACATGGTGCAAGTTAAAAGTTTATTTACATTTGTTTGACTGTATATCTCGTACAGCAACAATGTGACTGTAAAAATAGCAAATTTTTCTTGTCTGAATTAGTAGTGTTACAAGTTATTCTTTTGATAGAAATTGATTTTGTTTAAATTTTCCAAAAAATGTAAGCTGTCATCTAATTTAGGCCCAACTGATTCCGGTATTCCTTGGAGTTTGTTCCGATACTAATTTTGCTTTGTAAGTATACTGCTTTCTTCTAACTCGATTAGAAATTCATCAACTGCCATCTTTCTTTTAGCACATATGGTTGCTCTACACTTAGGGATTGCAATCCAGCAAAGTGGGATCCCGCATCATTAGACAGTCTGGCGGATCCCGCACAAAATTATGTGGATTCGCAATCCGCAAAATCCGGCGAAAACATGTGTCGGTCTGCATGATTCGCTGCCCCGCTCGGTCTCTATCGGATGTATTGCACTGTTTGCCTGTACCCTTGCAGTTGGAATTTGACTGGTGTGAAAAACGTTTGTTTTTGTCAACCTTCGTCATTCGTAAGTCAATAGCTCTGCTTTTACGTATTAATTAAAACTTAAGTTTGTTTTGAGCACACATTTCTACAATTTGAGTTACATTGCACATTTATGTGTCGCACACGTCATCTGCATTTGCAGATAAAGTAATTGTGACAACTTCCTGTATTTGCGGCTGAAAATTTTATTATTTGTTGATACTAAACTAATGTTATTGTAATTTTAACAATTGCATACTTATTTATTTAGCAGTTATTGAGAGGCAATTGTATATTCTTCGACTTATTGTTGTCTCTATCGCCGCTTCAATGCCTTTAAAAAACATGTTCTTTGACGAAAGCCACCTGCTTACATGTGCCACTCTGGCTTTCGATTAATCCCTCTTGGGATGATTTGGTAAATTGCCACAATACATTATTTTTGAGTGAATAGCATGCGTCCTTTCAACGCCTTATTATTTCGACTAAAGGCAACAAAAGTTATAATGAAGTATTCATGGGTGTATCGCCAAATTGTGTTGTAAAAACACCATGCCTCCGCCGTCTTCCTCAAGTGTGAAATTTCGTGTTTTTACAGCGCAATCTGGCGATACACCCCGAGGACTTCATTGCAATTATACGCCGAGAAAGTCTCCTTCCTTAGATAATAAATTAATTTCCGCTCTAAAAAAGCTGTTACGCCACTTGAAATAAAACTGAAATACATGACAGTTTATGTCTTGGTGAATAGTTTCTTTTAAAAACAATGAATCAACTATAAAATCAATCAAGAAATCAGGAGACATAGTAATGAATCCCACAAAAACAATTCTTGTGCAGTCAAAACAAGTTATGAGATCTTGTTCTGAGCCAAGTCTACACTTAACAGAGTATATTCACTTCACTTTATGAAATAGAATGCCTTTTTTTTTTAACTGCTTTACGTCTCTCAACAGCGAGGTCTTTAGAAACTGGAAAGGATGGGGGGGAGGGGCAAGGAATGGGAAGGAATTCGGCCATGGCCTTTTGAAGGAAGCATCCCGGAATTTGCCTGGAGTGATTTGGGAAACCATGGAAAACCCAAATCTGGATGACTGGACAGGAATTCGAACCGCCGTCCTCCCGAATGTGAGGCGAGAAAGCTAACCATTACACCGCCTCTCTCGGTGTTATAGATCATTTGTTTAAAAAAATAATAAAAAACTCCGGTGACTTGGCCACTATGCATACCATGTATTCAAACTGATATGGCTTATTTTAAGGTAGATAATATGACAGGGGTGGCCAAGCTCCTTGATAGTCCGAGCCATTTTTCAAAATTTGAAATATTTCGAGAGCCGCAATTAAATACGTATTTAAAAGGTATGCAAGAAAGACATTAATTTTTTTTTTACAAAAATTATATTTATTGATAAAATATGAATAAAATTACAAAATATGTGTATTGAATTTAAATATTAAAAATTAAACACATTTATTTTACTTCTCTTGATAATTCTTTAAAATTTGGTGAATAATTGGTGACAGCACTTCTCAGTAATTCTTTGAGATGCTGGTTAGTTAATACTGATCGGTGTTTGGATTTCACGAATTTTAAAGTGGAATAAAATGATTCACATAAGTACGTTGTTCCGAATATTGAAATAATTCGACAAGCAGCCTTTTTTAATTCAGGATACTTCGAATTCTAGTACAAATTTCCAAAATTCAGTGATCGGCGTCGACTTATATTTTAATTGTAGAGCTTGATCTTCTTGCATCTCTATTAATTCTAACTCTCCAGATGCTTTTTGGGTCATAATTACATTGGAAATTGAAAACTCACTTTGAATTATGTTAATTTCAAATGGATTTAGAAAAAATCAAGAGACGATTTAAAATATTTCAAGTCTTGAAATCTATTTTGGAATTCCGTCAATATTCCTTCTAGGTTTTTTATATACTCAGTTAAGTTTTTCTTGTTTAATATTGGAACAATTTTTTTTTAATTCGAGGAAAATGACAAATGTTTTATTTTTAATGTCCTTTTGAAAAAGTTTTAATTTAGTTTGAAAACTAAATATACCCTGAGAGAGGTCAGATATTATTCTATCTTTCCCCTGCAATTGTAATATTCAGTGTTTGCAAATGTTCCATAACATCAGTCAAAAACATTAAGTCTTGCAACCACTCGTCATCGTCTAATTTTGAATAGGTTATTTCCTTTTCTTTTAGAAATGCAGTTATCGGATCAAACAAATCTACAAATCGATTTAATACTGTTGTAGCTAGATAACCATCTAACAATACAAAAGAAATTAACTGTCATTTGGAAGTTCTTCGTCCTTTAATTGTTCAAGGAAATTTTTGAATTGTCGATGACTTTTTTGCATTGGTGCGAATGTAATTTACAATGTGTAACACTGTTTTCATAACATCAGGATATTGTAAATATTTTGCAACGAGATGTTCTCGGTGAATTATGCAGTGAATCGGTATGAATTGTGGAATTTGAGAATCATCTCTTAAAAGCCCAATAAGACCGATTTTTTTACCCAGCATTGCCGGAGCTCCATCAGTTGCAATACTTACAAGTTTATTAAGAGGCACATCAAAAGTTTTCATTATGGAATCTAATGCATTTTTAATATCAACACCGCAGGGTTGACTCTTGAAGTGCAACTAAATCTAATAATTCTTCTTTAACAACGAAGTCAGGTGAAACAAAATGTATGAAAACTGCCAATTGCGGAAGATCTGTGATATCTGTCGATTCGTCAAGAGCTAAGCATGAATGCAATACAGTTCTTCAAATAATTTTTTAAATTATATTCAAGAGATGTATTAATTGCCGTTATGCGTCGTTCGGTTGTGTGTCTCGAGACGGGAATTTGCGAAACAACTTTGTGCTAATGCTGCATTAGTTGGATCTAAAACTTTAAGTACATCTTCCAAGTTTTTTTTTTAATAAACTCTCCCTCTCCATACGGGCGTTTTGCACGAGCAATATTCCAGGCAATAACAAAACTGGCTTCAGCCACATTATTAGCTTCATTGTTAAAGGTCATCAAAATTGACTGTTGTTTATTTAAATTTGATTTTAAAGAAGCAAGTTTATCTGATCTTAATTTGGAATTTGGTGGATACTGATTAGAAAACTGAGGATGATTGGTTTCATAATGTCGACGTAAATTGCTAGCTTTATAATTTTTGACCGTAGAATTACAAATAACACATAATGCTTTTCCGTTATTGTCAATAAAAAAGAAATTCTCCTCCCACTCATTATTAAAACTTCTATTTTCTTGCTCGTATTTTCTTCTTTTATTTTCGTTCTCTGTCGTCATATTTTTAAAAGAACTGGAAATTAATAAAGAAATTTAGAAAATACAAGTTTTGTGTTATTAAAACAATAACAACACGTGTTACATACTACGAAACAAATAATAGTTAACTTACCAAAAATTCCAGATTACAAATTATACCCGTAGCAAGAGTGATACAAATTGCTTCCTCCAGAGCACAATGTCAACTGTCCGTTGCAATGAAAGTTTACAAATTCAAAATCGGTCTGGAGTTGGTCGATTGCGGAAGATTACGCCACTGTTTATGTTCGTTCGCGCAGTTTTCGATGAGTCCTATCATTCTTAACTTGGACGGAAATGAAATTTGTTACAACGTTGCACTTAGTCTTTCATATTTGTTATGAGTAATTTAAAAGACATTTTGAAACACATACGGAACGATAATTTTTTAAAATATAATAACAGAAAAATGAAAAGGGAACTCGGGTACATTTATCGAGAGCCACAAATAATCTTTCAAAGAGCCGCATGCGGCTCGCGAGCCACAGGTTGGCCACCCCTGTAATATGACCTAAGGCTGAATATTTTGCAATTTTTAATTATTTATTTAAAAATTTGTTTGGATTTTTTAACAATGTAAATCTCCAAATATTATTAAGACAGGCTAAAAAATTTTAATGTCATTTTGCCAATTAAAATATTGTTAAACTGTTAATTTTTATCATTTAACATAAAAATTGATCTTTTAATTTAATTAACAGACGATTATTATTTAATTTGCTAACACTTTAAATAACTATGTTTTAAAAATATCCCGCGGGATTGAAAACGCTGCGGGATTGCAATCCTTATCTGTACTCCTAAATGTTCATTTTCTTTTATCTGATTGACACTCAAATTTTGTTGGTATACACTATGGTTTCATGTGTACTTCTGACAGTAGCCACATTATATGATACTTTGGATTACACATATTGAAAAAAAAAAGCGTTTAAAAAACTTATGATTATTTTAAACAGTGTTACATAAAAACTAGTTAAAGACTAACATAGTGGTTGTTTCTACATTTTATTTTTAATGACTTTGCCTTCGGTCACTAGCGACAACATTGTAGATGCTGAAATATCAGAAAGATATTTCAGCATCTACACTATGGACAGGACCGCATTTAGGCTCTGTGGGCCCCTAGGCTATACAAGTGGTGCGGGCCCCCTGTCGGCAGTGGCTGGATTCTTAAATTTCGAAATATTCGAAATTCGACCTAAAAAATTTATGGGCGACCTTTTTTTTTTAGCTCTACTACCTGCCCAGGCGAGGTTTGTGGGTGGTGAGGGGCCCCTCTTTGTGGTGCGGGCCCCCCTTTGTGGTGCGGGCCCGTAGGCTACAGCCTATGTAGCCTATGCTTAAATGCGGCCCTGACTATGGATTGGGTTGTGTATGGATGCTTTGCATAGCTGTATTTGCAAATCTAGGGTAGCAACATTTTGTTGCTACTAAAATCTGTAAGATATCAGCAGTTGCTTCTTGAATCACCACTTTTAGTAATTGCCTGAGAAAATAAGCACATCCATCAACGAGATCATCCCATTGTATGCTGTTCAAGAATTGTATTTTGGAAAACATTTCCACTGTTGAACATGTGTTCACAGACGATGTCATGGCCACGGTGATTGAGGGTCTAAACAATTTGGTAATGTGCTGGTATAATTCATTTGTTGTGTTCGATCTCACATGTACAGCTCTTCTAGGCTGCTATCTTCAGCGTAATACTGTGCTCTTGATGGATCTAATCAATCTCGTTCAACAAAATGCCGTTCGTTTTTACACCAAAAGAACCTTCATATTGACACTTAAGAGAAGACAAAGTCTTCCAATTTGCTCTACAAAATGTGTGCAAACAGATAGCTTGATCCTTCCAAGTTGTCAATTATTTTCACGATTTTTGGAGAGAACTCTGCTATGAATGTTAATTGAACTCTTATTTTGTGAGCTAGTTTTAATTTTGAAAATATTATTTTTGGTAATGGGAGCTCATGTTATTGTCTTCATATTATTTAAGAAAATCAGTAATATGCCCCCATATATTCACTCAAATAAACGACATTTGAACAGAGTAGTCCACCTAATTGGACTGGCATGGGGTAAAGTATTGGAGTCAGTTGTGGGATGTGTTCTTGCAAGTAGTTTAGGTAAACCCTTTTCCCTTTTCTAGAGCGCAAAAAAAGCTAACTTCGTCTAGACTACAATGGAGTTCAGTTGCTCTGGGTCTGCAGTGACAGTTTTAGATGAGACTGCAAAAACACTCCTGTCTCACTTATCGGATGTTTCATCAGCCACCACCATTAGTGGGAGATTTTTTAATTTATCTTTTGTTTCTTCGTTTTCCACAATACTGCACAAAGATATCTATTTACGTCTCAGACTATCTCCAGAAGGAAGGTTACCTGAAATGGGCACATACTTATCCAAATAACTACAAACAGCTGGATGATCTAGTTTATGCATGGCTATATTAGCTTTCAAACACGTTTTTGCCATGTCTCCCATGAATATTTATTTTTCTATTTTGGCACACTTTTGCATTTAAAACCTGCCACCCATTTTAAACTGTTATTTAATTCCTGGGTCCTGGCTGGGACTACATTTTCTTCTTTCCTTACTTTTTCTGCTTTCTTCCCTTCTAGACTCGTGAAGCAATATTTGTGGATAACAATGTTAGTATCACTAAAATACAATCTATCCTGATGATATTCTTTTACTCCATTAGATAATTCCTTCTTAGAGGGACCCATCTTGACAAACTTGGTAATGCAAAATAAACATACTTCACATGCATACTGAATCACTAACTGGTGCATGGCGCATGGTGCATGCTAATTACTAACCGTGGGACATGTGGGTATAATTGTCTTTAACGGGGTCACAACACACCAGCATTGTCAAAATTAGGCAGCAGACGCACAAGTTTTGACATGTCACTTGATTGTTTCACTTTAAAAAATGGCATTCATCGAGATTCCATGGAACATATTAAAAATACAAAATTTCGCATTTATCGCATATATTTCACAAATTTTGAATTTATTTGTAAACATGAAAATTACAAACCTCTAATGATATTCCCTCTAATTTTCCATATTGTCTGACAACTGTACCAATTAAAAACCTGTACACATTTACAAAGGCAAAATTAAATTAACTTGCAAAGTTGTAATTTATTTATTGAAGTTTTAAAGTTTAAGTTTATCAGAGAACAAAATATTGAGGTTCATAGCTTATTAAACATAATGAAATATTAAGTAAAAACTAATATCAAAGTGGTCTTCACAAAAATATATTGTAGATTTTATATAAAAATATACTAGGTCCCACGTATAAGTTTTAGCCCTTTTTTACAGGTGTGGAACATGAATTAACAACAATCTGATTGGAATTTCAACTGATGTATTTACACACTGTGGCACTATACACCACTTGTAAACTTTAGTGCTTAGTTTATCAATGAAATTAGCAAACTGCTGATTTGTTTATAATGGCACTTACTATGGACTGACACCAAAGACAAAATGACAGATACAAGTGATCGGGTGTGAATATTTAAATAGAAAATGTTAATTTTTTTTTCCTTTTTTAAAATTTTTATGATTACAGTACACACAGAGGTGCAATACTACCAATTTTCCAAAATCAGTCTAGTACCATATTGCCTGTATTTCAGAGATTTGAAAGACTTATGATAATTATTTGTCTATTAGGAGATTCCTAGATTCTATGCTTAAGCAAAAACTAGGAGGTAATGCTCAAGAAGACTCATTACAAGATGATAAGAAATCAAATATTATTAGTTTTACTGATCTGAGGACCAAGAAAAACTTGTCAGATAAACAACAGATGATTTAAGGATGAGTTTTATGATGTACCCATAAACAATTTGTCACTTAGGTGATGGGGAAGAAGACTAAAACAAACAACATCTGGTGTGAAACAAAACATCTTTAAGTAGTTAAAAAAGATAAAATAGTAAAAAATACTGTAAAGATGGATTGTGATGACCAGAATGCAGATGGTAACATATGTCAATACTGCTTTCTGTAACATACAACAAATTAAGGATATGACTGATTATTAATAAGAAGAATTGGAAAACTAAAATCTCGTTTGTTTCAAAGGCCTACCAGCTGATAATCCTAAACGCAGATTCAAAGAAACTTTTAAATGTTCCTTTCCCTATCAAGTGGGTATTTTAAAAAAAAATATGAGTAGAGGGTAAAAAAGAAAGTATATTACAGAAACATTACCATTAGGACAAATAGGAACTGGAAGAATCCATTATAAATTACAGAAGGAATACATTTATTGGAACAACATTAGTTTAAAGACCCAAGTACAATAACACAATATCTACAGCTTTTTTCTTGCAGTTTAAATTTAGCAATAAAAACATGATTCATCGCAATGAAGTCTTCACAGGTGTACCGCTGGATTGTGTTTTCTCTTGTGAATCATTTTAGGCATTCAATTTTTTCTTCATTCGCTTTAGGTTTTTATATTTCAATATTCCTGACTATTTGCCAATATTTTTATTTCATGGTCTATATTATCTGTTAAAGCTTGGAGATTTCAGCCACCTTTATTGCATCCTCCTCCCCACACTACGTTTTTATGTAGACCCAAGAATAACTCCCATATAACAGTTCTTGAACTGCCACTATAAAACTTGTACAGAGTAGTTTTTCTCTCTCTTTTACCTTCCAGTAATACAACCTATTAAAAACGGAGATATGACATATCCATTTTTTTCTAAGAATTTTTTTTTTTTTTTTTTTTTTTTTTTTTTTTTTTTTTTTTTTTTTTTTTTTTTTTTTTTTTTTTTTTGTAACTGCTTTACGTCTCTTTTTAACATCGAGGTCTTCAGAGACGGGAAAGGATGGGGGGCAAGGAATGGGAAGGAATTCGGCCATGGCCTTTTGAAGGAAGCATCCCGGCATTTGCCTGGAGTGATTTGGGGAAACCATGGAAACCTTTTTCTAAGAAAAAGGCCCCACAAAAACTCCACAATATTCTCTATCAAAGAAATAAACTATTGAATTCTAGCAGGAACTTGTCAGGTATCTATTAAATTTTGTAACTGCGTGACAAGATATAATTCTCAGAACCATGAGTTAGATTGGATAATATTGTATTTTATTTCTAAAGTCAGTTTCTATGATAATTCAAGCTAGAAATAAGTTTTTTACAGTTGTTGAAATAGTATTTCGAAAATTGGTATCAAAATTATTTATTTACGGCTAAACTATTAAAGTTACGAATTTTTTTTTATAATAACTAAAGTTGACATTTGCTACAAGATCTAGCGATTTGTAAAATTTAAGATCTAGCTATTTGTAAAATTTCAGAGAGATAGGATTATTCTTGCAGTCAAGGTCAAAATTTGATGATGAAAACTTTGACATGTGATTTGATATATGATTAGCCTTCCCAGAAGCTACCCATGTGAAGCAGAAGTTTGGGAATTTCCCACGATCCGTGAGTACCAGAACTTTCCTTGTTCGCACTAGCAGTTAGCTCAGTCAGTTGCCCGGGGTCTTCGAGAAGCAGTGCACGCGACTAGATGTAGCCTAGCGCAGTAGCAGTTAGTTTTTGAGGGACAGTAGGCTTGTCTACCTGCGGCTTAGCTTGTACAATTGTATCACAACGTTGCCGTAAGATATTATTGCACCATGTGGGGCCTCGGGATCACCTTAGTTTCCGTTATTTTCAAACAAGTTGAACAATGGAAGCGTATGACTCAGTTTTATTAGATTTCTCCAACTAGAAAGTTTTACTGTGAACTATGTGGGGTGTGGTTTGGCTTGAGTCGATTAATCGAACTTGCAAACATTACTTCTGTGACTTTTTCTGATGCCTATTCAGTTATTTACTTTGTAAGATTTCAAGAATATAGCGATTTCAACAACGGACTCTTAAACATTATTTACTTATTACCTTTCCTTAGCCTTTGGTTAAAATAAAGCTAAGTGGCGACCTGGAATTATAAAGTCATAACTGGACGGTCAGAATTAAGACAAAGCCTTTTGCCTCTACACCAAGGCAAAGCTCGGTTCTAGTTTCCATTATGTAATCCAAATTTAAGAAAGCTGAATTTTAAATTTTATGGATGACCCTAGGTTTTGGGTTTGATTCAAAATACTGATATCATTCAGGTCTAAAACTAGCATTAAAGGCCAGGTCAAACAGAGCGCGGGCGCATGCGGGGAAGTCTGCACGCAGTGGGCACTGTATTAAATTGTACTGTATCAACCCTGTCAAACAGAAGGCGGGCAGAACGCGCGATCCAGCCGCGGGCAGCGATCAGGTTGTGAGTGCACACAGATATTGCGCGATCACGTCAAGATGGCGAATGTCGAAATAGAGGAATTAATTAATTTGGTTTGCGAAAAAGATTATTTGTTTGATTCACGCCATTCCGACTGCGAAAATGACAACAAAAGTGAAGTTTGGATTGAAATTTTAGAGAAAATGAAAGAAACTAGCCACTGCTATTTGCATTACTATTTATTTATTTAAACATTTTATTTCATTTATGATTTGAATTACATTATTTACATAATCATTATTTACATAATCATTATTTATTGGTTACATTTATTTAGTTGCAACTTATTATTATTTATTTGCACTTTTGACATACAACACATATTTCTCTTTACCTGAGTAAGCAGGAAATTAGTAAACATGTATGTTTACGATAAGTTTAAATATCGATTAAAAATAATTAAAGTAAGCGACTAATTGATTTCTCGCTTGAACCAAATATCTGGTTTGTCGGCATTGTATTTGTGAATGCCGTTCTGGACTATTTAATATTTCATCATTTGTGATTATTACATCGAAGATAACTGGGCAAGCAACATACAGATTTAACAACATGAATTGTACTTTCAGTTTTCATCTCCATAGCTAACTAAACACGCCACTTGTGGGCTAATATGCCAAAACCATTTTTAACGAAACGTCGTGCTCTGCTAAGCAGTTTATTAAATGTTTTCTTTGAGATTCTGTCGGAAAAAGGCGCATTAAATGTGTCTGCAGTGCGTAACCTTCGTCAGCTACAAATACATAAGGGACGGGGGTATCCATATCTGGCAATGCTTTTGAAGATAGAATAGTTTCACAGTGAATGAATTCAGAATAAAAGGAGAAATTTTGAATGATGCTAGTGTCGCTGTCCGGTCGTAACTGTCAATATCAACTACAATGAACTTGTAAACTGGATCAAAAATAACCAGTAAAACTATGGGAAAAAAGGTAACAAAAATAGCTTGAGCCAATGTTGTTAGGAAATTTTATTTTCACACGTTTTCCATCCTCACTTACAATGCAATTCGGAAAGTGCCAAGGCACCCTGAACCCTTCCTCAGAGTTATTCACACATCATCGGTCGGAACAGGTAGATATGCAGGCTGTAAATCGTCCCAGCTACTTCTTCTACTATGCTGGAGACAGTCGTATTACTGATCCGGAAGGAAAAAGCGAGTCACCTGTGGCCAAATACTGTGATCGTTTCACATGATGCTTGTTCCCCACACTGGATCGCTTCGGCCAGCCTGCGCTGTATCTGACATCGTCAGAACGTGGCGGGCTTCCCTTGTTTCGCACGTGCACGCTGCCCGTGCTCTGTTTGACTGGACCTTAAATGACGGGTTGCAAATCATAGTGGTACAAGTGACAAATAGGAGAAATGTCATCTAAGTGCGCACAACACAGGCCCTGTACTTATCTTTAGTGTGCCAAATCGATACATGCTATTGCTATATCCATGCCATCTATCTTTCAGGTGGGTTAACTGTGTGTCTTAATATAGGCTCCGTGTTGTTCGAACCACAAAGGTACAAGTGACGAAATGGCGAAGAGGTGTGCTAGCGGAAAGTTAAATTATCAAGAAATGATTAATTTCAGGGAAGATATTGATGATTCCGTGGAAGGTACATTTTCATAAAACAATGGTTGAAAAATTGTTAGTTTATGATAAAAAAATTTAAGTCTGGGTATTTACATAACCCTGCTTTCCATAATATTTATATGGGATTTTTCTGAGACTTTTTGTGCGTGTGTGAAAAATGACAATTTCCTGTAAATACAGTATTTTTTATTTTGTCTTCATGATGGTGTATTTTGAAATAAACCAATCATTACTTGCCATTTTGTGTTTGATCCGATTTTTTTTACATGTCACTTGTACCGGTCTGGCATAACACTTTATGCTATCGTTTTAGATACTTACACGTCACTTGTAGCAGCAGAGAATTAACATATTTTTAATGATTTTGCTATAGATATTACATGGAAACCAAGCCCTAAAAAGGTAAAAACATATTCGAACACCTCAAAATTTGTTAATAAAAACTTGCTCCCAAAAAGGACCTACCCTAAATATACAAGCATGATCAAATTTGCTGCCCATTGAGTCAATAGGATCTAACACCCCTGCAGTTCTGCCATCATCATCATCATCATCATCATCATCATCATCATCCTCTCCACTAGTTGTGCCTATACCACCTGAAACCCCGCCAGTTGCAGAAGCATCACCTGCCTCACCGCCCGTTTGGCCAATATCACTTCAAACCCCACTAATTGAACAAGCATTATCTGCCTCTCTGCCAGTTGTTCTGATACCACCTGAAACCCTGACTTATGAAGAACCACAAACAGAAAAATTCTACACGATCACGCAAGAGCAAGAAAAACATCATAGCCTGGAAGAAAAATATAAGAAAACAGAGATGCAACGAAGGAAAAGAATGTGTGTCTACTAATGGCAAAATAATTCCAGCTAAGGTTTTAGAAAGCTTTAACCATGTTTGTCAATACCAGTGCAACACTTTTACTGAAGATCAGCGTAAACTAATTCATTTGGAATTTTGGAGATTAGGAAATTGGGTAGCACATACAAATTTCATTAGATATTGTGTAAAAAGAGAGAAACCGAAGTGTTCAATTAACAAGAAAAACAGTATTTAATGTGACTACCGTACTTAAAGAGGGTGCAAAGCATTTTTTCTGAAAACGCTAATTATTTATAATAGAAGATTTACCCATGCAGCTTTTACTAAAACTTCAGTCAAAGAACTTTCAGTATATGACACACCTGGCAAATATGAACGTGGAAATAAAATCAAAGAAGAAAGTGAAGGATATTCAGGAACACATCAATTTTCAAAAATTTAAAGCCATTATTCACATGAAGATGCACCACTTAAAAAGTATCTTGTCTCCTGAATTATCAGTATCAAAAATTTATTTATTTTATAAAGACAAAATCATTAATTAAGGCAAACAGCCAGTTAATGAACAAACCTATAGAAAAGTGTTCAATGCTGAACTGAATCTTGGATTCTACAAACTACAAGTGATACGTGTAATACCTGTGACAGGCTAGAGAATCTTTACAAAAGTGAAGAAAATATTGAAAAGAATCAAAATATCAAAGAAGAAAAAGCAAGTCATTTATTAGAAGTTCAAAGGACAAGATAATCTAAACATAGGTACAAAGAGGATGAAGCAGTTCATTTGATAACATTTGATTTACAAAAAACATTATGTACTCCATATTTACAAACAAATTTTATTTACTAAAAATGCCAATTTTTTACCTATAATCTAGGGATTAACGAGAGCAAAAATGATGCGCACAGGCATATGTGGGGCAAAAAATTGCATCACATGGAGCGTCGGAAGTGGCTTTGTGTCTTAAAATATATTATGAACACTGTCCCTAAATACTGTAAGCACTTGGTTGCATACAGTGAATGAACCTGCAGTGATCAAAACCGAAATCAAATAATTTGCAGGCTTTGGATGTTTGTCATAGCTCATACACCCATTACTAGTGTAGATCACAAATTCATAGTATCTTGTCATAGTTATCTAGAAAATGATGCCAATTTTTTTCACATAGAAAAAGAAACCCCAATATATTTTTGTGCCTGGAGACTGGACGACTTCGGTTGAGAAAACGCACAAGAAATTCAAAGTTCACAGAAAACAACAAGAGGATTTTATTTCTACTGACTCAGTTTCAAAAGTTATTGTTAAGAGAAAAATTGACAGTGATAAAAATAAAATTGGCTTAAAATAAGATGGATGAGATTTTCAAAAGAACAGACAAAGAGTATGTATTTCAAGGAGTCTTTGGATGTGGACTCACCATTTCTTCAACATTGATGAAAAAAGAACATACTCAAAATTCTTCCTCCGCAGAGGGAAATGGAAATAAAAATTAAGTATGCAAAGTTTAAAGATTTAATAGATCTACTAAAATTTATACCATCGATTCATAATGAATTTTACGATTCATCATGAATTTTACGATTCATCATTAATTTTACAATTCGTTGGCATTTAATGAGAACCAGAAGCAACAGCATACTTCAAGTCGTTCCAGAGGTTGAACCAGAAAAATAGTGTGCATGAAACAGACGAAGAAAGTATTTTGGATTATACTTGTGATTAATAAGGTGATAAACTAATTATCATATCAAGTATTGATTCCATTTCTTCTCGGTCAAGGTGACTGTGTTTAGTTCTGGTGTTAAAAGTGCGAGGCCAGCTATAGTTATAGTGAGTTCGAGAGAACGTTTTACACCCTGGTTGAACACACTACTACAGGACTAATTCAAGTGTAAAAAAATAAGTACGTAAGCTGTTATGTGCCATACTGATATTAGTGCATTATTTTATTTTGTCTATAGGCCACAATGGTATAAGCGATTTTTTATTTTTATACTTAAATCTTAATAATCATGATACAATTTTTATAAGGAAAACATTAAAATTTGGTGACAAATACGTGGTATATTTGATTAAAAGCTTTATGTTAAATATTTCAAACATATTTACAAAAACCTGCTTTTCTCAAAAAGTTTATTTTGCCACTTGTACCACTATGGTTTTGAACCCGTCAAATAAAGTGCATACAAAGAGGACAAAATGAACATTTTGTCACATTTTCCCTTGTATCTCAAAATTAAGTATATCATGAAATTGCTTCTTTAGATATATGTTCAGTCTCAGGCAAAGGCAACTTAATAGATGTTACTTGAACCCCTTCAGTTACTGATGGAATATAGAAGGTAAATGTTTGACATTTTGCCTTCATCAAACATTTTCATATTTTGTAGGCACTATTGTAGAGTATTAAAATGTTAACCATAGCAAACATTCAGCCAAACTTTTCAGTGACCCAATTTGTGTATGGTAAGGCAAATTTATTTTTGGCCCTTTTTATTGAAACCATTATTCCTAACCAAAGCAAACAAAATGCGGATAAGAATTTTGCATACTGCATCATAAAACAAGAAATACTTTAAAGGCATTAATTAAAGTAATACACTGAGCCTAACGACTAACTGCAAGACAGCTATGTTGAAAAAGGTCATGAATTAAGCACTTGTAACAGTAACAGAAAAAAATGTTTGATGGAATATGAAGAACACAAACACACAAATATTCTCACCTACTAGATAGCTGATATGCATAACACCATCACTATATAATGAGTAAGTGTATGTTTAAATATATGGTTGGTTTTGAATAGTGTCTACAGGATAGGATCAGGAAGTAGTAGGACTGAATTACTTTAATTTTTTTTATTGAACTAATCAGTAGAAATCCTTAGTGGTCCTCGAAATAGCACCCTTGTGCTTAGACACAACACGTATAATGCGATTCCCACTAAGTGTACGCCTTCTGGAACTCTTTCCAGGATCCCCTTCAGAGATTCTGTCACGGCCCCTTGGACGTCTTTTACGTAGCTGTATTGATTTTCCTTGAGGTCCCGTTTGAGCCGAGGAAAGAGGAAGAAGTCCAGCAGTGCCAGATCTGGACTGTAGGGGGTGGAGGGCGATGCAACGTGGCAAACCTGTGCTTGGCCAGAAACTCTCTCAGTGCGGTGTGGCATGGTGTGTTGTCGTAGTGAAGCTTCCAAGAATCTGCGATTTCTGGCTGCACGTGGAGGACGCGTTTGCGCAACCTGTCAAGCAGATCCACATAAAAACTGGCATTCACAGTCTGTCCAGGGGATTCAAACTTCCTGTAAACCACACCACGACGGTCAAAAAAGGAGATGAGCATGGATTTGACCACTCGAACACTGTTGAGTGGCTCATGGCAGCATCCCCGAGGTTATCCGTCGTGGTTTTCCCGAGTTTGACGCAGAATTTGATGGTGTATCACTGCTCGAGAATTTTCTCCATCTTGATTCGTGACGACACTTCAGAGGTTCACGGAAATCGACATGCTTACTATCCGCTTGCCCGCAGGTTACTGGAAAAAATATCGGTCTCTTCGGAAGGCTCCCCACTGCCACTCCCAGGTGGTCCGACTTCCCACCAGCATTCTGTTCGTGCTACAGAAATTCAGTCTTACTACGTTCTGATCCTACCCTATAGTTGTTAAGATATGTCGAAAAAGATAACTCAATGACTCATAGTGAGGGCCTGGGGATCGGCACTGAATTTATGTCTGACCCTATTAAACAGCATCTTCAAACCAAACACCCTTTAACATACCACCATTCCCTAGAAAGTCCCGCCACATTCCCTACAATACTGCCCACAGAATCCATCCCACTTACCAACAATGGTTTTATCCTTTTTTTCACTTAAGGCTTTACACCTCATTTCAGTCATTACAGACATAAGAGGACAACGAACAGTAAGGAATTCGGCCACAACCTTTTTGAAGGAACCATCCCAGCATTTGCCTGGAGTGATTTCAGGAATCCATGGAAAACTGAAATCTGGATGGCTGGACTGGGGATTGAACCCATGTTCTCCTGAATGGCCTCGTCCCTTTGCACCGATATCCCCCACTGTCACATATGTAGTATTTGAACAACATGTTCCAACACTCTATCCATTAATTCTATATGCATCTCTCTTCCAAACCTAATCATTAGCAACTACTCCTTATTTCCTATACCTGTTGTCAGATCTGAAGTGCCACCGTAAGTATCTGGATGGCTCTCTTTCATGCAAAACCCCTTCCTTGGTTGGTTAGAATCAGACTTATTTGAAGGTAAAACCTCTTTAATTCTATGTGTGATTCAGGTACATGAATGACATTTTTGCCAACTGAAGAAAATGGAAAAAAACTGCTTTAGCAGTTTGCTTATTCTCACAACAGTCAGTACAATCAAAAAATTCTTTTGGTCATATTACAACAACCACAGTTACTTCATCAATGGGAATGAATCACTTGCAATGGCTCCCTCCACACATCTTTTCAAATAAAACCCATCAATCTTCATCAATATTTTCACTTTACTTCTACATCAGATACTACTTCCATTACAACTTTTGTATTTGTGGCAGATGTATCTGTTCCGACTGTTGCAGTAACACCATATTTCCAAGTCCTTATATCAACTGATTATTTACTTAGCTGCTTCACAATTGAATTTCCTGTTCATATTACTTCCAAGTAAGTCCTGAAACTACCAATACTAAACACTCATCGTCATGCATTAACCAGATCCTTAACCAATACTGTCCCTTTGTTCTTGTCTGCAAACAGACTTCATCCAACTGAAAGATCCTACGAGTTCCCCCCCCCCCAAATTTATTCCAGCGGATCTTAGACTCTGAAAACTCTCCTAATCCATAAATATCAACCTAATCTATCCAACAAACTACTAAGTAATTTATTCCCATAATTATGAACTATCTCAGCTAAATCCATAAACACAGTGTTCTTTCCTCCCTCCCCAAACCCCCACATCTGATCACCTACATTTGATTTTACTTCCTACTCTCAGCCTTCCATCCAAACTCTCCTTTTATAGTACAGCACCCATCAAACATCAACAATATAAAATAGTTTTCTTACTGATAAGCCCTAGTCCAATTTTTGTTCCCATAGCTCTTACTGTACACCACACCATCTGCTTAGGCAAGTCAAACTTTCTTATGAAAAACTGACCATGATTAAACTAACAACAATTGTTTCCTTCCTATTAAAAAAAATAATGGAGAAATAGAATAAATACTTCTACCAGTTTTACAGCATTGCCAATTTCAAGCTTTCAGCCGCGTCAAAATGTCACACCCCTGGATTGTTTCAAGGGTCCACTCTCTACCCTCATTTGTAACTAATTAAAGTATAATGACAAGCTCCATCAGTCATTGTTACGTGTTGAGGGAAGGGGGAATTATTATCTTCTCATCACAAGTCAAATGCCCATATCTGGCAAATGTTTGCAGCCGAACCTAGGCCTGTGATGTCATCCCCAATCTTGTATCTTTCTGCCATGCCGTTACCTTGACATTTAGATTGCTGGGTTCCAAGCCACGCTGAGTTGGTATCCTGTATCCCTGTTCACCAAGTGATCAGCTGTTTTGATCTCAATGGCTTCCGATACAACACAGTCCCAAAAAGCTTCGGCCCAATAACCAAAACTCGTTTCTTCACATTTAAACATGAGCCCCACCTGAATGCTGTGTTAAACCACTGCTGATTTTTGCTCCTGACCCAGACATTTCTTGCATGCTCCATGTACCACTGAACAATACAACATTGAGACTGTCCGATACATACCTGCCTGCATTCTCAAGGTTTTTGTGATACCAACTCAGCATGGCTTGGAACTCAACAATCAAAATGTTGAAAGAGCAGGGTGGCGGAAAGGTACAAAATTGGGGATGATGTCACAGGCCAATGTTCGGCAGCAAATGTTTACCAAATATGAGTATTTGCGTTATGATGAGAAGGGTATAGTTGCCCCTTCCCTCCCTTTACACGTGCCAATGGCTGCAGTGGCAGATCACCATTTTACTTCAATTGATTAAAAATGGGGCGAACCCTTGAAACATCCCAGGAGTGTGATACTTTGAATCAGCTGAAAGCTCGAGAACTTTTTATCAATAAATATTCCATATCTACAACACAGTCTCCGTAAATAATTTTCAAATGTACTGTACACTAATAATTCTTACCACCCGTTGATGTTCCAAGTCAGCTTTGTTTCCTACCATTAACATTGGAAACTCTTCCCTGTCTTTTACTCTTAATATTTGCCTGTGAAATTTGTATATTTCATCAAAGCTTGGTTTGTCAGTAACAGCAAATACAAGGAGAAAACCTTCTCCAGATCTCATATACTGTTCTCTCATAGCACTGAACTCCTCTTGACCAGCTGTGTCCAAGACTGAAAGAAAGAGTAACACAAAGGCTTTAGAAAATAGAATGTTGTAAGTGCTATAACAAACAGACAGCACAGTGGTTCCTGCTGTGTACCATAAATCTTCAATTCAATGTCAAAAGTAGATTATGTAAATGATTTTTGGTGGCATGCTGAAGCACTGCACTACATTAAATTATTGAAATCTATAGGGTCTATACTTCACTGAGGATTTTACAGCTACTTGCTCCTGACCCAGATATTTCTTGCATGCTCCATGCACCACCGAACAATACAACGTTGAAGACTGTCCGATACATACCTGCCTGCACTCAAGTTTTTTGTGATACCTACTCAACATGGCATGGAACTCAAGTCAAAATGATGAAAGTTCTTTTTTTAAATAAAAAAGGAGTGCAAATTATGAACTTTTAGAAATGTGAGATAGCATCAATAAGTTCATTTTGTCTCTTAGAAGGAAACTAAATTAGAGGCATGTAATAAATCTTCTATAGCCTGTACACCTGTTTCTGTTTTGGATGGAAAAGAAATAAATACAGTTGTTATGCCTGATAAAACTGAGGTACTGCAGGGAGTTCCTGCATCCTTCCCATGAAGTAGTAGTATAAAAGCAATTCAAAACAGGTTACACGACACTTTCTGACAGCCCTACGGAAGGTGAACATTCCTTCACAGATAATGCCACAGGATGTATAAAGTAGACACTGATATTAGAAGACAGAAGAATAACCATTAAAAGTTTCATCGTTGTGATTTTTGGGGTTTAAGGGCGTGCTTCAACAGCGAGGTCACTTGCACCCTAACAATGAACAGCATAGTGATAAGGTTTAAACATTCACAAAATTACCATCTGTGTGGCAGACTTTAAAGAGGTCAGCCACACAGACAGCAAAATAAGATAAAACAAAATACTTAAATGTTGGCTGTAGATGGGCCATTAAAACCACAAACATTATAGTGTCTGGTAGGATGTAAATAGGCCAACCAGACTAAAAAGCACAAGACTCAGGATTAAAACAATCACAAAATAGAGGGACCTCTCACCTATCTTAAAACCTATGCTGATCTGCACAAAATTTTTGGGACAAGACCAGCTAGTACACAAAATTTTAAAACCTTAGCCACATTACAATCATCTTCACTTAAAATAAGGGACAGATCATTGGCTAGGCCAACATCTGCCCTGAAATCTAAAAATAACATGCAGTCAGCTAAAATATGGCACACTGTCAAAGGTACACCACAAGCATCACATTCTGGTGGGTACTCCTGGCAGAAAAGAAAACTGTGTGTCAGTGGACAATAACATCTTTACGATCCGGCCAATGAAGCCAAGATCCCCATTCTCCTTGACACACAACGTTCCACCGTCGTGCCCTACAGTGGTCATTGAAGCATGGGAGGAATTTATAGTGTGTGAAACTTGTGCCGCTCACAAGTTTCCTGCCCAGGTACCATGGGTTCATCACACCTGTACCCTGGCACTTGTGTACCAAGCCACTGCAGGGATTAAAAAGTCATGGCTGTGTTCAGTTTTAGTTATCAATCCACCTACTGTCAACATATGGTTGTCATGATTCACAGTTAAAAAAAAAAAAAATTAGGTGGGCAGGTACAGTTGAAGGGTCATTACTGACAAAGGAATAAGAGTGCTTCTTTCTCTCGGTAACCTGTTTAAGCTTTGTGGTCAAGGTCTTTGTTTATGCTGTTTGTGTTACATATAATTTTGAAGCAGACTGTAAGGACTATTCCAACATTCACCTAGATGACTATAGAAGTAGTACTAATGTTGTTACTCCTCTGTGAGCTGGATGAACAGAATCTACCTCTATGGTTCTAAAAATGAGAAATGACAAAACAGTAGAAAAACAGTCACTTAATACCTCAAAAGAGTACAAGAGTACAACACAAAATTCTCATATCTGGCATCAACAGACATCTTCCTCTTTCTGGAAATGAAGCATCAAATTAAAGATCAGAATTTTGAAAATGGGGACGACATCATTTCTGGGATGGAGGAGCATTTTCTGGCCCAAAACACAGTTTCACAAAGGCAGCTTACACAAGGTAAAATACCACTGCCAGAAATATATCACCAACAATGATGTGTATGTAAAACAACACCAACTGATTTTCAATATTCCCTAATATACGAGGTTTGTCCGGAAAATACGTATAAAAGTTGAATAATGTCTTTATGTTACAGGTTGCAGTCGTCGCCAGGTGGGACTACTGCTGTAATCAATCCCATCAACACTCAGTTCGAGTCAGAGCACTCTGCGTGAAGGTGGGAGCGTGCGGCAGCTTGTTGACAGTTACCCTTTCTCACCTGCCGTCGGCATGGAGCTCTTTCTGATTGAGGGACAGCGCGTCAACATCAAGTTTCTTGCAAAGCTAGGCAAGAATGGCCGTGAGATTTTTGAGTGTTTGAAACAGGTTTACGGAGACAATTCTCTGAAGGAACCAACCGTGAACAAGTGGTTAAAAAGGTTCCGGGATGGCCGAGAAGAAGTGAACGATGACCCTCGCCCAGGACGCCCGTCGACATCGAGTTACGATGCAAATGTTGAACGAATTCGGGCTTGTGTTCTTAAAGACCGTAGATTGACAGTCAGAATGGTGCTTCGGGGGCGGCACTTGGGAGATGTGAAAGCCATCAAGGCGGAAACGACACGGCAACTGAACAACATCACAACTGAAGATTTTCAGCAATGTTATCAACAGTGGAAACGGCGTTGGCAGAAGTGTATCGCGTCTCAGGGCGAGTACTTTGAAGGAGAACATATTGTAATACCTGAATAATTGTAAAATAAAGTTATTATTCCACTTTTATACGTATTTTCCGGACAAACCTCGTATTGTCTGTTTATACTGTTTATGACGGAGTTGAAATGTAAAACTACATTTTTTTATTTTGTGGGCCAATCAGTTCTCTTTGATGTCAGATACATTTAATAACTTGTGAAATGAATCCGGTTGTGGATATGTTAAATATTAATCCAGAATGGTTTTTTTTGCTTAATCAACCATCAAATCAAATAATCGAAAGCTAATCTGAATTAATAACACAAACTACTAGAGGTGGAATTTTGAATATTAACTTTGAAGTAAAATGATGAAAATACCACCCAGAAATTATTTTATAGATTTATCTACTTAGGTATTAAGGCTAAATAATTTCAAATTAGCTCAATGGAACCAAAAGTAGACATAACAAATTCACAACAATACATACCTAATGTTTCAGAACCCACTTAATGTATATAACAGTTGTATATGTTACTTGGCCACATGTGGGCTAGACAGGATCCTGTGGCTATGAAATGGTAAAGGACTGTTAAGGAAAATCGGCAAGTAGACCAGCAGCTGTATGTATGACATGCAGTCATTTTAATAAGCAGAGCTACGTTTTAGTTAACTGACCAAGCTTATTTTGGGAAATGTTTGCTTAGAAGATTTTGTGACATAGGGAAGGAAGTTGGATTGAGTAGGAACACCCACACAGATTTAAAGGAGGGTATACTTACTGTCTAGCTTTGCTGGTTGGTCATCTATCACACACTGTTTTGTATAAGAATCCTCAATTGTTGGATCATAATCTGTGACGAAGTAACTCTGTAAAGTGACAAATGAAATATAATAGTACACACTACAATGATATCTGCCACCACGGTTAAAAAAAAAAATACAAATTTGGCAGCTAAATGACTGCACAGGAAAATGAAAAACAAATAAAATTAATATGCATTACTATTTACTTTAATTTAAGCAAGGGCAGGGAATGTAAACCTATCATCCACCACCCATTGTCGCTGGATCAAATCTTGCTGCTGGCATTTTTTTTCTTTTTAATTTATTCAAATGTGTATACAGATAATTCCCGGCAATCAGTTTCAACAATTATGCATATAATAAGTTTTTTAACCGCCTTTTACTGTGGAAAAACCAACAGCGTCTCAAGTGCATAACTGTCGAGTAATGATATTTGTATTTCATATCTGGTGCAACAAATATATATGTTTTAAATATAACTTTGTTTGTGAACAACATAATGAAGTTTGAAAACATTGATTTTTCCATAGGTTTACGGGCCGAGAGCTTGCTCGCTGTGCCACATGCCTGTTTCAATCCCTGTAATGTCGAAAGCGTTTGAACCCAACGGAATATCTTGTTGCCACTTTTCTCAACAACAGCGAAGAAGCACATGTTACTTCTTTGCCACATTACACCTCATTACCCTTTTAACACAGAGGAATTTATTGGCGTCTCTGTATTTGATTGTGTGCCGAGTTCTCTGTTTGAAGTGCAATGCAGATGCCTTGTTTCTTGAAAAAGTTATTGATTTGTTGTGTGTATTTGTTAGAGCACGTACCACAAAAACAATTCTTGTAAAAATAGGCGAAATCTCGTGGTTTATTGACAAACTGTTATGAGATCTTGCTCTGAGCCAAGTGTACACTTTACAGTATGTATTCACTTCACTCTGTGAAACAGAATGTTTTCTCTTGGTGTTATAGATTGTTTATTTAGAATAATAATAATAAAAAAATATGCTGACTTGACCATTATGCATGCCATGTTTTCACAGACCTAAACAAAATACAACATGCATAGCGGCCAGGTCAGAGTTTTTTTAAAATCTAAATAAACGATCTATAGCAACAAGAGAAAACATTCTGTTTCACAAAGTGAAGTGAATATACACTGTAAAGTGTAGACTTAGCTCAGAACAAGATCTCATAACTTCTTGTCAATAAACCACAAGACTTGGCCTATTTTTAAAAGAATTGATTTTGAGTGATGTCATTTCTTTTTGTAAGTTGATTGTTTATTCTGAGTCATTGCTCATATGAAATTATTCATTAGAAAGTTGGTGGATGAGAACATTTCAGAATGTAAGGCATCAATATACATTGCCAACAATACCCACTCACTCTTCAAACAATGGGTGTGCACAGTGCACCACAGCCATAAGATGTTAGTTACACTTGCTGATCTCTATGCATAAAAGAAATTTCAAGTATATAGTCTCATTCAGAGCAAAGCAATTAACTTGCATATATTTACCAAAATTTTTCACTTTTGAGTTGCGATTTGATAAATACGTGAAAAACCACCAATATTAGACTTTTCTTATGGTTTGGGATTAAAACCATATACGTGCACAAAATTACCTGTTTCTAGGACCGTGGGATATATAGTAGAATTATGATGTCAGGGCGTCGAAGCCAATTTTTTTTTTTAATTTCATTAACTTCCAGAGTAAGCAGAGGTGACAAACTGTGGCGTAACTAACATCAGACATTAATGCTCGGCACAGTACAAGTGTGTCTGAACACACAGTGCACTGAATACTCCTAATGATAGGCCTCTGCAGCCGATAACCCATGCATGTGTCAACGTTAACACCACAACATCGGCAACTATGACTGAAATGGGCACACGACCATCATCAATGGATGATGGCACAGTGGCAGAGCTTTTTAAGGTCTGGTGAATCCCAATACCTTCTGCATCATGCCGATGGGAGAGCGCGAATTTGTCGTTTTCCAGCGGAACAGCTTCTTGACACCTGTACTAAGGGATGGAGACAAGTTGGTGGCATGCTCTGTGAACATTCAAGTGGGCATCCATGGGTCCAGTGGAGCTGGTGCTAGGCACCATGGTAGCCAATAAGTATCATACACTGGTTACAGACCACGTACACCCCTTCACGACAGCCATGTTTCCCAATGGCAGTGGAATTTTTCAATATGATAATGCGATATGTCACAAGGCCAGGAGTGTGACGGAGTGGTTCAATGAATGCAGTGGTAGGTTGCAATTGATGTGCTGGCCCCCTACTCGCCAGATCTGAATACATGTGGGATGTGATAGAACGTGGCGTCAGAGCTCATCATCCCCCTCCCTGGAATTTATGGGAATTAAGCAACTTGTGTGTGCAGATGTGGTTCCAACTCCCTCCAGTGAACTACCAAGGCCTCATTGCTTTCATGCCATCGCCCCTGTTATCTGTGCCAAAGATGGACATACCAGTTGCTTCAATGGTTTGCTTTATAGAGATATTAGTGTACGTGTTTTAAATGTCAAATGATATCAATAGGCTATTTGAATGTATTGAAAATATATTACAAAATTTTGTTATGCCCATAGATTGCTGATTAATGAAGTTATTTTTATAATTTTTTATATAAAAGATTAATTATTTTTAATTAATCAAAAAAATTAAATTAGTTTAATTCTTATCGCAAATCGCATGACAAAAAATGCTCTATTATTGATGGTCACCTTAGTGACATCACGTTTGTAAAGGCTGTGCTGCGAATGGAGTGTTCCCTATTATACAACTTTTCATCTATTTCTATTGCTTGTTGCTGGCCATTTCTTGTTACAAATGAGTTTTCATTTTGAATACAAAATGGAGAACAATTTTGTAAGAGCCTACTGCAGAACAGTACCAAAAATTATTTTTTTTCCTCTTTTAATTTCGAAACATACCAGAGATACTTTGTCAGGGCAAAAAATACAGGCACACGGCTGTGAATAATGGAATTTATTTTAACAGCAACATCACTTTTAGAAATTTCATGCTAATCCTGCAACAGTTCCAGAACACTTTGAATCCCTTTTGTTGTAATTTTTGGGTGACGATACAATTGTATATTACTTTTCTGACATAAATGCGTCTATTTAGGCAGTATTACTTTTAATCTGCAAGTAATTTTCAGTTTCCAAAAAAGCAGTTTTTCAGTACACAAGTAACATCCAGTTTCATTTTTGAAGCCTTCTTCAATTATGCTTCAAATGTTTGTACAGGGTGGCCACAAAGGAATGATTTCAAAATTCCCTGATATTTCCAGGTTTTCCAGTGAAGTTTGTCATACTTTTCCCTGATTTAGAAATTTTATTCACATAATTAAAATATTTAAGATTTGATTACTTTAAAATTGTTAAATCTGGTACAAAAATTAAAAAATACATATTTAAACATGTTTATTTGAATATCATAATTTAATTCATTTTTAGTACATTTCCATAGTTGGTATTTTATAACTAATTCAGTAATCTTATGAAAAATAATGTACAGTTAGTAAAATACAATCAAGCAAATGACTAGCATAAACTAGAACAAATAAAACTTTTAATATTTTGTATATAAAAATCATTGAAGATTTTTAAATTGATCATCAATAACTTGAATCTCAGCTAGAAGTTTAGCTTTTTTTAATGCCAAATCTTTTTTTTCATTAGCTACACGTTTTCTTTTCAAATCTTCTGATTCAGTTATTTTAGCTTCTTTTCTTCGACGTTCAATTTCTTCAGACAATTTTGAACGCGAGTTACGATAAGAATGAACTAAAGATTTTGGAACATCAAGAGTTGCAACATCCCCATTTGTTTCACTTAAGATAGAGTCATATACTAACCGCTGAGCAATTAAAGTTTCATTTTTCATATTCTCAACTAAGCATTCAGAATTGACTGAAAAACCTCTCTCAATATTAGCATTGCCATGCGATAAAACCATGACTATCTTTAACAGTTTTACTATTGACTGTGGATTGGCGTGTGTAAGAATTAATTCATTCCAAAAATGATCTAGGCGTTTACTTCCTCGTGAATAATTTTTAAGAATTTGTAATGCTGAAGGTTGAGAACATAAATTGTTGAAATCTCGACTAATTTCATCAGCCTCAATACCACTGATCCAATTATTTTCATTCAAAATAGTGAGTAAGCTTTTCAATCTCCTACTTCTGACTTCAGGAAAATGTGCAATACTAGGATCAAAACAAGAAACTGCTTTGGTAAGTTTATAAAGCAAGGGCGATTGTGTCAACAATTTTCTTGTAAAGCTTTCAAAGCAGACGCGGCATCTTTTCGGAACTGTAAAATCATGAGATCAGTGATATTTTTATTTTTAAATCCTTTGATAACTTTTTTAGTACCAAATCCTAAGTCAATTTGACTGTATAAAATCAAATTGTTTTCATCACTTAAGTCTATGCTTGATAATGAGTCAACAGACTTCAGGACATCTGCTTTGATAAACCTCTGCATTATATTTTGGAGAACTGTCACTAAAGAGCTGTGTAGAAATGGTGTCATAGGAGCATCAGTTTGATATTCTTGTAAGAATGGTTGCGATTCAGCTGCTAATGACCGAAAAAATTCTAGTTTTGCTGTCAGAAAAGGATCTGAAAGAGCCTCTTTTACAATTTTGTAACTGGCACTAGTTGGTTCTTTTTTATCATGCCGTAAACCCTCCACCATTTTTTTAAGATTTGGAATAATTTCAATAGCACGAGCAGCAACACTATCATTTTCTATCCAACGAACTGCACAAAATTTTTTAGGATAAAGAGTCGATCCTGAATACTCTGTTAATTGAGCACGTCGAGTTGGTACGTCTTTAAACAGATAGTAAATTGACCTTAAAAACGGAACAATATTCCAGTTAGTGGCCTCAATTCCACATTTAAATCCGCCATGCATGTTATGAAGACCACAACTACCCATATCAAGTATCAATGGATCACTGATTTCTTTAGATTTCTGTAGTTCAGCTTTCAATTCTCTGAAAAATTTATGATTAACATTTGGTCCATCCATTGAGATTTGTAAAATTTTGTTAAGACTAATAATAGGTTGAAGCATTTCCTTGAATGACAGAAGAAGATCTGAAGCTCTTGTGCGACGAAGAAAAGCAGATGTTAAGTATCGTGTACATACTTCATTCTTTTCAGTACTCCAAAACCTGATATTTAAATCCATTTGAGTTTCTTGACAAACTTTGTTGAGTGACTCATCAAATCCTATTACAAAATGATTACAAGAAGTTATGGAGTCCATCAGTCTACTTTTATAATAAGGAGCAATCCCATGAAGAATTGAGTAGGCAATTTTAGTTCGCTGCAATTCCATTCCTCTTGCTATTTGACTATCGTTGAACATTTTCTTAAATAATTGTACATCACTTCCAGCTGAGCGCATTGACTTGTGAGTCATCAGTGTCTGAATACACCAAAGTATTTCTGCACGGCTGACTTCTTGCTTGATGAGAAAGGAGCTGAGAGTATTTTGTGATGACGGAATTTGCTGTTCTTTTTCGCATGTCTTTATTGGATTAGAAATAATCAATTTCTCAGACAAACCATGTATAGTTGTCTCGGTACTACTTTGTTGCGGCTGAGTTAACCTTTGAAGAGGGTAGACAGTTTTGCAATTTTTAAGTTTGCTAATATGTTTCAGTCCTTTAGCATGACTTCTGATAGCTGTTTTACCCATATTACTTAAAGAAAATGTAATATTGCAAAGTTTGCATTTTGCACTTTTAGAATCAGTTTTAACTTCTTCTAACCAAATCTTAAAGTCTGGATTAGTCAACCAGTCACTTTGAAATTGTGTTGTCATGCTGAATTCATTAATCTGAAAATTTAAAAAAAATTGATATTTTTATAATTAAATTAAATAAATAAATATTAGTAAAAACCAATAGTAATAGCAACCAATCTACAATCATCATTCACCCAATGAATGTTCAAAAATAATTATTAATTTAAAAAATATCAGTAGAAAAATTAGATATAATCATAAAAATTAAGAAAAACTTACCGTTTGATTATGAACTAAAACCGACGATGTTTAGAAAACACTTCCAATTCCAAATTAGACGTGATCACACTAGATGCGTCTCCAGTATTCTTCTCTTACACTTTCGCGCGAGCTTATTCGGATCGAGAAGCACTGCCTGAACACACGGTACGCTCGCATCAGTCGCGGGTGTTTGGCGCGTGTCTATGACACTCGTTGAGAGCGCTAGTACACTGTTTACACTGTCGCATCGAATCAACAGTCAAAGCAGCTTTGAAAGATTGCAACATAGACAGTGGTAATGGTAATTGTGATTGCGAGATAGAGGGAAAAAAAAAAAAAAAAAAAAAAAAAAAAAAAAAAAAATTAATGATCAGAAAAATAAATTATTTGTGCCTTATTGTCGGTTATTTCATGTTAAAAACATATGAGCTGAAATATTTAATGAGAAATTTCACGATTAAAATAAATTAATAATTTAAAAAAATAACATTTTCCCCCCACATAAATGATAAAAACTAAGAAAACTTGCAGTTTGATAACAAACTAACATAACGATATTTAGAAAATACTTCCAATTTTAAATTAAATGCGTTTGCGTGTTTGTAAACAATAGACGAAATTTCACGATGAATGAAGTGACTGTCGCTTAGCTAGTAAACTCAACGGACTATCTACGATTCTAATGCGGCATTTACACTTTGCGCGAGTCGAGATAACAATATAAGAGCACATGGCACGCTCGCGTGGTTGTTTGACAGTGGCGCGCACGGTGGCGCGAATCGAAGGCACTCGTGGTGAGTGCTAGCGTGCTGTTTACACTATCGTTGTCTATTTTATGATAAATATATATAAGATGAAATATTTAATGACTGAAATGAATTCTGGATGATATTAAAAAATTTCTAAATTTTGAATAGTCGCAATTGAATTCCCTGATAATTTTCGAAATTACCTGAATTCCCTGATATTTCCCTGAAATTTCCCGGTTACATTAAATTCCCTGAGAATTCCCGATATTCCCGGTTTTCCCGGTTTGTGGCCACCCTGTTGTAATACGCTTATCATCCAAAAATTTGTGTAGCCATTGAAGAAAAACAAATGAATGTTTTATTGGATTTTCGAACAAAACTGAATATGCAGAAACTAGTATTGAAAAAAAATGCACATAGAAAACAAAACATATTCCGAAGTGAGGATTGAACCTAACGACACCAGCCCTACTGGTACTCACCTTAAAATAAGTGCCTATTGGCATTAGGATGAATTATAAGAGGTACCATGTACTGTAAATCAGACTTTTTTGTTCTCGGGTGCCAATTTCTGCACTTAAGACCCTCACCTCATTAGAAGCAACTGTAATAGGTTTTCTTTAATGTATACACATTAATACCTTTTTTATTTTAGTATTACTTTTAACTTGCCGAAATTAGTGTAAATGATCTTCCATAAAATGATATGTGAATTAGTCGTAATATCGTCTGGGTTTCTACAAGCCAGCTGCAGTGACCTTTATTCGTATTTCAGCTATTTTGGGAATACTTACAGTTATTGGAGAGTGTTTATTGTTGTCATTGTACATTTGTGTACTATGCACTATTTACAACCAATATTTCCAACAATTTATTCACAGATTTAGAGAAACCAACCAGATGTTACTTATCTAGAGAGAGCGCTTACTGGCACGTGACATCATGCTCATTGTTGGCCTGCACCAGGTAACAAGGGAGTGTCTATCTGGGCTTTTAAAAACTTTAAATTTAACATTGAATTTTACATAAAATAAGTACTTTCATCAAAAAATAAGTAGTACTAGTGAATAAAGTGTATCAATATACAATTTAAAATAATTCCCTAAAAATAGTCAAATAGCCTATTGTTGTGAATCACAGGCATCACACTATGAAGGAACAAGTATTTCTTAAGCATGAATCGAATTGCAGCGTGCTTGCACCATTATGAAACCTGGGGAGAGGCACAGACCTGAGAGTGGAGCTTTGACAGGTAGTTAAAAATGTGCACTGGTCAATCAAGAGACCACATCATCATGGCCCATCCTTTGGCTACCATTGTTCCCTCCACCCCTGGAAATGTAGTAGGAGGCGGGGCTAAAGACTCGTGCAAGCATATCTCACTCTTCTCTATTCCAATCACAATCAGTCGCAGTTGGAGCAGGAAACATATCAACTTCACCCACCAACCGTGGCAGCCGTTGGTTTGTAAGTACATGCAACAATAGATGGACAAGGTCTAATAGGTTAAGTCTACTATGTGTGTATTTTTAGATATGGAAGCCATTGGGTCAAAAGAACCACAGATGTAACCTCAATATGGGGCTAGGTTCATTCATCTTTTCTATAGTCAGGGTTAACCGAGTATAAACACCCACAGCCCACCATACACACAGTAGATAGGCTGCATATAACTATGTCAGTATTCATTTATGTTCTAACTGCATCACCCGAAGGTAGTGCCATAGACATTATACCGTACCTCCTTCACTATAAATCATTTGTACAGTAGAGTATTCATTTTGTGCTGACATTAAACAATGTTACTACAACAACATTCTGGAGTCATTTTACCCTGATGATTCGACCAAGAATAGATTAACCACAACGATACTCAAGCTTGATCCTTACCCAGTCACTCTCTACAGCTGATCTCAGTTTTACCACTGAGCCTTACAGGATGACTACAAGGTTTTCATGTCAGATGTGGGGTAGGCCTAATCTAAATACATCACCATTGCTTTAGGTTCACGAGGGATCAGCAAATATTCGTTGACTGCAGGTCATTACAACACAATATTTCTGTCAAAGCACAGCTATACATCAAGAACATACATTATGGCTTTTACAGATAATAACTGAGCCGAATCAGGCCATGATACCACCAGAAGAACAATCAAAGACGTAGTAGGAGAGGTAAAACTCCGAGGAGCAGCCCAATAGCTTCACCCAAACATAGCAGTCAGTAGAGTAGTTCATTAACACCAGGTCTATGGCCTCAGAGTTCCATCTCAGTAAGTCAGTTGGAATTCTCTAGTGATCACACAGTTCCTTTGACAGCATATCCAAACACAGGTCACAAGACTAAAGTGACATGAGCAGTAGGCAAAAATAACACAAAGTGAAGTAGCAATGTCATGAAAAAGCCTTACTTTAAGAAAGCTGAGATATGTTCATGATCACATTTATGTCACTAAAGATGAGTGCAGCATTGTTAACTTGGGTAAAAGATGTGTAAAAAAATATTGCCACATAATTAACTTAAGGAAGACATATCTGATGTCAAGAGTATACCTTCAACAGCCAGATTATAAATTATAAGGTTATAAGAACAACTGAATAAAGGGATATGAGGAAAATGCTATATCAAAGAAATTTTTGTCAATTTATGTGCAAAAGCAATAGTGTATAATTATGTGTATTGTATTAAAGCTTATTAGCCGAGGTTTAAATGAGAGAAAGTTTGTGCAGTATCAGGTTTGGGAATAAAGCGAAGAAGTGCATGCCTTTTATAGATTACGATATCAGAGATTACAGGGGAAAAAACAAACATTTTGGCATATAGCTCATTAAAAGGAAAAAATATAGAAGAAAGGCTATTTAAGAAAGTTTGTGAATATTAGATGGTTCACTAATGTCAATAGTAATTTGATGAGAAAAACTATTCAGTTAGATACACAATGTTAGATTACAATGTTTGAAGGACTTAAAAATTATTAACTACGAAGTTTCAGGGGGAAAAACACATTTTAATAAGAATTTTTAATAAATAAAGGCAATTTATGCCTAAGACTGAAACACCAAATTGTAAATAATTCAGAAATAAAGGGTTTAACCAAGAAAATTATAGTATATAAATAAATGAGAGAACATAATGAATAATAATGCAATAGTGGTTTAATGTATTTCAAACGGTTTAAAATAGTGTGTTTTAGAAATGCTGACAATAGAGGCACAAATTGCACAATGTTGACTTTTTAAATAGAAGTATGGTGGGGTCACAAATACCAGATGAAAGCACACTGAAAAATAAGTTTGGCGTTAGTTTCATTTTATAATATTAAATATTTAATAATTAGTTTCAAAGTTATGAGGGGAAAAAGCAGGCTTTGTTTGATATTTCACAGTTACAGTTTTGTACAGAGGAATGAATATTTGGTACTGACAAACTCTATAAAGTAATCCTTCAATAATAGAAGTTTTAATGGTGCAATAACATTTGAAGGGAAAGTTTAGATTTTAGGTTTATTAGCTTTGATTAATTTTTACAAGTGAACTTAAAGGATATTGTGGGAAAGCCAATTAAAACATTTAGACCTATATACAGTATAAAAATATTGCGAGAATTGGTGAAGATTTTGGAAACAGTTAAAAAAAATATCATATTTCTAAGGGGTAATTTGGCAGTGACACCTTGTCTCTGGGTTAGAACCAGGATGGCACCATCAGAAGGTATTTAAAGAGGAGTAGTGGAGACTCTTGCACATTGTTTATTCAAAGTTCAGCAACTACATGTCAATTTTCAGCGTGTGTACCGCATAGAAGATGGCAATGTAGTGTGTGAATAGGGGAAATGTAGGTGGTACAGGGATTGCCAACCATGATTATTTTCCGAACAATGTGACTTTCAGATTAGCTTCAGTAAAGTGAATTGTAACTTAGAGATTTCCAAAAGTGCTGCATAAACTGTTTTTGTTCATCAGAAATAATTAAAACTAAACTCTGGAGCTGTGTCAAACCTGTAAAATGTGTGAATGTTCAAAAAGTAACTTGCATCTTACATCAAGGATTGAAGCCGGTTTGAATTCATTATGTTGTAACTTGATGTCAGAGAAAGATTTGGAATTTGTTGCAATATATGCTATGAACTTTATTTTGAATTTCAAACATTATTCTACACTGAATCTTAATTACTGTTACTCCTTACAGTTTAAATTACATAATAGTAAAAGTGTTCTAAGGAAGTGCTTCTATTAGGAAAGAACTTATTTCAAACTGCTGGATTTTGGATAAAATCAGGTACGGGATAGACACAGATATAGCTCACATCACTAATAAACATTATAGCCCCAGCAAAACACTTTTCTGCAACAGTTTGTTATCAACTATAGATCAGATATAAATGTGGAAAAATATCTGTGTGAAACTCAAGGCCATTACTGCATAGCAGCTATAAGATTTATAAAAAATTTTGTAACTAAGAAATATATATTCCTAAGATTGAGTAATCAGTAATCCTCAATGCCTTTGCCAACAGTAGGTGTTGGGAAGAAAATACATGTGTATTTTGTCCAAGAAATGTAAGTATTTTACCAAGTGCTCTGCAACAGTGGATGACAATAATCAAATCTGAGGCTGTTTAGATTTTCTGTAAATATTTAGAAAATACACAAATCACCTTGCGTGGTTTTAGTTCATTACTGTTGTTCACACAGACCTGGGTGGAACTTGGTGCTGTGAACGGTGCAAGGAACTACTGTGCTTCACATTTCCACCCAAATCTATGCGAAGCTTATGGATTTACTCCTCATTCCCATTGAGGTAATTAGAGGCAGGATAGGACTGGGGGGCAAGGAGCAGGAAGAAATTTGCCATGGATAACACAAATCCAGATGGCCAGACTGGGATTCGAACCAGTGTCCTCCCTAATACGACGCCAGAGCATTACCAGTCACACACCACGTTTAGGCTATGTGAGCAACATTAATGAACTACAACCATGCAATATGAACTATGCATTATATAAATACATATCGAAAAACTATTAAAAAACTTTACTTTGATCACTGTCATTCAGTTTTGCAGGGCGATTGTTGAAATACTTATATTTCTCAAGCCAAATTTTCATATTATGAACGTATTGTGGAGGGAAAAAACCACCAGCATGCGGGATCAAATATGGGTCTGCAGATCTGGACCGCGCCAAAGTGAATAAAAATTAGCGACCTGTACATCTAGACCTCCCCCTGTACATCATGGTTGGCATTTGCCATCAGAATCGCCACTACCACCACAATTGAATCCAGGTAAACTGTTTTTAAATGTGAATGTAGCAGATACAAGTTCAGAGTGAGGCTCAACTAGACAAAAGATGGGAAATGTGATGATGCTTCTGCAAAGGAATGAGTGTTATTTTAAGAATGAACTGAGGGTAGCGAGCTTGCACCATTAGGAAACATTATTGGAGGCATCAACCTGTGATTAGGAGTACTGACAGGTAGTTAAAAATGCACAGTGATCAACCCAAGTAGCACAGATGACTGTATCAGCATGGCTCATCATACCCTATGCCGTTGTAACTGTAATAAGAGGCAGGGGTTAAATCCATGCAAGGGTCTCTTGCTCTTCTCTATTCTGGTCATAGTTGGAGCAGGCAGCAGATGCAGACTTCACCCAACAATGGCAGCAGCCATTGGTTGGCAACCACATACAGCAAAAAATGAACAATGTCTAACAGGTTGGCTCTACTATGTGTGTTTGTTTGGACATGGAAGCCATTGGGTCTGGAAACCACACATGTATTCTAGACAGGGAGCTAGGTTCATTCAAATTGTCCACTGTCACACTGAACAGGGTTCAGAGAAGTGCCCCACAGCATACGGGCTTTCTCACGTAATAAAGTTATAGTCGGACACATGTACAGACAAACAGAGATATTTAAAAGTGCTAATGTATATAGATGATATAGTCACTACACAAATCAGTGAGGAAAACCTACAAAGGTCTATGCATAAACTTTAAACATAACACTTTAAATATATTTATAAAGTAAACCTATATAATGGACTAGGGTACACTTCTGCCTGTTCAAAAATTGTAACTGATGATAAACGTATATAACAAGCATCACATTTCTATTATTTTACCTTTAACATCAGTTTCGACAGGGGTGTAAGGGTTTGGGAGAGGCTATACTAGCCTTTTCCAACCAAATGTCAACCTCTCCTTCACGTGGTGCACCCTGTTTGCACGGAAAAGGCTCTGGCGACTGAAAGATTCCCGGTATAAGGAGTCACCCACTGCTTGCCAACGGCCTCCAAAAGGAGGGCAGAAGAGTGGGGAGTGGTTCAGGGCACCCTCTTGCCCTTGGGGTTGGAAACGGCCCCTAAAGGCGGATGAATCAGAAATGATCAACAGCATGGGGATGCAGAAGGCAACGAGAAACCACTGCATTAAAGACCCAAAGGTTATCCCGAGGAAATGTAACCTCTCAAATTACATATATCATGATGGCTTCCTGGGTAAAATAGTCCCCCAATCGGATATCCGGGTGGGGACTGATCAGGGAGGAGTCATCATAATGGATAGAAACATTCTACGAGTCGGAGCGTGGAATGTTAGAAGTCTGAATAGGGCAGGTAGGTTAAAAAACTTAAAAAGGGAGATGGGACAACTTAAGTTAGATGTTGTTGGGATTAGTGAGATTAAATGGAAGGACGCACAGGATTTCTGGTCTGGGAACACAGGATAATTAGCACACAAGCTGTCAATGGAGTCTATGATGTAGGGTTTGCAATGAACAAGAATGTATGGAAAAGGGTGAGTTATTATGAACAGTTTAGTGACAGGATTATTTTGATGAGGTTAGAAACTAAGCCCTTCCCAACCACATTAGTACAAGTCTATATGCCAACGTCACAGGAAGATGATGAAGAAATAGAAAAAATATACACCGAAATAGAAGAATTAATCCAATATGTGAAGGGGGAGGAAAATCTAATAATCATGGGTGATTGGAATGCAATAGTGGGAGAAGGAAAAGAGGGGAATACTGTAGGAAGTTTTGGTCCTGGAGAAAGAAATGAGCGAGGAAGCAGATTGCTAGAATTTTGTGAAAGATATAAGCTAGTAGTGGCTAACACACTGTTTAAGAACCATGCAAGAAGAATATACACCTGGAAACGTCCTGGGGATACAGGCAGATATCAGCTAGATTATATCACGGTCAAACAGCGATTCAGGAATCAAGTTCTAGACTGTAAAGCGTACCCAGGAGCAGACATAGACTCTGACCATAATTTGATAATAATGAAGTGCAGGCTGAAATTTAAGCGAATAAGGAAGCAGTATAAACAGAACAGACTGGAAGTGAATAAACTGAAACAATCTAGCACAAGAGAAAAATTTGCAGATGTGGTAGACTCAGGTCTAAGAAGTAACTCTGAAAGGAGTTCAACCAAGGATGAATGGAATGCATTAAAGACCGAAATAATGAAAGCTGGTAAAGAAACATTAGGCTTTAGGGAACAAGCTGCCCGAAAACCTTGGATCACAAAAGAAATTTTGCAGCTGATGGATCAGAGGAGACGGTACAAAAATGCTCAGGATGAAACAGGAAGAGAGCAGTTCAGGCAATTTAGAAATCAAATAAATAGGAAATGCAAAATAGCAAAAGAAAAATGGCTAGAAATCTAATGTGAAAAAGTAGAAAAGGAAATGGTAGTAGGTAAAATAGATGTTGCATATCGAAAGATCAAACAGAATTTTGGAGAATTGAAGAAAAGAGGTATCAACATTAAAGCTGCTGCCTCTTTTAAGCTCAGAAGATAGAGCTAACCGATGGAAGGAATACATTGAGAAACTGTTATTGGGGACGACTTGAACAACAGTGTAATGGAAAAGGAAGACGATGTTGACATTGATGACTTAGGACAGAATTTAATAAAACTCTGAATGACTTGAAAGCAAATAAGGCAGTTGGAATTGATGAGATCCCTGCAGAACTTCTTAAATCCCTAGGAGATGAAGGAATCGAAAGATTATTCAAGCTGATATCAAAAAGTTATGAAACAGGAGAAATTCCAACTGATTTTAATAAAAATATCCTCTTCACACTTCCAAAGAAAGCACAAGCCGACAAATGTGAGAATTATCATACCATTAGTCTAACAACACATGCTTCAAAATTATTGACCAGAATAATATACAGAAGGATGGAAAAGGTAGTAGAAGAGATAGTAGGTGAAGATCAGTTTGGGTTTAGGAAAAATCACTGTACAAGGGAAGCAATTCTGTCTTTAAGATTAATACTTGAAGGGCGGATCAAGAAAAACAAAAGATACTTTCATGGCATTTTTTGATTTAGAAAAAGCTTTTGATAATGTTAGGTGGGACAAGATGTTCAAAATTTTAAAGAAGTCAGGTCTAAAGTATCGAGATAGAAGAATACTTTATAAACTATATATGAATCAAGTGGCTGTAATAAAAGTAGAGAATCACGAGAGACATGCATCAGTTAAAAAGGGTGTGAGTCAAGGTTGTAGTCTATCCCCGTTAATATTCAACTTGTATGTAGAAGAAGCAATGAAGAAAGTCAAAGAAAAATTTCCATGTGGCGTAAGTTTTCATGGAGAAAAAAATCAGCATGCTACGATTTGTTTACGACATTGTCTTGTTAGCAGAGAGGGCTGAGGATATTGAGAAATTACTGAATGGCATGAACAAAATACTGAAGGAAGATTTTGGACTGAATATAAATCAAAGCAAGACAAAAGTGATGAAATGTGGCAGAAATGATACCAATACTAGTGGATTAAATATAAAAATAGGATTGAATGCAATAAGAGAAGTAAGAGAATTCTGTTACTTGGGAAGTAAAATTACAACCGATGGCCGAAGCAGGAATGATGTTAAAAGCAGAATAACATTAGCAAAAAGAGCCTTCATGAGAAAGAGAAACCTTTCAGTTTCAAATATTGATCTAGGAATTAGAAAGAACTTTTTAAAACTCTTTGTGTGGAGCACAGCACTTTATGGTAGCAAAACGTGGACTTTAGGAATACCAGAAATAAAGAAAATTGAAGCATTTGAAATGTGGTGCTACAGAAGAATGCTGAAAATTAAGTGGACAGACAAAGTAAGAAATGAACGAGTTTTGGAAATGGTGGGTGAGAAAAAGAAGTTTGTGGAATAAGCTTACAGAAAGAAGAGACAGGCTGGTAGGTCATATTTTGAGACATGCAGGGTTTGTTAGTGGAGGGAACAGTTGAAGGTAAGAACTGTAGAGGAAGACAGAGATTAGAATATATGAAGCAGATAATTGAGGACGTGGGCTGTATGGGGTATGTAGAAATGAAGAGGTTAGCACAGGATAGGAAAGGATGGAGGATTGCATCAAACCAGTAGAAAGACTGAGGACAGCAAAAAAAAAAAAAAAAAAAAAAAAAAAAAATGACAGAAATAGTCATTTGTTAGGAAAAGGAGAGGGGGGGAACAAAATATTTCAGTCAGATTATCGAACAATTATCATGTCACTAAAGAACAAAGGAAAGAAACCCAAATGAAATTTTACAAAGAAATGGTTGGGTTATAAATGAAAAAGATAAGATTAAATTAGAAATAAAGATATCTGCCAAAAACTTAATATTCACTATATTAATAAAACAAATTGAAGAACATAAAAAAATGGGAATTCATTTAAATTATAATGCAGGAAGCTCATAGAACACTGTTCTTAACGGGCAAATAGCAAAATAAAGGTAAAATAGATGTCTCATGTCATAGGAAGACACGGAGCTAACATGAAAATGTGAAAACCGGGTAGGCATGATGCCTAAACCAGTAGAGTGAAGAAGGAAAACTTAAGATCTTCCCATCATTTATGGGCTAATCTTACAAAGATAGTTTCAGTTTTTATATACAAAATATTTGTTCTTGGTTATGGAAAGTAAAAGAGTGTTGTTGATCCTTTAGAGTAGTGTTTCTCAACCTGTGGTCTGCAGGCGGAATATTAAAAATTTAGATAGTGTATCTGAACTGTATTAGCTATTAGACCAATTTTTTAAAAGCCACAAATATTTAAATCTTCTTCCTAAGCCACCTCCTATCAAATGTTGGCGGTCCACATAGCCAGCTCTGGGCGTGAAAATGAAGCATGGAAAGCCTCTTCTGACGTGCAGTTGTACCATCTCAATGTCCTTCAACCACGAATTCCTTCTCCTTCCAATAGATTTTTCCCCCTATATCTTTCCTTTAATGATGAGTTGCAGTAGCTGGTACCTCTCGCCTCTCATAATGTGTCCAAAATATTGTTTTCCTTTGCTTTATAGTGAGGAGCAATTCTTTTTGTTTCTCCATCCGATGAAGTACTTCTTTGTTTGAGATTTTCAGCACCCAAGATATGCGTAAGAGACGGCGATACAAATACATTTCAAAAGCTTCAATTCTTTTCTCTAGATTTTGGTATAAGGTCCAGCTTTCACACCCATAAAGAAAAATGGAGAACACATAGTAGTGAATCATTCGCATTCTCAATTGCAGACTTAGATCCGATCTTATGAACAAATTTTTCATGCTAATAAATAGTCTCCTGACCTGTTCTATTCTTGATTTGATTTCTTTGTTGCAATCACACTGCTCATCCATCACAGTGCCCAAGTATTTGAAGGAGGATACTTACTTGGTCTTATTGCCTTTTATTGATAGGGTTACCTGAATTTTTCTCTTAAAGAAGAGAACCTGTCTTGGAAGGGTTGACAGCCAGACCAAACTCTTCACTGTGCCAGACTAAAAGGTCTATCATGTGTTGGAGTGCTGGTAGATCAGTAGCTATGACAACAGTGTCATCTGCGTACCTGATATTACTGATCACTTTTCCTTTTACAATGATACCACTGTTTCAGTTCTCCAACACTTCCCTGAAAATTACCTCAGAATAAATGTTGAATAAGTGGGGTTAAAGTACACAGCCCTGGCAAACACCTTTCCTGATTGCAGTCACTTCTGATGTTCCTTGGTTAGTTTAGACATCAGCGGTCTGATTCCGATACAACATGCTGATAATGCATAAAGCATTTTGGTCAATACCAGTTGATCTCAAAATCTTTATCATCTTTTCATGTCTCATGCAGTTGAATGCCTTTTTTTAATAGTTGATGAAACAGGCAAATTTCCAGGCAAAAATCCGGGATTTGCAGGATGATTATTATATGAATACTGCTGTCCTATCAATTTCCAGCTGACATCAAAAAGAGCAGCCCATTAAAGATTAAATTAATGATCATTTTCCGAGTGTCTTGGAGTAGATTTGAGAGACTGCAGTACGTGGTGGGATTGATAATGTAAGAGTGGTGTGATTATTTTGTGCATGTAGCAGGGTGGAACAATGTAGCATTCAGACTATAGTAAAATTATTATCCACTTGGTTACTAAACATTAAGTGTTTGGTCAATATGCAACTAACTTTTGATAACTCACTTCCAGTTTGATAACTGTTTCTGTGTGGATTCAAATTATGCTTTTAGATTTATTATGTTATAATGGCACAACAAAATATGTCCCAGATGTTAATAATTTACAAATAGGTAAAAAATTAGGCCCATATTTGACAATTTACTGGTCCTTCAATTGGAAAAGGTTAAGAAATACTGGTTTAGAGCATAAGAAACTTGTCTCACATTTTTCCTCATTCTAGTTATTTTTTTCTTCCAATATTAAACATCAAATTTAAAATTCAATTTGTTATAGACCTACAGTTGTGTCATCTGATGTTAAAGGCTCTTTCATCAGATTGTACTCAGTACCTACAAAGTAACTTTGCCTTCATTTTTGTTTAAGAGATTGTAATCCTGATGTGAAATTTGTAACAGATGTGATATGAGATTTATCCCTGTTGCCAGACAATTCTCACTAGCTTAGAAACCCTCCTTGCTCATAAGATATTGCAGGAAAACAGTAGCAAGAATGAAGGGTTGCCTGAAATTTTTGGAAATGAATCATTAATCAGCAGCATGACAGACAGACCCAGAACAGTTTAGTGCCCACCACAACTAAATTGCACCTTTTCAGTAGGTTGAATGGGAGCGAGGAAGCAGGTGTCAACAGTTGGCATGAATATATCCAAACCGTGTAAAGAACAGAAAAAACCCAAATGCTTAAAAAACTACATTTTTGGGGGGAAATGAATAAACATGTAAGCAGAAAAATAGCTTTATCTGAGAGTCAACTTTCAAAGATTGATACAATCATCAACAGTAAGTGATTGATCTCATTGAGACAAAAAGCAGAAAGAGTTTACAAGGAGGCGGGGTAAGAAAGAGAATGGGAATTAACATGGGCCAAGACCAGGTGTTGACTTATGCCTGGTTTGTACTACAAGTCATCACACACTATCAGAGTTCAGAACCACTGTGGCTAACTGGAAGGACATGCATGGACAGTGAAGCAAGAATCAAAATATTTTCACAGTGTATCGTATTGGGCGAGAAGGGTGAATCAGCAGGAAGCAGACAAGAGAATTGGAAAAGGAAGAAGATAGTTACTGGATAGGTAGGAAGAGGAGGGGTACTCTAAATAGAGTAAGACCTCTGTGGAATATCTTGTACACATAATGTATTAACACAGAGATGATAATGTCAAGTTCATCCTTTACCAGCAATACTGGTGTTGGTGTTCAAGGAAGCGATATCATGTACATTAGTTTACAAAGTTATTTTTGGGAATAATCCACCAAAAGGGATAAAGCCCTCATCTGATGTAGAGCGGACAGAAGTCATTCTTCTCATACTGGCAGTTTAAATGGACAATTCTCAGTTTCCTTCTACCCATATAATTAGTGCTTCATTCCACAAATGTTAAAGATGAGAAAACTCATAGCATCACGTCACATTATGGAGCTGTAAATAGAAAGAAAAACAGGATTTTAAAACAGCAGCATGGGCTCAAGGAAAAAAAAAAATCTAAAGCTTGGAGATGTCAGTCAAGTTGTTAGATCTGCAACACATCTCTCAGTGCACTTACAGGAAACCACAGAATGATGGAAGATAATGTTGAAAAAAGAGACAAACTTGATATTGCCCGGTTACCTGTGCAAGTTCTAAATCACTGGAATTAGCAAGTGGAAAGTAAAAATAAATATCACAGAAAGCAAACTTCAGATTACTGCTGTTAATTATAAAATACAGTACTAAACACAGAAATATTCAACACTAAGGTCGCTAAGACATTATGAGTTTGTCTGGTGCTCTACACAGGGATAGTTGGTGCCAGCCTTGAAAGACAGAAGAAAGTTTCATCATTTCAGAATTGGCCAACAGGTGTTGGTGGTGCTTACTCCAGTGGCAATTTCTCTACACACTCATTTTTCTCTTTTCCCGTCTACTAATTTCAACCTTAAATTCTTTTAGTGGTTTTGATAAATTATTGGCCACTTCTCTTGGTAACCGTTTCTAATCCCCAACTCCCTTATTTATGAAAGAAAATATTCCCAAACGCTTATGCCTGTAATCGAGTGCCAGTTTGTGGTCATGGTCATCTTTTCCCTTCCATGCACCTCTCCTAATTCTGCCATCAATATCTTTCTACTACTCATCATCAATAGCATTCGGATCATTATGACCAAGAAAATAAAGAAATATGCAGGCAAATATGACCTCAAAAATGGGCAAGTATGACCTAAAAATGACCAAACATTTAAATTTACTATACATCAAAACATGCTAAATTATACATCATTTATTTTATCTAGTAGTGTCGCTTTCATGTAGACAGCATAATTTGCTTCCTTGTACTCACTGCACCATTGAGAAATTAAATTTTAAACCATTTTGTTGAAGTCACTTTAATTTCAGATAATTTACAGAATATAACTCTTTCATCTAAAACTCTCCTCTCTAAATTTCCTTATGTAACTATGCACTTTCAGAAAATTTTATTTTCGGCATAGCGGTAGGTCTACTCACTGATCCACTGCAGTTTTAACGATGACTGAGGATATTTCATTGAGATATTGATTGACGAGGATCGACGCAAGCATGCTTCTGCTGCACTGTTGAGATTAAAAGGCGGGTGGAACATTACATTTAGAGAGTGACAATAATGTATAACTTTAATTCTTGACTGGTGAATTCTGACCACAGTGAACATTAGTTTTGTTTTCCTCCGCCACCTGTATAGCTATGTGAATAATTATCTTAATTTCTTCTCATCTATACCTTGTGGATTCCTGGTACTACTAAAAAAAAAAACTACTAGATGTTTCCTCGAAATATGACCAAAACTAGGAAAATGGTCTGAATATGATTTTATATGCTACATAAAATATATTTAAATACAATCAGAAACATTGAATCGCTGTTTAATTCAGCATTTCATCTAAAAAAAAGAAGGCAGGAAAAACTATGACTTGTCCTCAAGGTCCAAACCCTATTCATCAATATATGCCTTGTACACTCCCATGACTCTTGACATCCTCCTCCTGTCTTACAAAGAATCCCATTCAAGACTACTACTTCACATTAGAATTAAACTGTTGAATCAACTGTTTGCCCATGTCTTTTTAAGCATAATGACAAATCTTAACTCCCTACATAATTTTTTGTTTATAATTAGTGGTAATCATGAAAAGTCATGTTTAATGACAGCATCACCATCTATGGATAAGGCTGAAAACTTATCAGACTACCCTCATAATCTAATGAGAGATTACTTTTGAGGAAGAAATGTGAATAGCTGATGACAAACTTTAAGGATGCCAAAGTAGAAAGACAAAATAAAAGTAAATTTGTAAAAATTGCTAGTTTATGAGGTATGCAAAAAACAAAAGCGAAAATATGGCAATTGTATGGATGAAACTTAATCATTGTTGAGAACACTGAATGTAGGTCATCTTGGCAGTTTACTTAATAAAAAGCTAAATCAAACACAGGTCACACTGAAATGCTGTTATGAAAGTAGAAACTTTTGCAATTACTACAAAAGGTGATGTAAGGTGTACTGCAAAATTTATGGAGCTGAATTACTTTCGTCAGCTCACTTACTGAGCACCAAACAGCAGAAATGAATACAGTGCAGATCTGGCCAGCTATATCTGATTTATGGCAAAATTATTAAGTTGATGGGATGGTTTTATTAGATTCACCTATGTTGAGGTCATTAGTGCCAAGAGAGGACTGAAAGTAAAATGGGCACAGCTTATATGAACAAACCATCCCAGTATTTCCCCCACAATGATTCCAGGAACATTGTGGAAAAATGAAACTTGAATGGCTAGAACAAATACTAGATCCAAACGTTAAATGCTCACCCACCAAATGATTATTGCACTGTGACCAATGGTTGCAGGGCTGTATTAAATATGGATTCTGAGACAGATAGTATAATGTTTACATTGAAAGTAGGGTATCTAATACAGTGCTACTACCAAAGATCAGGATTATTGGAGATTGCGATTTCACAAGGAATTGGCGTCATAATAATGCAGCAGTCAAATGCAAGACAATGCTAGAAATACTTCCCGAAGAACATTTAATGGCGTCATACTGGTCCAGGGTGTATTACAACATAATTTGTGCTTGAAAATAGATATCATTAGTAAATTAGTGGTGTTATAGCAGTAGAACCAACAAAACTAACCATTTATCAACATGGCACTTGTTTTAATTTGGAAAGTAAGTCGAAACATAATGTAATATCTCAAGTCCTGAATGATATATCAAGTTTTTTAAGGAAGTTATAAAACCTAAAAAATGTTCTCAAGATGACGAGTGTATTGGAGGAAAACTTTGCACTAGGCCAAATAATATTACACTAATATCACTGGATACGCCCATGCATCCATCGGTCTGTCAGCATCTATTTTACATTATCACCTGTACTGCTGCAACTTCTAATTATGCCTCTCTCCTAAGGAGAGAGGGGAAAACCCTAGGTCTTTGGTGAAAAAAATCCAACATATCTGTATTCCACACAGTATTTAATACACAAAAAACACAATGTATTCTAAGTACAACAATGGACCAAAAGTAGCAATCCTGCCCATAGTGGAAATTTACAAACTTAAAACCTTAGGCAGCATTGTCAGTGTTTCTCTTTAACATATTATCCTCAAGGATGTTAAAATAAATAACTAGTAATACAGAATAACAGTCAGTCACCATACAATAGCTTCAAAAGTTTGGAATTTATATTTCCGTCTTTTCTCATCCTTTTTGAAATTTGGCATTTCTTCTTAGAAATTTAGCCAGCGATATCTCAATACAATACATTCATTTTGCATAGATCCCCATATAAGAGACTGGCTCTGTTGGATGTGGAAAGTTGTCAATTTACAAATAAAAAAAATGTATAACAAAATAGAAAAATACACCAAAAGATGGATAGTCATGGCAAACATGGTACATTAATTATATCAACTGGATTTACACAAACTACTGGTAATTATTTTGTAATAACTTAGAAATAAATTCTTCGACGGAATAGAACTTGTCAATTAAAAATTCAGGTCTACCGGAGATCGCGATTCCTCTAAAACAACATTCACTAATGATATAATACTGCGGAGGTCAATCGCCAGGCGTATTATTTTCAAGCAGAAATTAGGTTTTAATACACCCTCGACCAGTATGACACAGCTAAATGTACTTCGCAAAGAATTTTTTGCGGTTTGACTACTGTACTTTGACGCCAATTTATCCCGGAATCGTTATCTCCAGTAATCCCAAAAATTCACTTTAATTTTTTCCCCTTAATTTATTCTTATCATATACTAGACATTTAAGATGTGTTGGGAGCATATTGAAGACATATATCCCTGAATATCGGACCCCTTTTTAAACAAATGACAACGACTAACAAAACTTGTGAAGATAATTTTACTTCTAATTCCACAATCGTGTATTTAACTATTTGTAAAGTTTAAATTAATAAAGCTCATAAGCACTTTCCAGTAAGTTTGTTTGATTTCCGCGCTTTCAGCTATCCCGCACACATGCCTAATAAGGAGACAGCGGCGATGCAAACCATTCATTTTTTTTGGTGTACCGAGGACAAAGTAAAATTTATTACGAAACAAAAACTTCCGCTTCCATATTTTTAAAAGAATGAAGATTAGCTTCATTTACCGCAATAAATGTATGTTTAAACTCAGTCCGAAAAAACACCTAACATTGTTTTATTCGCAGACAATAAAAAATTCATTAGCACTAACAGAACCTGTTTAAAGTTCAATTCTGTAATAACAGAAAACAAACTTTTCTAATAAATCCTGTTACTTCTATAACATGTACAATATGTTTAGAAAAATAAGTATAGCAGAAAGAAAACATGTAAGTATTTTTTTTTCGGTCTGACGATGCAGGCAAGAACGTTTTGTACATATTAGGCTCGATCAGCGTAAGCATTCATTCCCACCCTACCCACACACGGGGCGTACCCGCCCGGCCTACTACTTGCGGGTTACCCATTTCCAAACGCCTTAAGACTGACGTAATGCCTGACGTCACTGTTTTTTCCGCAATCAATGTTGTCAAAGCTTCCTACTGTACTTTCAGCGGTATTATTAGAACAGTTAAAGTCCACGTTTAAACATATTTTTCTTTCATAAGTCTACTGGTTTAGTTAGCTAGAGATTACAACAACATTCATCTGTTATTACAATTTTTCAAGAAAAAAGTTCTAATAGCACAAGTAAATCATAGCAACATACAGTTCACAAATGATTTCCTTAAGACACCCTGTCCCACAAAAATATCAAATGATTCTCGCAGGGGGACAGCAGAAAACTAGTTAGGAACTTATAATAGACTCAGCAATCAGCCACTGATAGTCAATTTAGAAACAAACAAAAACTAGGTAAACATTAATATGCAAGATCTGTCTTCATTACATGGAGTTAAGAACAACCTTTAGCAGACTGTAAGGCAAGTGTCTTCTTTCATTATCAGTGCAATTCGTACTCTATATCGTCAACAATTATAATCAAAACTTACTTGAATAAACTGAATAGTAATTGCAGATTTACCAACTCCACCACCACCAACAACAACAAGCTTGTAAGTCTGTGCATAACTTTGTCGCTCTGTTTGTTTCGACATTTCGTTGTTTCTTTACAAAAGCATTCGACGCTTCTCAAATACTTCACATCACCACATAACACTGCTATTAAACGCTGGTTCCATCCACTGACAACATAATTTCCCCACCTTCCCAGCAGCACTAACCAACTACACACAAGCACTCCCCCCTTACCAAGTGAAGTGGCAGCGACTAGGAATAAAGAATAATAATAATAATAACTGGAACTGATACAAACGCGATCGTTGGTAGAGGTCGTTATCATCGTCTCATAAGTCGATTCGCCAATAGATGGCAGCACTTTCGTTTCCAAAGATGCATTATCTAGTCGATATGAAAAACAATCGATGTTTTAACACAACAAGAACACATCGTATCGCAGATTGGAACACCAGATCAGAAATTCTCTGGCACTCCGTCTGGACATTTGAGTCACGAAAGGTGGGGAAGAGAGAAGTCGATTGCAGATGGTAGGGTACGGTCGACAATCGGAACGGGGTAGAAAAGCATAGCAATTGTTGCACGCACGGATTGTAGAGAAAAGCTCTGTGTAGTGAAGGTACGAAGGACTGTGACTAAAGGTTCGCTCAACAACAAAGGTAATTTATTAAAATGGTCTTCAGTTAATTGTTTTTGATAGATAGGACTGTAAGTAATAGTGAATGTGTTTTCTCTGTTAAAGAAGCAAATTTCCTTAAATCCACAACCACTAGCCAAATATAAACATGTTACTTTTAATTTCTAGGATTGAGCGCAATGTCAAAACAAGAGGATAGATTCCCGTAAGTATACATTAGCTGTGTTACAATTAATTATAGATTAAAATTTTTAATGTATAAACAATTTAAAACTTTTTCACTGAAATAAATTTTTGTTAATTACAATAGCGGTACTGCAAAATGCTTTCTATAGTTATGAATACTTGTAAAACTATTTACTACAGACAAGGGATTCCTGGCCGTGGAAATAAAGTTATGAGAGTAGGGGATATTATGAAAAGTGCATGTTAAAAATGATATATATCAAGAAAAGTTCAGTCAAATACAGTTTTTTAAATAAACTTATCTGTTGCTGATATCTTGATTACCAATAGCTCAGAGAGACAAAGACTGAATTTTATTGATACTCATTTCCAAGACTAATTTGATACTATACCTGTAAACTTAGCTACTCCAGAAGAAATAAGGAAAGTTATCATTTTTCTTAGGAGCAACTGCTCGACTGGTTACAATGAAACTTCCAACAGATTAATTCTACTTGCTCCTTAGAATTAAGTTATCTGTTTAATATATTTCTACTTCAGGGGACCTTCCCAGATAGGTGTGGTTAAACCATTTTATAATAAAAGGGGACAAGTCAGTTGTATCGACTTCTCATCTTTTTCAATGACCAACAGCCTTCCCCAAAATGTTGTCAGATGAGGAGTATCTTGGGGAACAGTAATAGGTCCACTATTTTTTTGATGTATATAAATGATTCACCTCACGTTTCAACTGTAAACTCGAAATTTGCCCTTTTTGGTGACACAAGCATAGGAATTAAAGGTCATCCAGAGTTCACTACTGAACATTATGAAAATTATACCTTTGATTGTATTAATAATTGGTTCATGACTGATAGCTACTTTTTAAAATTTTAATAGAACTCAATATATACAATTCAGTGCAGCACACAGATTAACACCATACATACATATTAAACTTGCATACCAGTCCATTCAAGAGATAGTGTGTGTGAAAATTCTAGGTTTTATCATCGGAGGGTACATGTCTCTGACTTACTAAAGTAATTGGGTGCAGCTACATTTTCATTTCATACAATTTCAGTTGAAGGTAATCTTATTGTGAAGAAACTAGCTTATTTTTTCTTACTTTCATTCCTCAATGCTGTACACAATTATATTCTGCGGCAATTCAAAATGTAGAGATACAATTTTCAGAGCCCAGAAGTGAGCTTCATATAGACTGAGCACAGTGGGTGAGTGGTAAAGCTCTGGCTTCGCATTCAGGAGGATGCAGGTTCAAATCCCCGTCTGGGCATGTTTCAACGGGCAGTTGCTCAACAGTTGCACGTCTATTTGTTTAGAGACCAGGCATACTATCAAATATGAGGACACCTAAATTCTGAGAAACGCATCTCACTTTTGGGACTGTATATACAAGGAAGCCATTGAGATCCAGCTATGGACTAACCTCATGAACAAAGACAGCGGATTCCAACTAAGCCAAGCTTTGAACTCGGCACTGAAGTGGGTACGCAAACACAGAACCAAGGCACAGTGCGCGATGAGGATGGCATGCAGACTGAAGATCATTGTGGTATGCATCGGAGCATACCATCCTCGCCACCGCTATTGGAGTGCTACAGTGGGAGTGGAGGGAATGGGTCAAAGCGTATAAAAACCACCACAGCAGGTCTAGCCTGGCAGTCGCATCCTGGACCACACTCCTCGTTCCGGTCAGCAGATACAACCTGAAGATGATGGCACATTACGCCATCAAAAATTCATTGAACTACAATCAATTGATACAGCCGCATGCCCGAGAGATCTTCAAGCATCAGATTCACAAGTAATACCTACGATTACATACCAAACAATTTCTTTTAATTTTGTTTTGTTTAATTTTCCTGTTTAGTCTGTAATCATTCTACCAAACTACTTATTGCATCTCAATTTCCATCCTGATGTGGTTGATCACGATATGTATTTCAAATTTAAATATCATTAATATCCTTTCATCTTTTTAAATGGGTCTTTCAATATCCTTACTAATTTTAAATCTGCTTTCATTTATTTAGTATGACCCTTTCAAGAGACCTCTGGCTCAAAACCGTGTCCTCTTTGTGCCACATTTTACTTTTTGTTTTCATCATCAAAATGAATAGAGTGTATTTAACTGAAATGTACTTGTTATTCTCTGTACTTTTCTCTTTATTAATATCCTAAGCTTGGCTTATTTTGTATAATTAAAAATGCATATTATTTAAACTATTTTTATCTTGCTTTCAAATTGGTGTTTAACGTGAAACTTTGTATTAACATTTGTTTAGTTGTTGAGAATATATTGTCTTACTTAATTTCCATCATTTATGTAAATAGAGTGTCTTTGTCTGCTTTGTTTTCATCAGACTTTGACGTTATTTGTTCACTTATGCTGAAAATCTTTTTTGTCTATCTTAAAAAATTGATTTTCTCCCCAAATAGATTTTATAACCAAATGATTTTGGGTAATATCTAGATCTCGATACCACTGCAGCCACTTACCGCCTCGCGATGTAAACACTTCCCGATGGAGAGATTATGACGTCATTGTGTTTCCGTGCGTGTGACGTGTTCAGCCTTAGATCGATTTGTGAATACACATTAGGCCATAGAACATAACCAATAGTAATAATAATAATAAAAATTTACAGATTGAAAATGTTGAAGAAAATTATTACCTGCACAATTAATAATATTATTAAAATATGAACAACATTCCAAAGTGATAATTGATATTGTTCATTAGCGTTAACGTTATTAGTCACAATTCCATTGATTTGTATTTGATTCCGTTCTTCTATATTTCCTCGCATAGCTGAAATTGCTATTAAAATCAGTCATACTAAATAAAATATTTATAAAAACAAGATTTCGTTAATAACTGTTTGCGTTTATGTTGAAACGCAGCCTGGACCATACTAACAGTGGTAGATACGATTTGGAAATTGGGTTTCTGCAATATCGTGTGCAGCTGTTATGTTTCACTATGGTCCAGGCTGCATTAAGATGTAAACAGCAATAGATATGAAATAGAAATTAGGTATCCGGAATAAGGTGATCGATAGTTACGTTTCAGTGTGGTCCGGGCTGAATCTAAACCTCATCGCTAATGAATTTATTCCTGTACTGCTGGTGCAAAATTAACGATTTTACGATATGAGACGTATTAGTGATGGACACTTTCCATGGAAGGCCCCATTAGTGATATTTAAAGCTGCGAGCAGAATGTATACATCACATTCAGCAAGGTAGTAACGTCAAACTCTCTCCATCGGGAAGTGTTTACATCGCGAGGCGGTAAGTGGTTACAGCGCTATCGCGATATAGATATTACCCATGATTTTATTTATTTTTCGAAATTTTAGTTATACTCATCATTAAACGTTTAGCATTACTGCTACAGTCGATACCAATCCAGTGTTACGCATGTGGGGTAACTGCTACATTACAGTGTCTCACACTGGGAAATGATGACGCCACATTCCAATTTTTTTCCCTTTACCCTTTCACTGCGGATGATGTCTAGAGGTGTTATGCCGATACTCTATTGCTGAACTGGTGAAGTCTTTAGGTGTTCATTGCATGTCCATGTTAAATAGTTCAGCACTAGGGTCGTGTAAGCCAAAATAATTCAGCAGTGAAAGGTTTAATTGGCTTTGAAGCTATTATTTGTTCCTTACAATGTTCACTGTTATATTGTAATTTTTATTTCAATGTCCATTTCACCTTACATCATTCTCATATGGCAGAAAATAACATTGAATGCACTAATGGTCAATAGTCTGCTTTTAGTCTTGAGGAGCAAAAAGGCAGAGGCCATAATTTACCTCGATACTCATTTATTTGCAGTTTCCAGTACCGTAAGAGAGGACAGGAAAAAGCTGCCCGGCTCTAATATGGTTTAATGTACATACAAAAGCCATAACTTGCTATAGTATTTTTTGGTCAGGGCTTTATGGTGCTTCAGAATTGAGGTCATTAAAGCTGGAGAGGATGGGAAACGACAAATGGGAAGGAATTTAGTCATGGCATTTAAAGGAACCATTCCAGAATTCATTTGGAGTGTTTCTACATCTGTGGTATGCAAGTCACAGAGAATTGTGGTTGGCAGAGGGTGCTTTGCACCAAAAGTAATCTGTTCTCTGTGTTCCAATTCCTAATGGCATGAGGAAAAAAATAATTCCTATATACATTAGCACAGCACTTTATTTCTCTGATTTTATCTATCCTGTCATCACAGCCCAAGTACACTGGTAGGAGAAACATTTCACTACATAATTGTTCACATATTACTCCTCACATTTGAGTGGAAACTGTCACCGAACCATTGGAGAATCCCACCCTAACCTCCAATTCTGTGACACTTTTGTAAGGAATGTAGCAAATGATCGCAAATCACTCAGTTCTTCTGTGCACGTTCTGAATACTATTAATCAGTCCCTCATCACATGTATCCCATACAACACAATAATACTCCAGATGAGGACGTACTATTATTTTATGTCATTTCTTCAGTATTGTGTCCCAATCTCATTGTTGTTGTTTCCTACTGTCATGCCTGTGTACTTACAGGATACAACCTTCCTAAGAATTGGAAAGCTACCTGTATACTCATGGTCAAGTGACATCCCTTTATTCGGTATCTACAGATGGAGGACAAAATAATACGTACACTTGTGAAAAAGTATGACGTATTTCATACCTGCAGTACAGCCACACCACCTGCAACAGAAGTTTGCCACCTAGTGAGCGTGAAGAGGAAGATAACAGTCTATCAACAGCAGTCACCTGCATTACATGCGTCTATCGTACTGTCTGTGATAAGTTGAAATGTCAGACCTGTCAGAATTCCAAAGAGGAATGATTGTCGGAGCACGTTTAAGTGGAGCATCGGTTACGGAAACATCAAACCTTTTGCGGTTTGCAAGGAGTACGGTATCAGCCGTTATGACAGCGTACACGAAAGAGGGTAATACGTCGTCTTCAAAGCACAACAGTGGCCGAAAGTCAAAGCTTACTGATAGCGATTGATGGGTCTTGAAGCGCATAGTAGCCCGAAAGCACAAGCCAGGGCCGGGAGGGGGGGGGAGGGGGGTAAGCGGGTCAAAAGTACCCGGGCTCGCCAGCTGACGGGGCCCGATCTCTGACTGTAGGGGCCCTCAGGTCATGAATCCAATGATCCGCCTATTGTCCCCCACCCAGTTTGTAGAGCTTAAAAAAAAAAGGTCGCCCATTTTACCCCGGGCCCGAAATTCCTAGCGCCGGCCCTGGCACAAGCAATCTTTATCTGAGATAACATCCGAAATGAACAGTCATCTCCAGGACCCCATTTCAACAAAGACTGTCAAAAGGGAACTTCATGCTGCAAACATTTATGGCAGAGTGGCAATTCGTAAACCCTTGGTGACAGCAACTATTGCTTTCAAGTGACGCCAGTGGTGCAGAGATCACAAAGGCTGGTCCCTAATGCAGTGGCAACAAGTAATACGGTCAGATGAATCATCATTCACCCTTTTTCAGATGACCGTACGTGTTTGTCTGGAGAATGCCCAGAGAAGCAGTTAATCCTGAATGCCTCCTGCTGACTTTGAAGCATGGGGGTGGCTCCATTATGGTATGGGGTGCAATATCTTGGCATGATCTTGGACCACTTGTTATTCTGCATGGTAGAACCAAATCCAATCACTATCTAAGCATTTTACGGGATCATGTCCATCCTTTTGTCCAGACTGTATTCCCTGGAGAGCGACAGCTTTTTCAAGACGACAATGCCCCTGTCCACAGTGCTAGGTGTGTTCGAGCATGGTTCGAAGAGCATGGCAATGAAGTTGAACATTTTGCCTCCGGACGTGAATATTATTGAACATTTACGGGAATATTTGGAGTCCAAACTTCGTTCCCGATTTCCTCCTCCATCCAACCTTTCGCAATTATAGACTGTTCTGCAGGAGGAATGGCTTAATATACCTTTAAATATTGTCCATGACCTTTATGCATCTATCCCATGTTGCATTAAATTTATACTTCAGTCAAAGGGTGGTCCAAGCCCCTACTAATAAAGATTTTCCATTATTTCACAGGTGTTCATATTATTTTTTCCTCCCCTGTATGTCCACATTCTGCCATTTACAAATGCTGTGGGTGGCACAGGGCTGAATTTCTAATCACTCATCAGAGCACCTATCTTCCTTATAGATAACTGTGTCATCATTGAACAATCAGACTGGTAATAATGTTGTCTCTGAAATTGTTTGTAAAAACTGAGGAAAGAAGTGGTCCTATTACACTGCCTTGATGAACACACAAAGTAATATCTAGATTAGAAGAAGCTTCACTATCAGCAACAAACTGTGACTGGCCAGTTACAGAATCTTTTATCCTTTCACAAATCTAATCCGATATACCGTATGCTCGAATCTTTGCTAAAATGCATTGGCAGCTTTCCGAAAATCCAAGAAAATTGCATCAGCTGGTGAACAGGCATCAATGACTTTCACTATGTTATGCCATCTAGGTTTCTCACAATCTGTTCTTATGGAATCCATGCTGATTCAGTATAAACAATTCATTTTTGTCTAGAAATTCATAATGCTAGAGCAAATAACAGAACTCTACTGCAAAACAGATGTTAGAGGTATGGGTCAATAATTCCTAGGAACTGTTCAACCATCTTTCTTGAAAATGGAAATTACCAGTTTTCCAGTTGGAATTAACCTTTTTTTTTCTCTTCTACGGATTTGTGGTACATATCATACAAAATTGGTTCTATTTCCATCACATTCTCTGAAAATCGTCTTTCTAGGATACCATTCAGACCTGGAACTTTCCCCCCCACTTCAGGAGCTTTACAATCTCTGCATTATGTATATGTATTGAATCTATCTCTAATTCCACACAATGTGGAAGAATGGGTATGTTTTCATATTTTCATCAGTGAATGAATTTTTAAATTTGGTATTAAATATGGTAGCCTTGTTGCAGTTGCCATTAACATGATGTTCGTCTTGTATTTTAGTACTAGCATATTGATGTCACTACAACTGACTTTATTTACATACGACCAAAATTTCTTTGGGTTTTTGGTAAGGCTCTTAGAAAGTGAATTCAACGAAAGTCATTTAAGGCCTCAAGCATCACATTTTTAATACATGCTCTTATCTCATCTGTTTTCTAAGCATCCTTATTTGGTTTTTGAGTAATCTTTTAACTTTAAGTTTATAATACAGGGAACCATTCCCTTCTTAATTGTCAGTTTCTGTATACAGGGTGTTACAGAAAGGTACGGCCAAACTTTCAGGAAACATTCCTCACACACAAACAAAGAAAATATGTTATGTGGACATGTGTCCGGAAACGCTTACTTTCCATGTTAGAGCTCATTTTATTACTTCTCTTCAAATCACATTAAACATGGAATGGAAACACACAGCAACAGAACGTACCAGCGTGACTTCAAACACTTTGTTACAGGAAATGTTCAAAATGTCCTCCGTTAGCGAGGATACATGCATCCACCCTCCGTCGCATGGAATCCCTGATGCAGCCCTGGAGAATGGCGTATTGTATCACAGCCATCCACAATACGAGCACAAAGAGTCTCTACATTTGGTACCGGGGTTGCATAGACAAGGGCTTTCAAATACCCCCATAAATGGAAGTCAAGAGGGTTGAGGTCAGGAGAGCGTACTAACATACTAACGAAACTAAAATGAGCTCTAACATGGAAAGTAAGCGTTTCCGGACACATGTCCACATAACATATTTTCTTTGTTTGTGTGTGAGGAATGTTTCCTGAAAGTTTGGCCGTACCTTTTTGTAACACCCTGTATATATGTCCATACCCTTCCTGATTTTTCATGTAATTCGATGCCATATCTATTCATTGGTGTCTGTTGCCACTTTGCAAGTATAGTAATTACCCCTCAGGTATGTTCAAAAACACTACTTTTGAGGCCTTTTTGAATCTATAAATAACTCTTTTTTTTCTGTGTCCATTTATTAATTATACTGTAGCAATTAGTGCTTTGTATTGCTGTGATCATTGAAATGTCAATGAGTAATTCATGCCTATTTGTAATGAGATGATCTAAAATGTTTTTGTTATTGTTAAGCACCATATTGGTTCAGTAAAGAGCTGTTCTTGATGATGATCAAAGAACAGATTGAGAATGATTTCACAGCCTATTTTATCCCTGCCACACGTAACATGAATGTGAGGAGTCCAGTAAATTTGTGAAAAGTTGAAATTGCCTAGTATTCTTGTATGATCCATAAATTGGTGAGCTATATTATAACCACTGTTTCTTAACATCTCAGCTATTATTATGTTTGTCATGTGGTGTATGATAGAAGGTGCCTATCACAAATTTTGGTCTAGGTACGTTGAGCTTATCCACGATTACACAGAATGTATCAACGTGTATTTCATTACATGGGAGGTATTTACTAACAGTTTTAAATACACCTACAATATCGGAATGCAATCTATCCTTATGTAAAAATATTCAAGCATTATTAAAAATTTCTGCAGAACTTATCTGGTTTTAACCAGCTTTCACTACCTATTGCAATATATGCTTGTGTGCTACTAATAATTCTTTCTCACTCAGGCTGCTTGTTGAAAATACTTCTACAAATAACTATGAGAATGTTTAGCTATTGAGATTCAGCTATTTATTCCTTCTCTATTGTGGCATGTGAAATATCAGTACATCTCTTCAGTGGTGCATCCTATTATGTTAAGTGAGTCGTGTGTATCCTTTAGATATGTCGTAAATATTCTTTTGAATCCTTTTCCATCCTTTTATTTTTGTTTCATGCTCCATTTATTGTTTAGTTGCAATTTCAGCTTTGTGTTAACTAACTCTTGTATCTTCTAATAAGTATATCCTGTCTGTAAGAATTAGACCTAAAATATTTTCAATATTATTAAGACATCAGGTGACCAACCTGTGTATTCCTGAATGCCAGGCCTGAGCAACGACCACTTGCCCACCAGACTCAGCTTACCTTAGCAGAAAGCGCAGTGACAGCAAAAAAAAAAAAAAAAAAAAAAAACATAATATTACATAACAGATGCCTATAGTAGGCTGTTAATAAGATGTTTATAATTTGGCAGGCACAATGCTAAAAATATGAAGGCAGCCACATTTAGGTGGTCAGAAATTGGGGCAGAGGCACCTTTAGTTGGAGGGATTGAGCTGAAAGACCCATTGGAGTTATATTTAAAAAAAGAGAGAAGTGGAAAAAATATTCCTGAGCATAATAATAATCAATATAACAGGACAACCTTGTTGGCAGCTTCTACCTGTTGATTTGTAGGACAGAAAAATAGGATTTGATAGAGAGTTGAAGTAAGGGAGAGAATTGGTGGACTTACTAGTTAACTCCAGGTTAGAGCCTGGGACAAAGCTACGTTGGTATGCTATCTACCATCAGCTGAGCTCTCCACTCCCCTACTTGCCTATTCATCTGGTTGGCTTCTTGAACTGAAACCATTACCTGCATATTAATAATGTGGAACTTGAACTCCTGCCATCCCCCCTATCAGAAAAGGAACTATTTAAAAAAATATTTATAATTTGTCATAATAACACCCAGTATGATGATTTAACCTTTTTTTTTTTTTTTATTAAAGCCGTAACACAATAAATGAAACAAGTGTTAAGTTGTGTGTAAAGAATTGCTGTTGGCAATTTTTATGAACTATTGTTGCTCAGATGCTTTGAAACAGTCAATGTTGTATCTTAATAATGGAAAGTTAGTTAAACACATTTTACATACCAGCTGTTGCCATGAGAAAAGTATTTGCAGATTATAAATTCGAGGCCAAATAACAACTCGAGAATAGAAAAACACATTGCATAATGTTTGTATGCATGTTAGACCACTCAACACACTATGAAATGGGATACACAAATACAACAGCTAGTTCTGTTGACAGTATCCTTCAGTACTTGTGGAAATTTCATACTAACATTTTAACTAAAGATGTATTGTTTCTATTATCACTATCATCTAGTGAAAGATGGTGTATTAATTTTCAACCAGAATTGAACCGCAGCACTTTTCATAATCAAAATTAGCAGCATCTGTCAATTAGCCAGTTACCAAAATTAGCAGTATCTGTTTACTGTCTAGTTACGTGTTTTCTTAACTAAACTGTCCAGTTTACAGACACAGTAATCACAACAAAACATGTTTACTGAATTGGAAGTCACAGCTATTTATTGCAGTACTCCAAAAATAGTTTCTACAAAGCAAGCATGATTATAATTTTAAGAAAAGTGAAATACTTTTACAAATTCTCTGTTAAAAACACAACAGTAACTACTAACATTTAATTATCTGGTAGTTTAGTAGGTACAACTCTTGTCCTGAAAATTCAGGGTTGTGGATTTGAATTCTGACGCAGCCAGGAATTTTAACTGTGATTTTGTATGAAACTAGTATGTTCTGTGGTTTGGTTTCTTCGTTAAGCTGTAACATGACAAATGCAGAATGCATGCCAAGTCACTTTACCACTGACATTTAAAATCTGGAAAGCTTTCTCTTTTGTGTTTTGATTGATAACTCTTTATTATGTGTGATCAGAACTCTAAAGAAACTAACGATTTTTAGAAATTTTTATGTAGTAGTTGTCTAACTACATTAAATAGAACATATTTCTTATAAATTTTGCAACTGTGTATGCAATTATCTCTCACATTGCTTTAACTTTCTATCATAAGACTAAAGCTGAAATGAAAATAAGCTAGGGTAGGGAAATAACCCATCACTTACTACAGAAGAAGGCAGGCGAGCCAAATGTGCACAAACATTTTGCAATGAGAGAGAAAAGTTTTTAATGCTCCTTTATTCAACAATTAAAGAAAAATTGATCAAAAACTGCAAAATATATCTATTTCTTTAGCATCATGGCCAAATCTGTGTCATGTAGCCTGGCCATCCAGATTGCTTTCAAAAAGTTCACTGTTCCAGTCCCGGGTTCAAATCCCATTGGGCACAAGAATTTTTAAGAGTTTTGTTTGATCATATAAGCTATGCCAGGTCGTTCCATGGTTCGGATTCCATGTTAAACAGTAGATCCCAGAGGAAAAGAACTGTCCATCCTACCTCTGACACAATGGCTTAGTTTGCCTACTTCGGGAGAATCCAACCAACCTTCGGGTTGTTGACTAACTTATGTTAATGCACACTAATTAGGTTCACTTCTTAGCTGTTTCCTTCCCTTATTCTGATATGAAATTACGTTATTAGACTTTAATATATATTCCATTAATATGGAAGATTTGGATTACTAAAAATTTGTCTGTCTGTTGTTTCAAATAGTGACTTACAAGGGTGGTTTGATATTAAGTCTTGAAACATATTTTATTTTTCAACATAGTCCCCTTGAAGTCCAACACACTTGTTCAAACATTTCTCCAGCTTTGTGGTTCTGTCATGGAAATGGATTTCTTCATGGCTCTCAAAATACCTATTTACCTTCTGTATTACCTCTTCATTTTACAGAAGTTTTTATCTAGCTAGGAAAGTTTTGGGAACAGATGGTAATCCAAGGGAGCAGGTCTGGAGAGTAAAGTGGATGTGGATGGATTTGAAACTATTGTTCACTTAATTTTTCCTGAGCAACTCTCCTTGAATCTTAATTGTATAACAAGACCTTCTTTGAGGCCATTCCAGGATTTTTTTTTTATTTTTTTATTTTTTTTTATCACTGTCTTCAGTCTCTCTAAAAGTGTTGCATAGTATTCTCCAGCAATGGTTTTTCCATCTTCAGGTAATCAGTCAAGAGTTCCTTTTGTGTCTGAAAAAACTGAAGCCCTCACCTGTCCAGCAAATGGATTGCATTTTGCTTTCTTCAGAGCCAGTTTGCCTTGTGTAGTCCAATGTTTTGATTGCTGTCTCTTTTCCGGTGTGTAGTGATTAACTCACATTTCATCCATAGTTACAAAATGCCGGGAAAAATCAGTTGGATTCATCTCCAAACAGTATGCTAACGTTGTCACGTGATTTTGATTTTATAATGTAGTGAGCAGTCACAGCACCTATCTTGTACAACGTTTTTTTCATAAAACCATGAATTCAGTATGCAAAATAAATGAACACACTTAATTGAGATGCTTGTGGTCTCTGCTTTCCCTTGACTTTCAATCATAACAACATGATGGACTTTATCAATGATTTTTGCCTCACAGCTGTTTTTGAAGCTCTAGGTCGTGGTGCATCTTCGAGGCTTTTTCTGATACATTTGAAGTCATTTACACAAAGTAGAACAGTTTCATTGGAAGTTCATGTGTAACTCAGTGAAGGCAAAATCCTCTTGTGATTTTCCTTTGCTGTTTTCTCTTCCAGGAAAATAAATTTAATTACACCACAAATCCTAATTTTATCTATTTTTCACTGATACTCAACAAATTTGTGTTTAATCATCGATAAAACAAATAATACACAGCACCAATAACTTTCGACCAAAGATTATAGGTACACAGAAAGCAAAGATGATGACCGCACGCACAGTTAGCGCTGCTGCCTTGCGAACGAAGTTACTTATCAGATCACCTTCATAAGATGTAATTGTGCCGATGGCTTAGTTTCTCTATGTAGACTGGCACAGAAATAAGAATTTGCTATATTGATTTCATAGGGTAGAACACATGTTTAGCAATGATGTTAAATGGTATATAGGCAGGGCCTGGCCAGTATGGGCCTCAGTTTTAGCTATGAGCATCTGTTTAGTGGACATTGACAAGCATCTTACTTTAATATATCACATATACACATTATGCACAGTTCAAACATAATCAAACCTAAGTGTATCTTTTGCTTTCTATTTGCATTAATTGTATTTTTAAAATAATTCAGTCTGTTTGTATTAAATCTTTTACACATTAATTTAATCCATCTTCTCCCAAATCCAGTAAATAGAAACATTATCTTTTATTTATCCAGTGATATGTAACACATTGCATAAGGGGTTTGTTCATTGTTACTATTTTGTACCCCTTGCTGTTCTGCACATTGTGGGCCAAATAAATTCAGCCTCTAATGATTGCAGAACATTAATTCAAACATTTTGTTGTGGAGTACCTGCTGCAAAATGATTTTTAGGATTTGATATCAATACTGGTAATTTTCAATACTTTGTTTGCACTTTAAACAATATTTTTTTCACTGTAAAGATATTAAACAGTTAAATACAACATTCTCAAACACTCTAAACATTGTCTCGATGACATCAGGTCTGTCAGCTACAATCCCAGACCGTCTACTGCTGCTGACCTCCACACTTCAAGTACGACCACCAGCAACAGCTGTCCACCACACCCCTCTGCTATTTTTTGTGGCCTGCCATAACCCCTTTGTTGCATGAGACTGGGAGAGATGATATAAATGCACATATAGATTAAAAAAACTACTCTGAATGTGAAACCTCTTATAAAAATATGTATAACTTTACAAAGACATTATGTACTATATATACAAATTCATCACAATTGCTCTCCATTCTGTTCCAATCAAAATAAGTTCATAGAATTTGTATTGGTTGGACGGAATCTCCCATTCACAAAGACATACCCAAACCTTTCACTCTTTTTAATGGTTTTTTTTTCTTTCAGTCAGTAATATCACTGGATGCACACTGCCTCTGGGTGCAAACTTGATTTCAAGTAGCTTAAGTTGGCTATATGATAAACTGTGGCAACCAATATTAGCAACTCACTTTTGTTCGATATCTTTCATTTTGTCCACCACCATTGTTACGCATAGATCAAACACAAATATGTTGTCCTCCTCTGCAGCTATTCTCTAATCCACTGTTGATACTCTTTGATTGATTGCTTCAACGTTTTTTACTTTCAGATTATGTACATTTTGTTGAAATTCCTGTTGATTCTTTCCTGTCATTTCTCAATTTCTTCCATGCTTTTCATTATTTCTTCTGTTTGCTTTATCATTTCTTGTGTAGCAACTTTCTCCTAGTCTTCAACAAGCTGATAAACAATGTTTATCTTCCATTCCACATCTGTCTGGAACTCATTTACTTCTCATCGTAATGCTTGTTGCAACTCTTCTGCTTTCTGTTGAAATAGAGCAATTCGCATATTCCTCTTCCATTTGTTTCATCTTTTCCCGTAATTTTCTAGATTCTTCAGTGAATTCCTCTGTCATTTGCATCAGGAATGTTAGAATTGGGTCTTTATTGCTTTCCCATTCCATCATCTTAATAGGTACGGCCAGTGCTTCAAAAGATATCCAATCCTTAATTTTATCTTCAGTCACACTATGACAAACATCAGCCTCATTACACCCCCTTTGAATGAGCATCAGCTTCAACTTTAATTTGGTCTTCCCTATTACTTCTCCATTATTTTTATGCAAAGAATTTACAATATTTCCATTTGAAACACTGTCCAGACTAACAATACCATAAGATCACTGTTATAGATTTTCAACATTCGTAAACCACTTCACAACACAGCCACAATCGTGCAGTGAATTCATTCAAATACACTGGCCAAAATACAATACTGTGTTCTCTAAAGCTACTGCTTTGCTGTAAAACTTAATTTAAAAGACAACAATATCAGTAAAAAAAAACTGCACTTGGTAATATTAAAGTCACACAAACAGCTTATATCATAAATAATAATTTATGTTTTAATTATTCACCAATATCCCATATAATTTTTTAATATTGTTAATTTTATAGAACTAAAAGGTTTCACATTGGCTAATTTTAGATTTAAATAAACTACCAAGTTATTTATTTGCTTTTACGTTTAGAATTTCATTAAATAGCCTATTTAACATGTCCCCATTCTGTATAATTTTAGAATTTAACTTTCAATTTATTTTAATTTTTCTGTAAATGACCACTATCACTGCTGCAAAGAACGCGTTGGAAAAATTTCCTGATCTGCATCAAATTCCTGACAGTGCTGGTTTGTTACAAAAAAATGGTGTACTTCACTTTCAGTAGCTATTTGCAGTCCTGCAAGATGTTTTCAATGTTGAAAGGGGTTTGTTCATTGTTACTTTTTTTGTTCCCCTTTCTTTTCTGCATGTTGAGAGCCAAATAAATTCAGCAATTCAGCCACTAATGATTGTAGAACATTAATTTACACATTTTCTTGTGTAATTCCTGCTGAAATCTGATTTTAAGCATTTTATAACACAATACTGATAATTTTCAATACTTCATTTCCACTTTAAAGACATTTATTCACTATAAACATATTAAACAGTTAAATACAACATTCTGAAACACTCTAGAACATTGTCTCGATCACATTGGGTCTGTCTGCTACAATCCCTGACCCTCCCCGACCTCCACACCTTTAAGTGCAGCCACCAGCAACAGTTGTTCACACACCTCTGCTATTTTTTTTTGCCTACCGGAACTCCTCTGTTGTGTGAGACTGGGAAAGATGATATTAATGCACACACAGATTAAACAAACTACTCTGAATGTGAAACCTCTTATAAAAATACGTATAACTTTACAAAGAAATTGCATACTATATATTCATATACATCACAATTAACAGCAAATTAGCAAAAGGATTACTATGAATGAAATATTGAGTGACTTTAAGTGATCACTGAAACCTATTAATTTAATGAGGCTAGCAAATGAAATTACCAATACAGTAACACCCCACTTTACGCGACCCCGTTATGCACGGTTTCACTTTAGCGTGAATTTCAAATTTCGCGTTAAAATGCCTCGCATTGTGCAAATTGCTTACTTAAAATATGTGTGTACATAATGTAGTCATTGGCTTCTCTTTGGTCGCAGGAATCCCCGCTTTCTATTACCATTCTGATCGAAGAATTGGGGATTCCCCGTCCTACAACTTTGTTCTATGGGGATTCCCTCGTTTGTTTCATTTGTTCCATATGTTTATCTCGGCTGGCAGTCCTGTTTTAACATTTGGTGGAGATACATAATTTAACGTTACGTTAAAAATGCCGCCTATGAAGATAAAAGAGCGTAAAAGTGAGCGTAACTTTGGAATTGAAGATGAAGGTGATAAGAAGAATGGCAACAATTTTTGGCAGAGATTTTGGTCTGTCAGAATCGACTGTGAGAACGATTTTTAAAAATCGGTAAAAAATTAAACTTTCCAGCGAATGTTCAACAAAGTGCAACAAAACTTTCTCGTTCGAGATCTTCTATACTAGAAAGAATGGATAAGTTGCTAACAGTCTGGATCGAAGATTTAAATAAGAAGAACACACCACTGAGTCAAGATCTCATATGCACAAAAGCAAAATCTTTGTAAAAGACAGAAGAAGGTGAAGGGAGTTCCATTCCGACTTTTGCTGCCAGCAGAGATTGGTTTCATTGGTTCAAGCAGCGTTCCAATATTCACAATATCAAGATAACAGGTGAGGCCACCAGCACGGACACTCAAGCTGCAGCTGAGTTTCCAAACAAGTTTCAAGATTTCGTAGCACGAGAAAAATTCCTGCTTGTCTCATCTTCAATGCTGATGAGGTTGGGCTTTCCTGGGAAAAAATGCTACTTTGAACATTCATTTCTAAAGAAGAACGTTAAGCCAGCGGTTTCAAAGCTGCGAAAGATTGACTACCACTTCTGCTGCGTGGTAATGCCACTGGTGATTTCAAACTGAAACCTTTACAGGTTTACCATTCAGAAACACCCTGTGTAATGCGAGGTACAGACAAGACAAGCCTACCAGTCGTGTGGCGGTCCAACACAAAGGTGTTAGTTTTTCAAGATTGGTATTCTAAAGTTTTTGCCCTTCAGTCAAATCGTACTGTGACAGAAATGGGCTTGAATGTAAAGTTATATTACTCTTAGACAGTGCCCCAGGACATCCAACCTCACTTGATACGCTGAGAGACTTATAACCTCCTTGTTACTTTTAAATTAAAACACCAGGTGAATATACCTTGTAGCAATTCTTTTTAATTATATTTAAGGTTCAATTCAATAATACACAGACGGAAAAAAAAATCCCAACACCAAGAAAAAATTATTGTAGAGTAATGAAATTTGGACAATGCATTTGTCAAGTTAACATGTTTAATTGATTAAATTTTCAAGATCACAGGTTAATTTAAGCTCAAGAAAATGCATTTCAAATGTGAAATACTGTTAAATTAATAGCCGGTGTAACCTCCAGAATTTTGAATGCAAGCCTGCAAACGTGAATGCATTGTGTCATACAGGTTTCGAATGTCACTTTGTGGTATGGAGTTCCATGCTTGTTGTACTTGTGCTGTCAATACTGGGACGGTCAGTGCTGGCTGTGGATGATGCTGGAGTTGTCGTCCAATGATATCCCATACGTGTTCAATTGGAGACAGATCTGGTGATCTCGCAGGCCAAGGTAACATGTCGACACTCTGTAGAGCACGTTGCGAGACAACAGCGGTATGAGGGCGAGCGTTATCCTGTTGAAAAACTCCCCCTTGAATGCTGTTCATGAATGGCAGCACTACAGGTTGAATTACCAGACTGACGTACAAATTTGCAGTCAGTGTGTTTGGTATAACCACAAGAGTGCTCCTGCTGTCATAGGAAATTGCTCCCCAGACCATGACTCCAGCCCTGTAGCGTGCATTCCACTGACTACAAGCCATCGCCGTTTGCGACTCCAGTGGTGTCAAGCCAGAGCTCATTGGAGGACGGAGTGGAGATCTGTTGTGTTTTCTGATGAAAGCAGGTTCTGCCTTGGTGCCAGTGATGGCCGAGTGTTGGTCAGAAGGAGGCCAGGGGAACGCCTGCAACCAAACTGTCTGCGGCCTAGACACACTGGACCTACACCTGGAGTCATGGTCTGGGGAGCAATTTCCTATGACAGCAGGAGCACTCTTGTGGTTATACCAAACACACTGACTGCAAATTTGTACGTCAGTCTGGTAATTCAACCTGTAGTGCTGCCATTCATGAACAGCATTCAAGGGGGAGTTTTTCAACAGGATAACGCTCGCCCTCATACCGCTGTTGTCTCGCAACGTGCTCTACAGAGTGTCGACATGTTACCTTGGCCTGCGAGATCACCAGATCTGTCTCCAATTGAACACGTATGGGATATCATTGGACGACAACTCCAGCATCATCCACAGCCAGCACTGACCGTCCCAGTATTGACAGCACAAGTACAACAAGCATGGAACTCCATACCACAAAGTGACATTCGAAACCTGTATGACACAATGCATTCACGTTTGCAGGCTTGCATTCAAAATTCTGGAGGTTACACCGGCTATTAATTTAACAGTATTTCACATTTGAAATGCATTTTCTTGAGCTTAAATTAACCTGTGATCTTGAAAATTTAATCAATTAAACATGTTAACTTGACAAATGCATTGTCCAAATTTCATTACTCTACAATAATTTTTTCTTGGTGTTGGGATTTTTTTTTCCGTCTGTGTAATTATTACAAATTCACACATTAAGTTTTAGTTAACAATCTTTTCTTCTCCTTTCTCTTTTTTTTTTAACAACCAAACAATCAAAGATACTAATACTAATAAAAAACTAAGACATTTATATCATTCTAATGACATACAATTTATATATACCGTCTGCGGAAATACTCATTACTATAAATATAAAAAAATATACACAAAGCATTAATTATTTCTTAACATAATTATTCCAAGTATAATTTCTTAATTTATAAAAAAAAATGGTGCATCAGGGAATGACCATATGTCACAATATGCCCCCACATCGAGGCATAATTAATGCTGCCAACTACTTTTCTATTACACAGCACAGCATTTATTTGCCGAGATGTACTAATATCACATCGTTCATTCTAATTTCTTTTGTAAGATGTAAATTACACATTATTTTACGATGTTCTTGCACTGTAATAATGTTCAAACCATCAGCAAAATTACTCACCCACAACACACCATTCAGTAACACAACATAAAATAATTAATAATTATAAATCTCACTGTCTTTTGTCAGGTCGTTCATTACTAAAATTGTTTATCAGTTTATGCTGACCATTAAACACTCTAACTTCATTGTTCATTTATATTTATACAATTTTAGGTCCACTGCATTCCTTAAAAAAAATAGTCAGATAACGTAGTTACTGGACATATCCCTCCACTCAAAAATTGTCTCTAAAATTTGCTTTCCCCCAAACTTTATGAAATACATTTTTATAATTCTCATGCTTTTATAAACTTGTTTAATTTTTTACAGCACTCATTCATTCATTTATTTTCGCTAACAAAGATACAAAGAATCTTGTTGCTGTCAAGTAAGAACATTAACATCAATGAAAACTCGACTGGAATAAAACTTAAAATATTTGCAATTCGAGTAGGTTATGCATTTAGTCCCCTTACCAAAAATAAATTTGTACGTAGTACGAGGTAGAGAGTTAACTTCACTCGCACCTCAAAGTTAATGAAAATGCTTCTTTCTGCGTTTCCAATCTACCCTTGCAAACTCATACTCAAAAACCAACTGTCTTTTTGGAAATAAAATGTCTTTGCCAACACTGAAGATGGTTAGACGCTTACTACCATTACCCTGAAAAGGCACAATTTCATTAATTGTTCTATCCCATCCCATCCTTTAAAAATTTCATTTCAAAACGATGCTGGGTATCCGGCTTTGTGCCTTGGACCAAAAATTCCTTGCCCTCTCCTACTTTGTTGCATTCAAGATCGCGAAGTTGATATTATCTTGCTTTACAGATACGTTCATTTTACTATGGCTACCATTTACTATATCATCAAGTGTTCTTCTTTGAGATACACTTGCATTATTAATTTCTTCTTCGAAACATCTTATATAAAATATTCTCATTTCATCTTCCTCATTTTCTTCATTTTCATCCTCGTATTCTTCACTATCACTGGTTGACATATCTTCTTCTCTTACATCAACACCTAACGGTAACTCTGTACTACTCCTTTCTAATTCTTCCTCTGTGAACATATCTCCTGCTAGACTGTTTTTCTCCGCCGCTTGAATTTTTTAAAACTCAACTTCCTCCTTTCTAGAACTATCCTCACATAGATCGATTTTAGTCAACTCTGATATTTCGTCGTCTTTCCAGTTGTTTAATTTAACTTCCACTTCTTGCTTCCAATTCTCCCGAATTTTATTTAGTTCATCCCTCAAAACTTGCAATCCTTCTTCTGTCTTCTTTTGACTCGAAGCGTTCTTCTGAATGGTTTTTTCATGATTTGACATAATTTCTGTTTTCATTTGCATTAAAAGGGACATTATTATTTGGGTATCACCACTCCTTTCTCGAGTGTTTGATGTTTGACATAATTCTGGTGAGATCGTTCTACTTTCATAATTTTCTCTCCCCGCATTAATACTACTTTCGTTACTTAAACCGCTATTCTGGTCATTATTGTTAACACTGCTATTTTCAAAATATTCATCAACCCCCTTTTGATCGACATTAACATTGGGACTGCTAGTATTCTCAATCTGAACATGCCTACCATTGTTCGCATCCCCAATATTAAAACTAATAACACCCGTACTGTCCGTTTGCCAACCTGACATGTTACTCGGCTCTTCCAAATCACTTTGAATATTCATTCTAACTAAAGTGGTGCAATTGTTTGCCATATCTATTTAATTTTTTTTAACGTAACCCGCACCAAAAAAATTTATAATGGGGAATTAATCTGTCCGCTAACACACTACAATGACTGCTCTATCAAAATGCACAATAGACAGCAATGGTTAAAATCTGTTTGCAACGCCGTTAATATTTCCACTTAATTCAACAAGAGAGACCAAGAACACCAAATTCATTTACTAAACTCTTTGAGAATTCTGTATGGCTTACCAAAAATGCACAACAGAACAAACCCACTCGAAAACAGCACTGAAATTAAATCAGACATGCACATACATATACAACAAATCATAAATTTCATATAATTACTTGTAAAATAAATGTTCCCCTTTTTTTTTAACTATACTTCCATTACCATTTGACTTTAATTCAGTTTGAATCCACAAAACTCTCTGTATCTTAATCAAAATTAAACTCAACAATTTAAATATACGTTCAGTTTCTGTATTTTTTTTTTTTTTTTAATTTCAGTACAGCAAACCTAATTATCAATCAACTGTCCACTTTAACTGCCAATCCTTCTAGTAGTTGCATGTCAACGCCCGGACCAAAACAAGGAACAAATTAGTACTTGCCTACTGCGTCGTTCTGTTTCCGTAGTCGCTCGTTTGATACGTACCCAGGTTGTCGTATCAGAAATTCCGTTTACCTCCATTTTCCGTTATTCCAGTAGTTGACATATGCAGTACTGCATACTGTTTCATAGACTTTTCTCACGATAACTAATTACATCATCACATCAGAAGATTCCAGTAAGATTCTGGCAGCGGTAGCCAATATGTAACCTCCTTGTTACTTTTAAATTAATACACCAGGTGAATATACCTTGTAGCAATTCTTTTTAATTATATTTAAGTTTCAATTCAATAATAATTATTACAAATTCACACATTAAGTTTTAGTTAACAATCTTTTTTCTTCTCCTTTCTCTCTTTTTTTTTTTTTAACAACCAAACAGTCAAAGATATTAATACTAATAAAAAACTAAGACATTTATATTATTCTAACGACATACAATTTATATATACCGTCTGAGGAAATACTCATTACTATAAATATAAAAAAATTATACACAAAGCATTAATTATTTCTTAACATAATTATTCCAAGTATAATTTCTTAATTTATAAAAAAAATGGTGCATCAGGGAATGACCATACATCACAGACTTAAAAGTGTACGTCAAGTTCCTTCCACCAAACACTACATCAATATTACAACCTATGGACCAGGGAACAATATCAAACTTCAAAGCTTAAGGAGCGTGCACAAACTACGTGGCTCGGCCAGGGGGGGAGGGGTTGGCTGGGAGGCAACGCTGTGTTACGTGGGGGGAGGGTGGGGGTTCCGAGTCAGGCCACGTAGCTTTCCTTACATAACACTTTTCACAGATAAAATGAGGAACAGAACACACAACAGTTTGTGAATATTTATTTCCCTCAGTTAATTATCTCCTTATGTAATTTATGATAGTCTGACAAGAGAAAACAGTACAAAATGTTTTCTGGAATCGAAAGGGAGAAAAGCTACGTGCTATGTGGGGGGGGGGGGGGGGGGAGTAGAGGCAAAAGCCACGAAGGGCAACATGGGGAGGAGAGGGGGGTTCACAGGAGGCCAAAATGGAGCTACGTGGTTTATGCACGCTCCCTTATTACCATCGCCGCACTTTTAACCAACTAATTCATGAAACTGATGGGGAAGGAAGACAATCTATTCGAGAGTGGTGGAAGTCATATAACATCATGAAGGCTAATCACAACATAGACAAATCTTGGAACGAAGTTAAAAAGAGTTGTATGAATGGGGTGTGGCGTAATCTTTGGCCAGATGTAGTGGAAGCACATAGAAGAATTGTCCAAATGCACAGACAAGTGCTTGAAGACATTGCTGCAATGATTGAGGGGTCTGAACTTGAAGATGTCGTGGTAGAAGATCTTGAAGAATTTGTAGCAACTCACGACGAACCTCTCAGCAATGAAGATCTGATCGAGTTACAGAATAATGCCACGATGAGAAAGAACGAGTAGAAGAGAGAGTTTTATCTTCAAGCGGAATACAAAATGCTCTTTCAAAAATTTATTCAGGTTTGGACATAATGCAGAGCATAGGTAGTGATGATGACCGTGTGTCAATCAATTAAAAACAGTATTGGGTGTTATGAACATATTTTACAAGAACATAAAAGAAATGCTATCCAAAAGATATTTGATATATTTTTCCGTAAAAAAGCATTTAATACTGCAAAAAGTGTTCATAGAATTAAAGTGATTGATTCAAATGATTTGTATTTTTTTTTTGCATTTACTTTTGACTATGTTTAATCATAAACCCCGATGTACGCGAATTTCACTTAACGCGAATTTCACTTAGCGCGATTTTTTGCGGAATGTATCCCTCGAATAAAGCGGGGTATTACTGTATCTCAAATGAATCATCAGAATACAATAAATATGTCACCAGGCTAGCAAATAAAATTACCGAGAACTAAGTATGGTGTGGCTTTCCCCAGAACATGAAAATGTGTTAATCTCTGTTAACATCAGATGCTTACAGATTATATTCCAATGGTTAGTTTGTGTGAAAATTGGTGCAAGATCATATTTTCATTTTGTGTGTACATGGAGCATTGGAGGATGATATCAGCTGGACTGGCAATCTCTTGGATTCCCACTATGTAGAAAGCAGAAGTGGACACTGTTGCTAGTGGGTCATCATCATAAAGTGGAAATGCCAGTAACCAACTGATAGTCACCCGTTGACACAGAAGTTTACACCTCAGAATGAGACTAGACAGAGTGAGCTCTCAATTCAGAATCTGCAACTTAAATGTCCTATTCTCAGCACTGTGCGCCTCCAGTGTCCATTGACATCCCAGTCTCCTTTGACAGATTGTCCCTTTACCAATCCTGGAAGGTGGCAAACTCAGAAACGCGCACTATTAGTCCTCGTGATTTACAAAGGCATAGTGAGGAATTATAACTGCTGGCTTATAGTTTTTTAGTTTGGCTATTCACATACCAATAAATTTGGCCGATGCTTCTTAGTCTGGTAATACTATCCTTCAGTTGGTGATAGGCCCTTTTTAATTACGCAGTGAAAAGAGCTGTCATCTGCAACATTTATCACTGGGATTTCCATTCTTAGTCTTTCACAGTTGATGGTGGTCCCTTGTTAGCTACATGGTGAAAATAGCTGTAACCCATGACACATATTGCTGGGATTTTCACTCTTATTCATTCTAGACACTGTCCATATGTAATGCGATAAAATATCTTTCAAAAATTGTAATTGCTACACTTGCTTCAACTGTACCATTACATGCATCATTCATTGAAGCTTCTAACATAAAACTGATCTTTGGGAAATTATGCCAGTTCGATATGATACAGAAGCTGTTGGAAGGAATACGGTAGGCTACTAGAAGTCATCCCTGTTGGGGAGCTGAATTTGCACTCTTTTTGCGCAGTAATTTCAATCAATCATTTCTGATTAAATGTTTTAGGTCCTAATGTGTTTTGGCTGTTTTGAGAAGAATGTATGTATTTTCTTCTGCCAAATTCCAACCTATCCGTCACATTGTGTTTTTTGTTTGAATGGACGATTGAAAGATTCTCTGTATAAGTAATTACCTACTGCTAGTCAGTAGCCTAATTAGAGTGTGGTGTAGTCCAGTGCATCCTCTTGTCTTTAGTGATGGAAATGGCCTGTAAATGTGGATGAATCTGAAATTGGCCATTTCGGTCCAGGAGAAAGAAATAAGTTTAGACGTAGACAATGCTAGACTTTTTGAAAGAACTCGAACTAGTCATAGCAAACATATAATTTAAGAATCATATGAGAAAGAACAAACAGTTACTGTCAGCTACATTAATTGGTAAACAGAAATAACAATCCTGCTATTGACCATTACTATACCCAGGAGCTTATGTTGACTCTGATCACAGTACGGTGGTTGGGAAGTGCAGACTGATGTTCGAGAGATTAAGGAAGAAATGCAGATCAAGTACATTAGAAGTGGGAAAATTGAAGGAATCTCATATCAGTATTAATAAAAGGCAAGCTTGTTCATCATGTCTGTCTCGTTCTGTTATTGTGCACGCCACCTTTGTTGGCGTGGTAACATTGGTTAGAGATCTTACTACACACTATCCATAGCTGTCACTATTTTAGAAAGATAAGAAGCTGAGTTATTTAAATTGCAAACCAATTTTAATGGAAAGTATTTATTTCATTTAAATCCAAATAGTAATTATTAGTAAGGTGTTTGTTTATATTTTTTCGTAGTTTTCATTATATTCTATGTCCATAGATGTCATTGTTATAGTAAGCTCTAAAAAATGAATTACCAGAACACTGTGCTCACTCCACCATTTTTGACAGGCTAGTGAAACAGAAGTCTCTAGAAACTGGAAATGTCTGCCCAAGAAATACTGAGATAGAATGGAGCAAACTGGTGGTTAAAAAAGAGCAGTTGGTAAGGAATTACGCTGACCAACAGCCTTGGATCACAGGAGAAATTGTAGAGTTGTTGTATCAGAGGAAATGGCACAAAAAATTCTCAAGATGAAGCATGAAGACAACAGTACAGATACATAAGAACGAAGTTTCTCTCAGCGTTGAGAATTTATAAGATGCTCTCGGGTAACTAGCCTAGTTAACAAAGTGTTATCACACGATATTTTGGTGATCACATTCACTGTCGCCATAGAAACTGCAGCTTCTAGGATACTGAACAAAATGTCAGCGAAATGAAAGGAAAATGTGCTAACATCAAAGGTACTAATGGGAAACATGTTTTAAGTTTCTGAAGGAAGAGCCAACTGATGGTAGCAGATCATAAGGAAATTCTATGATAAGAATGGCTTGGTCTGTGGCATATTGTAATGAGAGAAAGATATTGTAACTGGTGGAAAATGACATTTTATTTTAATAACAGAATTTGGTGGGGCTTAGAAGATAAACTCAAATGATGAGTTGATGAGATTCTCTTAGAATGGCTAAAGTTCCTAGGAGAAAGGAATATGATTGTTCAAACATAAATCAAGATATAATGATACAAAAAAATCTTTCCTGTATCTTCAAATTTCAGTAAAAAGCACATGCTGACAAACATAAAAATGGACATACTGTAAGTTAAGCATCACATGAATCATGATTACCAACTACGATAATCCATAACAGAGTAAAGAAAAGTGGAAAAGGTTTGGATGAAGGTTTGCTCAGATTAAGGATAAATTGGGTATACATGAGAAGTAATTCTGGCACCAAGGATCAGCCAAGAGAAACAAGGATATGTTTATTGCATGGCAGTGTAAAGATGTTCAAATCTTTAAAGCAATCAGGTCTACAGCATAGAGATAGAAGAACAATATGGAAGCTATGTAAGAACTATGTGGCAATAATGAAAGTAGAGACTCATGAGATGCGGTTAAGAGAAGTGTAATGCAGGGTGGTAGTCTTACCACCACTGATTATATAATTATATATAGAAGAAGTAATGATTCAAACAGAGTGCTGCAATTTTCTGTGCTCATTGTTTTACTAACAGTTAAGCATGAATATATTGAGAAATTACTGATTGCAATTAACAAAATATTTGTGGAAGAATTTGGGTTAAGTATAAAAAAAAAAAAAAAATCATGAACAAGCAAGAAATGTAGGAATGTGGTAATGGTAGACCAAATCTAAAAATGGGATCAAATGTAGCAGTAGTTGTAATAGCAGTAAAAAAAAAAACACACTTTTTACTTGGGAAGAAAATTAAAACTTAAGGCCAGAGCAAGTATAATCTCAAAAAGGCAAATTATCACTGGTAGAGTGAACCTTCTGAAGAATGAGGAACCTTTTGGTTTCAAACAGTGACCTAAGATTCAGAAAGAACTTTCTTAAATTGTATCCAATGGAGTACAGCACTTTATGGAAGTGGATCTTTTACTTGGGGCACACCAGAAAGAAAATGATAATTGAGACATAGAAAATATGAAAATTAAGTGGTCACATAAAATATGAACAAACATTTTTTCGGGAAATGTTGGGTGGGAAAAGAGTTCGTGGAAGAGTCACCAAGGAAGAAGATACAAGATGGTGTGGGTCGCATTTTAAAATTGTATAATGTTATAGTGAAGGGAAGAGCTGAGTGAAGAAAGTGTAGTGTAAGACAGTGATTAGAAAATATTAAGCAAGTGACTGGAGGCAGCATGTAATGATTATGTGAAGATGAAGAGATTAGTTTAGGACAGAAATAGGTGGAGGATTGCATCAGATGACAAGGAGAGAGGAGGATCCAGGCTACTTGGGTAAAAATGGGCAGAATGTACTGATCCAAATGTTACAATGAAGAGGTCAAAAAAATTAGGCAGAGATGGATTCTCAACAGTAATGGCATCAACAGTGAAAACTAGGCAACATTATTTTGTTAATCTTGGTAGAAATCCTTATAACTTTCCTCCCTAAACACTGTAAGCACAACATAATTTGTAACAAATATTTGTCATAGGTAGAGTTTGTAAGAGCATCAGGCATAATATTGCGAACCCCCCCCCCCCCATTACAGTTTCATTAATATATAATTTATAAAATTGTGATGGAGCGCACACCCTGTTGGAAATTTCCCTACACACACACACACACACACACACACATTTTTTTGCACCTGCCCACTTTTGCCCTCTATGAATGTGAACTTTATATACAATTTACCAAAAGTGCTGAGAGAATTTAAATATGCTGTATGTATTTTCCTTTTTGTGCTATCGAATTTCTTTGATAGGGCCACATCAGTCACCTGTATTTTCTGGTTATGTAAGACCAATGCTATAAATTACCTGAAAATAGTAATCTTAATATTTTAGTTTACCATTAACAAAACAATCCAATAGTCTACACTGCTGTTTTCTCAATAAACCGTAGTGCTTTTGTAAACTTCAAATCAAATGGTTTATTCAATTTTTACAATTTGACATGTATTATCTATTGATTGCTTATCTTTTGTTTTATCATAACACATATGACTTCTTTAAAATATTAACATAATAAAATCATGCTTCTTCATGCCCTTAAGTTTATAATTTCAAATGTTGCTACAGGCTACTCCAGGCCAACAAAATTAATTTTGTCATTCTTCCAACCTTTGAATGTTTTCATTTCTCTCTCTCTCTAACTATTTGTTGAATCACCAAACCAGAAATGCTCCTTCTCCCTAGGTTTGTCTCTCTGTGCCCCTTTAAACTTAAATAGCATAATCGGTATATACAATCACAAATATTTGACGCGTATACAAATATGATTTTAATATTAATTCCTATAAGTAGTGAGGTCATATACCTCACAAGTTGAAACACACTATTTCTTTTCAGCTCTTGATTTATTGTGTATAGCAGTTATTGAAGAACTTGTAATTTGTGATGATATAGTGGGTTTGGCAAATGTGCTGAGACTTTGGTGAATTTCTGTAACATTTCCTGTACTAAGAAAGCAAAGTATTACAATTTTTATTCATTGTGTATATAGTAACTCTTGACATATTCTCCATACTAGGACAATACTGATTTTACCATCATAGGCTAAGACATATCAAACATCACCTTGTTAAATTCATATTTTTCATAATGATATTAAAGAAAAGGAAACGGCATATAGGCCATCTAAATGACACAGGAGGTAGAAAATAAACCCATCGGTCACCACAATTTACAACCAGAAGGACTGCAATAAGCACACAACAAGAGACAAACACAATTGTACAATACTTCAGTTCAACACCTTATTCATGTAGAGAGGTATAAACCATTTGGCAAGGGAGGTGCATGCATCATGTCTACTGTATGACTCGGTATGCTATTACTATTATCACTCCGCAATTCATTAAAAGTGGGTGGCGGAGGGTGCATTACATGTACCCTAATGTGCAATCGTTTGTGCATAGGAAGGGACATACAGGATATGGCAGGAGGTGCCCATGGGCTATTGTAAGAAACCATGCCAGCATTCACCTGGAGCTAACTTGGAAAACCATGGAAAACAGATCAAGATGCTGTGGAGAACAGTGTGAGGCAAATGGGGATTTGATAAAATAAGAGTAAACTATTGATAACTAGGGAAAACAGTATCACTGTTGATAGCAAAACACATGAATAGATGCAAATTTGTAAGATTAAATAATAATGGTAAATAAATACATAAATAATGGAATGATAATGATATTAGTGTAGGTTGAGGCCAGATCATTGTATTGTGTCCAGGATATATTGATAAACTAGTTCCCACCTATGGAGTTTAGAAGTGATGGTAATATCCGGGAAAACTCTGACAGCTTTTACCATGGAACAGTTGTTGAGGCTGTGTGTACTGTAGGAATTGGCATGGGCTGCCACTGGATGGTCTAGAATGTTTGCCTGTAGTCATTTAATCTGATTGAAAGCTGGTTGGTGAAGAGGCCTATGAAAGAACTAGTACATTTGAGGCATGTAGGTCAGTACATGAGGTACATAGTAGCATGCCTAGCATGCCTAATGATGTGAAATATCTACACTGTGTTCTGATTGGAATAGGTCATGGTGGCCGGATGCATGCTACAAGCTTTACAGTTTACATTAAGGTTTCTTGCATCAAGTGTAGAGATTCGAGAGAGTCCGAATTGGAGTATTTATGACTAATATGATCTTTAGATTGGGTGGTATGCTGAAGCAGGGAGCATTTCAGGAAAGAAATGTTTGAAGTTATGCCCACATTGCAGGGTCTAGTTAATGGAATCAAGACCAGCAAAGAACTGGTTGTTTTCAGAGAACGAGAGGGTTTGTGTGAAGGGTGTGTGCTAGTATAAGAGATTTGCTTTTTTACAAGATCAGCAGTGAAGCAATGGAAAATGAGGACTTGTGATAGGTTTTCAGAGTACCTTGAGAAGGACTCTTCATCAGAGCAGATGCCACCAATGGACGTTCTGGCCTCGCATTCGGGAGGACGCTGGTTTGAATCCCCGTCCAGGCATCCAGATTTGGGTTTTCCATGGTTTCCCCAGATCACTCCAGGCGAATGCCGGGATGCTTCCTTGAAAAAAGGCCATGGCTGAATTCCTTCCCGTTCCTTGCCCCAGTCCCATCCCACCTCTAATGATCTCGCTGTCGACGAGGCGTAAAGCCCAAGCAAAAAAAAAAGCCACCAATGGAGGGAAGGCAGTATTTGGTGTGGAATGGATGACAGTTGAAGATTGCCCAGGACTGGCAAACCTTGTGGATCTCTGGTACAGGGTGGGGGTATGGGGATTGTGAGGAGTAGGGAGGAAAATGGGCTGTCAACAGACACCTTGTAAGTGGGCCTCCTGGAGGCTCAGAAATTTAATTATTTCCTGGCTGAGGTGGTAGGATCTGTGGCGTGTAGGTAGTAAATGATGTATTTGGAAAGCTGCCTCCGGGACTATGACTCGTAATCAACACAGTCTATGATCACAGTTGTTGAGCCCTTGTTAGCTGAAAAGATTATGATGATATTCCTGAACAGTTCCCTCCAGCTTGGGTTTCCATGGAGCTCAGATTGTTTGAATAGGGAATGGAGCTTAGGAAAGAGGGCGAGGACAGGGAGGAAGTGAGGAATTCCTGGAACAGGAGGGGATGCTTCTGTGTACAGGGGGTGGATCCAGATCAGATGAATGTTTTGAACTACTTGAGGCTGAACTCGATCTTGTCCCATCAGTTGTCACATTCGGCTATGGTTGCAAAATGGTCCCACAGTGGAGCATACGGCAGAACACTAGTGAATCATGGACCAAAGCACTATGTCTGAAAATAGAAGTGGGAGAATGGTTGAGGTTCTGACAGGGGATCGGAGAAAATGTTAACCAAGAACTGCTGATATTTACCTATAAATGGTGCAGGGGCTTGTGAAATGGGTAGTAGAGGTCATAGATAGAGCAGATTAAACATGGATTGATCATAAAATTTCCAGTTTCTGGTTGCCACCCACAATTCGTCCATCTCTCCATGCCTTCTGTTTCCCACAAGCTCTTACCCTCAACTAACAGGTACTCTAACATTATATGCATCAGGCCAATCTACAGAATGCTAAACTCATCTTCCTCCACCAATTTTTTTGCCTTTCATCCCCTCACCTTATCGATGGTGTTCAGCAGATCTCATCTCATGGCAATGCTGACATATGCAAGCACAGTATGCACAAAAAAAACTAGTGCAAGCTTTCAGCTCTTGTTAAAAACTTTTTTGCTCTAGGTCTGTCCCTCTCCTATCAACACTCATTTCTGCACAGCACAAACCATCTCTTCCCCTGATTGCCAACACCCTACATCTTGCCCTCATTCTCATTTTCCCCTATCCATTTCCTCTACCACCTACTCCACAAGCCTCAGCCCCAGTATCAGATAAACCTCAGAAATTTTTTATTAACCTTTCTCCACTCCTCTGTCAGACCCCCAACATTCGGTTCTATTCAAGGGAATCACTTTCCTTTCACAGCAAAGACTGACAACCAGTAGGAAGAGATTGAGTGCAGCCTAAAGCAATTTGAATCTTCATTACATCTGGATCAACCCTCTCTTTCACAAAACCATCCCCTACTTCGGTACCAGGCTTTCATGACTTCCACCCTGTCTTCACCCTCTTTCCTGAGCTCCATTCCTCACTTCAACAATCTTGGTTACATGCAAATCTTTTCCATGATAGAACTGTCCATGAAAAATAACATCAATATCATCTCAGCAGACAAGGGTTCAACCACCCTAGTCATGGGGGCTCTGAGGCTGCATTATGATACCAATATTTACCATCCACATGCCACAGATCCTACCACCTCAATATGCCAGAAATTACTCTTCTGGGCCTCCAGGTCCCCTCCCCATTCCTCAGAATCCCTGTACCCCCATCCTGTACCTTTTGTTCTAAGATCCACTAGGCTGGCAGTCGTGGAAGACCTGTAGTTGCTCACTGAATGGATTTTGGCCTTGGTGGATCAAAGTCTCACCTGGGGACCATCAGACATATTCAGAATGGATTTCAATCTCATACATTTTTATTGATGGGTATACACCCTGTATTTCCATGATTCCATTGTTTCTTCAAACATGCCCTAGTTTTTGAGATATTAGCATACAAAAAAATCCCAATTTTTTAAATACCAAAATAATTTCACTGTTTATTGAAGTGGCCTAGTGGTGGAGGTGGTAGGGTGTCTGCTTGGTAGTTTTCAAACTCTGGTTCAGTGCCCACTAGGTTGAAATAATTTTTAAAAAATTCTTCAAATATTGTCAACCATAATTATTTTAATTTGATTTCAAATTTATTTACATACCTTTATTGTGAGAAATAATATTTAAAACATATATCATTACATACAATTCAGCATCATTTTTTTCCATAAAATCTTTTTTTTTTCCGAAACGAAGTCTTCACGGATGTACCACCGAATTATGTTGTCGCCGGGAAATGTTCCATGGTTATGTCATTTCTTCATTTTTTGTTGATAAGTTTGTTTTGGTGCATTATAATAAAAAAAATTTTTTTTTTTTAACTTTATTCCTATTTCCTCATTTCTATAATAGTCCCCCAATCGGATCCCCGGGTGGGGACTGCTCAGGGAGGAGTCATCAGAACGGATAGAAACATTCTACGAGTCGGAGCATGGAATGTTAGAAGTCTGAATAGGGCAGGTAGGTTAGAAAACTTAAAAAGGGAGATGCAACAACTTAAGTTAGATGTTGTTGGGATTAGTGAGATTAAATGGAAGGACACACAGGATTTCTGGCCTGGGGAACACAGGATAATTAGCACACAAGCTGTCAATGGAGTCACTGGTGTAGGATTTGTAATGAACAAGAAAGTAGGGAAACAGGTGAGTTATTATGAACAGTTTAGTGACAGGATTATTTTGATGAGGTTAGAAACTGAGCCCGTCCCAACCACATTAGTACAAGTATATATGCCAACGTCACAGGAAGATGATGAAGAAATAGAAAAAATATATGCTGAAATTGAAGAATTAATCCAATATGTGAAAGGGGAAGAAAATCTAATAATCATGGGTGATTGGAATGCAATAGTGGGAGAAGGAAAAGAGGGGAATACTGTAGGAAGTTTTGGTCCTGGAGAAATAAATGAGTGAGGAAGCAGATTGCTAGAATTTTGTGAAAGATATAAGCTAGTAGTGGCTAACACACTGTTTAAGAACCATGCAAGAAGAATATACACCTGGAAACGTCCTGGGGATACAGGCAGATATCAGCTAGATTATATCATGGTCAAACAGCGATTCAGGAATCAAGTTCTAGACTGTAAAGCGTACCCAGGAGCAGACATAGACTCTGACCATAATTTAATAGAAATGAAGTGCAGGCTGAAATTCAAGCGAATAATGAAGCAGTATAAGCACAACAGACTGGCAGTGAATAAACTGAAACAATCTAGCACAAGAGAAAAATTTGCAGAAATAGTAGACTTAGGTCTAAGAAGTAACTCTGAAAGGAGCTCAACCGAGGATGAATGGAATGCATTAAAGACCGAAATAATGAAAGCTGGCAAAGAAACATTAGGCTTTAGGGAACAAGCTGCCCGAAAACCTTGGATCACAGAAGAAATTTTGCAGCTGATGGATCAGAGGAGAAGGTACAAACATGCCCAGGATGAAGCAGGAAGAGAACAGTACAGGCAATTTAGAAATCAAATAAATAGGAAATGCAAAATAGCAAAAGAAAAATAACTACTTTTTTTTTTTTTTTTTTTTTTTTGTAACAGTTTAACGTCCCTTTTTAAATACGTGGTCTTTAGAGACGGGAAAGGATGGGGGCAAGGAATGGGAAGGAATTCGGCCATGGCCTTTTGAAGGAAGCATCCCGGCATTCACCTGGAGTGATTTGGGGAAACCATGGAAAACCCAAATCTGGATGCCCGGACGGGGATTCGAACCGCCGTCCTCCCGAATGCGAGGCCAGAACGCTATCCGTTACACCACCACGCTCGGTAAAATAACTACAAGCAAAGTGTGAAGAAGTAGAAAAGGAAATGGTCGTAGGAAAAGTAGATGTTGCATATAGAAAGATCAAACAGAATTTTGGAGAAATGAATAAAAGAGGTATGAACATTAAAACTGCCGATGGGAAACCTCTTTTAAGTTCAGAAGATAGAGCTAACCCATGGAAGGAATACATTGAGAAACTGTATATTGGGGACGACTTGAACAACAGTGTAATGGAAAAGGAAGACTATGTCAACATTGATGACTTAGGAGATCCTGTTTTGAGGACAGAATTTAATAAAGCTCTGAATTACTTGAAAGCAAATAAGGCAGTTGGAATTGATGAGATCCCTGCAGAACTTCTTAAATCCCTAGGAGAAGAAGGTATTAAAAGATTATTCAAGCTGATATCAAAAAGTTATGAAACAGGAGAAATTCCAACTGATTTTAATAAAAATATCCTCTTCACACTTCCAAAGAAAGCACAAGCCGACAAATGTGAGAATTATCGCACCATTAGTCTAACATCACATGCTTCAAAATTACTGACCCGAATAATATACAGAAGGATGGAAAGGGTAGTAGAAGAGATAGTAGGTGAAGAACAGTTTGAGGTTTAGGAAAAATTGCGGCACAATGGAAGCAATTCTGTCTTTAAGATTAATACTTGAAGGGCGGATCAAGAAAAACAAAGATACTTTTATGGCATTTGTTGATTTAGAAAAAGCTTTTGATAATGTTAGGTGGGACAAGATGTTCAAAATTTTAAAGAAGTCAGGTCTAAAGTTTCGAGATAGAAGAATACTCTATAAACTATATATGAATCAAGTGGCTGTAATAAAAGTAGAGAATCACGAGAGACATGCATCAGTTAAAAAGGGTGTGAGTCAAGGTTGTAGTCTATCCCCGTTAATATTCAACTTGTATGTAGAAGAAGCAATGAAGAAAGTCAAAGAAAAATTTCCATGTGGCATAAGTTTTCAGGGAGAAAAAATCATTATGCTACGATTTGCTGACGACATTGTCTTATTAGCAGAGAGGGCTGAGGATATTGAGAAGTTATTGAATGGCATGATCAAAATACTGAAGGAAGATTTTGGACTGAATATAAATCAAGGTAAAACAAAAGTGATGAAATGAAGCAGAAATTATATCAATACTAGCAGATTAAATATAAAAATAGGATCGGATGCAATAGGAGAAGTGAGTGAGTTCTGTTACTTGGGAAGCAAAATTACAACCGATGGCCAAAGCAGGAATGATGTTAAAAGCAGAATAGCACTAGCAAAAAGAGCCTTCATGAATTTTTTTTTTTTAACTGCTTTACGTCTCTTTTTAACATCGAGGTCTTTAGAGACGGGAAAGGATGGGGGCAAGGAATGGGAAGGAATTCGGCCATGGTCTTTTGAAGGAAGCATCCCGGCATTTTGCCTGGAGTTATTTGGGGAAACCATGGAAAACCCAAATCTGGATGCCTGGACGGGGATTCGAACCGCCGTCCTCCCGAATGCGAGACGAGAACACCTTCATGAAAAAGAGAAACCTTTTAGTTTCAAATATTGATCTAGGAATTAGAAAGAACTTCTTAAAACTCTATGTGTGGAGCACAGCACTTTACGGTAGCGAAACATGGACTTTAGGAATACCTGAAATAAAGAAACTTGAAGGATTTGAAATGTGGTGCTACAGAAGAATGCTGAAAATTAGGTGGAGAGACAAAATAAGAAATGAACAAGTTTTGGAAATGATGGGTGAGAAAAGAAGTTTATGGAAGAAGCTTACAGGAAGAAGAGACAGGCTGGTATTTGATATTTTGAGACATGCTGGATTGGTTAATTTGTTAGTGGAGGGAACAGTCGAAGGTAAGAACTGTAGAGGTAGACAGAAATTAGAATATATGAAGCAGATAATTGAGGACGTGGGTGTAAGGGGTATGTAGAAATGAAGAGGTTAGCACAGGATAGGAAGGGATGGAGGATTGCATCAAACCAGTTAAAGACAGCAAAAAATAATAATAATAATAATAATTCTATACCATCAAGAAATATTTTAAATAAAATTCGTAACATTGAAAATCTTTTTTCTCTTTTCTACAACCGATAATTTTAATTCCTTGTAGTGGTGGCATGTAAATGGTTGAGGATAAGGTTGTCTGTGATGAAAAACCGATCAAAATGGAGCTCAGCGAGGAAATGGAAGGACAAGTGACAAACGATTATAAATGTTGAAAAATGCTTTTTTTTCAGATTCAAATTTACTAACACACTCAACAATGGCTATAGGCGAGGGATATAGCGAGCCATCATTGGTACATTAACCGAAATTGCGTTTTTCGTATCTGTTATGAGTAATATGATTTGTTTTAAATATTATTTCATGCAATTAAAGTATGTAAATCAAGTTGAAATCAAATTAAAGTAATCATGATCAACAGTATCTGAAGATAAGGGAGAAAAGATAATTTCACCCTACAGGGACTTGAATCCGAGTCTGAAGTTACCAAACGGACACCTTACCTCCCAGACCATGTGGCCACTTGAATATATGCGACCACACACCCTCCCAGCACATTCTTCCTTACATCTTAGGCCCACTTCATCCTCTCCAAAATCTACTTCTGTTTCAATTCCAAAGTATATCACTTGATACATGACACTGTCATAGGTATCTGCGTGGTCACATCCTTTGTGAACCTATTACTGGGCTGTCTAGAGTAGCTTTCTGAAGTTACCAAACGGACACCTTACCTCCCAGACCATGTGGCCACTTGAATATACACGGCAATTATTTTGGTATATAAAAAACATTGTGATTTTTTTTTTTTTTTTTTTTTTTTTTTTTTTGTCTGCAGATATCTCAAAAACTAGGGTGTAGCTGAAGAAATAACAGTATCACAGGCTTAAAGGGTGTATACCCTTCACCATGTATGCAGGATATTGAAATCCATTCTGAACATGTCTGATGGTCTTCTTTGACAGAACCTCTCTTCCTTCAATAAAGACACGAAACACTTCCACAGACATCTGACCATAGTCCCCCTCCTCTTTTCCGTGAGTCTTCCCTGGTCTCCATTTATGTAATCTTCCTGTATACCAATATCCCCCACTGTCAGGACCTGAGTGTCCTTGAACATTTCCTAGATATGCAACCACACACCCTCCCAGCACATTCTTCCTTACATCTTAGGCCCACTTCATCCTCTCCAAAATCTACTTCTGTTTCAATTCCAAAGTATATCACTAGATTCATGACACTGTCATAAGTATCTGCGTGGTCACATCCTTTGCCAACCTATTACTGGGCTGTCTAGAGTAGCTTTTGCTGAACCTCATTCAATTTAAACCAATTGTGTGGTTTAGATACATGGCTGGTTCTTCTATGATCCAGACCCTACAGTGAAAACTGCCTCCAAGATTTTCTTCATTACCTTAACAAGAACTATTACACCAACTTCAGTTGGATCTACTTCCACAAGTTATGTTTATTGATGTGTGCCATATGGCATGGTGCCTTTCACACCTCAATTCACATGAAGCCCACTAACTTGGAGCAATATCGACACATCAACTATTTTCATCCCTTCCATACCAAACGTTCCTTTCCATACAGCTTTCCTATCCACGGCACATGCATCTGTTCTGATAAAGATTCCTTCTCAAGGTACTCCCAGTTCCTATCATGAGCCCTCATTTCCTGCTGCTACCCTGCTGTTCTTGTACAAAAGCAAATCTCTTGTGTTGCCCCTAGGGTTGTGATGGAAGTTATCTTTGCAGATGCAGAGCTTCAGTGCATGACCTCCACAGAAGCAGAGGTTTAATGGAAGTGGAGGCTGAGGTGGGAAATAAATTTATAATTATTTAGAATTTTATTATATATTAAAAATAAACTTAAAATCAGTATAAAAATAGTTTTTATCACAAATTCTACATTGTCCCTTAGCAGCTTGTGTTTCCTTGTAATACTGCCAGAATTCATTGTTTTATATTTTTATTTCTCCAGTCACCTTTCAACAAACAAAAAAAAAAAAAAAAATGTGCAATAACTTCACAAGTGTATTAAATAAGATACCAACAGCAAACAATCTGTGACAGTTTACATGCAAGTTGACTTAAACTCTCATTTTGTTGCTTAGCTTACAACACCACACAAGTTTTTGTTAATGTTATTAAAGGACTGAAAAAGCGGTGTTTTTTCCTAGCGATGATTTGCGACATTTTACGTACATTCAGTTATATATGTTACTTCAATGTAAACAAAACCTCCACTACACCTCTACTTTAAAACTTGCAGAGTCAGAAGAGAAGGTACAATTTCACGTAGAAGTTCCACAATTTAGGACATGGAGGCAGAGCTCCGTTGGAACCCTAGTTGCTATCCATCATCTACACAGTTATTCTTGGCCTCTGGAAACTAACCATACACTCATCATTGTCACCTAGTTTTCTCCTTAGCTTGATTCCGTTAACCAGATCTGCGATGAAATCTCCCCTGAAATCCACACCATTCTCCCCAAAATGAAGCATGTGAGAAGGTAGTTCTCACATGCTTCAGCAGACCACCAAATCTGAAGAATATCTTGGTTCATAAATACTTTCATTCAGACTCTCCCAAACCATTAAATGGATACTTTCTATACAGATCTTGCTGGAAAATTTGCAGCATGTATCCAGCCACCACGACCTATTTCAATTTGAACACAGGAGAAATCTTTTCGTTCATTGAACATTCTACATACACCACTATGTTCCGCATATACCAACTTACCTGCCTCCATTGCTCTAGTTCTTACATAGTGCTCACTACCAACCATCTTTTAATTGGAATAAATGGCCAAAGACACATACGATATATCCCATTGATCATGGTGGGTGAGTGGTACATCTACATCTACATATATACTCTGCAGTTCACAAAATTGTGGGTGGCAGAGGGTGCTCAGCACCAAAGCTAATCTCTTTGCTGTGCATTCCAATCCCTAATGGTACGAGGGAAAAAAGAATTCATATAAGAATCAGTCCGGCACCTAATTTCTCTAATTTTATCTTTCCTGTCCTTCCGACTCAAATAGGTTAGTGGAAGAAGTATTTCATTACACTCAAAGGTGAAAGTGGGAGTACGCATGTTTACCAATAAGTTTAAATGAAACGCGTGTCGTCTATATACCAGAAACTCCCAACCTAGTCTACTAATCAGTTCTGTGACACTTTCATAAGGACTGCAGCAAGCGGTCACGAATCGAGCGGCTCTTCTCTGTACTTTCTCTATACTTTCGATCAACCCCTTACGAAACGGGTCCCAAATGGCACAACAATAATCCAAATGTGGATGCACAAGAGATTTGTACGCTATCTCCTTTGTTTGTTCATTACAATTTTTCAAGATTCGACCTATGAATCGCAGCCTAGAATTTGCTCTACCTACTAACGAATTAATGTGTGTGTCCCATTTCATGTTCCTTTGTACTGTTACTCCCAAATATTTCATAGAATCGACCATATCAATAACTGTATTGTTTAACTCGTATTTCTGAACAATTGGATTCTTTTTGTTAGTTATGCTCATTGTCTTGCACTTTTTACAATTTAGAGTAAGTTGCCACTCAGCGCACCAAGCCAAAATAACATCCAGATCGCGCTGAATTTCTAAGCAATCGGCCAAATTTCTTACTTCCCTATAAATAACTGCATCATCAGCAAACAATCTAAAAAGGGTTTTCACTTTGTCTCCGAGATCGTTTATAAAAATTAAGAAAAGAAGTGGTCCTATTACACTTCCTTGAGGTACACCCGATGTAACATCTAGATTAGAAGAACTTTCTCCTTCAACGACAACATACTGCAACCGACCGGTTAGAAAATCCTTTATCCATTCACAAAGCAGATCCGATATACCGTACGCTCGAACCTTCGCTAAAAGGCGATTGTGTGGCACAGAGTCAAAGGCTTTCTGGAAATCTAAAAAATTTGCATCTGCTTGTGAACTGCATCGATAACTTTCATTACGTCGTGTGTAAATAGGGCCAGCTATTTTTCACATGATCTTTTCTTCCGAAATCTGTGTTGATTTGTTGTAAGCAAATTATTATCATCTAGAAAATTCATAATGTTCGAGCATATAATATGCTCCATAACTCTACTACAAACAGATGTTATAGATATGGGACGATAGTTTCCAGGATCACTTCAATCACCTTTTTTGAAAATCGGAGTTACTTGCGCGATTTTCCAGTCTGAAGGTACTTTTTGCTCTTCTAATGATTTACTGAATGTATCACACAGAAATGGCCCGATTCCCGCCACATACTCTGAAAATACTCTTACTGGAATTCCATCCGGGCCCGGTGCTTTCCCCCACTTCAGGAGCTCTAATTGCTTAATGATACCTGCAGTATCTATTCGTAATGATTCCATCACCGACTCGCCACGGCGTGGGAAAACGGGAATACTATTCTTATGTTCATTTGTAAATGAATTTTTGAATACAGTATTTAGTACGTTATGTTTATCGCGGCTTTCATTAACCTCGGAACCTTCACGAATTAGTGCTGGAATATTGCTGTTGGTACAATTAACTTTTCGTACATACGACCAAAATTTCTTTGGGTTTTCTGTGAGACTGTTAGAGAGAGAGTTGGAGTGAAAATCATTAAAGGCCTCGCACATTACATTCTTAATAGGTCCTCTTAAATCAGCTAAGGTTTCTAAATCGCTGCGACACCCCTTCCTTCTTGAGCGTGCGTGTATTTTCCTTTGTTTTTTGAGTAATCTTTTGACTTCGCATGTGTACCACGGTGGATCACGATGCCACATCTCTTCAACGGTGTCCTTTGTTGACTTGAAGTTATGGTAATTATTCCTCAGGTAGGTTCTAAAACACTCCTTTGAGGCCTTACTGAATCTGTATACAATCCGCCCTTTTTTCCTTTTTCGCTTGGTCATTAATTTGATAGTCGCAATTACCGCTTTGTGATCACTTATTCCTGTGGTCGTTGAAATGTCGGTGAATAATTCTGGCCTGTTCGTAACCAGCAAGTCAAAATTTTTTCGCTACACCCTGGCCTCCCATTTGTGAGGATTTGGATTAGAATCCTTGTATGGTCATCCATATTTGGATTTTCCACGGTTTCTCCAAATCACTCCATGTGAATGCCTGGATGGTTCTTTGAAAAGACCATGGTCGAATTCCTTTCATTCCTTGCCCCTAGTCCTTTCCTAATGACCTAGACGAAGTTTAAGTCAAATGTATACATCCAACATATACTGTCCTGTGGTAGTCCACGCCAGATCCATAACTCTCACAACCTCGATAATTGTTTTGTAGTATGAGCTCCTGGAGTTTTCCCAGAAACTATCACCACTTTTGAACTCCATAGATGTGCATTAGCATATCAATGTATCCTGTACAGGGACAACCACCTGGGACTGAGTACGATGAGTGAGTGGTAATGCTCTGGTCCATATTCGGGAGGAAGTAAGTTGAATCCCCATCAGCCACCCAGTTTTGGGTTTTCCGTAGTATTTCCAAATCACTCCAGGAGAATGCTGGGATGGCCATGGCCAGATTCCTTCCCATTCCTTGCTACAACTCCTTTCGCGCCTCAAATTGACAAAGTGTAAAGACATAAGCAAGAAAGCAAGTCCTCATGGTCTCAACCTGCGATAAGATCCTACTAATAAACACATCACTTATTGGTTGTTTATTTATTTATTCTTTGTGTTTATCTTTACTTCTCTTAATTTTTCCACCAATGTCTTTCCATGGTTCATCACAAATTATGCCTTGAACACTCCCATGACTCTCTTCACCCTCCGTCTATTCTCAAATGAATCTCACTCCAGCTCCTTTATCATATTAGTTACCAATTGTGTTTTGCAGTAATTTCCAAAGACAAATCTAGCAACCCTTCCCTGTACCCCTTCTAAGTCCTGTATTTGATACTCAGCATGTGGCTCCCATACTACACCACCACATTTCAGCAGTGGTCTGACCAATGTTTTGTACCCCAATTCCCTTACTACTCTAGTGTATCCTCTCATCACTCTTTCCAACAGATGAAGGATTTTGAACCTGTTTCCTACTACCTGTTGAATGTGTCTGCCCATTTAAGTTTATCAAATGTTGTGTCAAGGTATTTACATTTCAAGTCTTCATTAACCAGCTCCTTCCCCACTTTATAATCATAATCAACCTTTAGCTTTTTATCTGTGTACCTAATAAGCTGGCTTTTCTTTGCACTTACGTCCATCCCATGTTGACTCACCCAGCTAGTTATCCTATCTAGATCACCCTGCAACTGTCTACAGTCTTCTATCGTTTTGATCCTTTTATATAACATTATGTCACCTGCAAACAATCTAACTTCTGACAGTAAACCATTAACACAAACATTCATTAGAATAATGACTAGCAATGGTCCTAATACACTACCCTTTGGAACTTCCATGTTCACTTCCACTTCTTTTGATACTGCATTTCCTACCCTAACTTTTTGCTTTCTACCTGCTGATTGGCCTGTAGTTTTCAACTCTATTTGTCATCCCTCTCTTATGGACCGATACTACTATCGCACTCTTCCAGTCGTCTGATAAACAAGTATCCAGACTCAGTTTAAATAATGTTTCAGGATAAGGTACAATGTTACATTCTGCTATCTTTAACACATCTGTATTAATATTATCCACTCTGGCTCCTTTATGCTTTTTTAGATTCCTTAGTTCCTTCATGATATCTTCATATTTAATTTCAAATTTTCTAATCTGCTCAATTCTAACTGTGAAGATAAGCTCATTTTCTGATATAACCCCTTCCATTCCTGAATTATAGTTCCTAATGGGCTTACTGAACCAGTTACTTAATATTTCTGACCTTTTTTTTATAGTGTTGTTCCATTAACTATGTATTTATCATTATTATTAAACTTTATACGTGGGTTTTCCAGAAGGTAACTTATACTTTCAAATAAAAAACCAACCAAATAAGAAAAAGAAATTTTACTATATACATTTGAAAGGGACAATCTAAAACTATTTTTCTACATAGTCATCATTTAAATTCAGACGCTTACCGTAATGATGCACAAGGTTTTCAGTTCTGTTTCAGTAGAAATCTGCCACCTTAGATTTCAACCACTGGTTTATGCTGGCCTGAAGTTCTGCATCACTGTCAAAACACTGCTTTGCGAGCCAGGTTTTCATCACGATTAAAAGGGGTGGTAATTGCTTAGTCAGATCTGGACTGTATGGTGGGTGATCAGACACCTTCCATCCAATACCATACAAGAGCTGTCAGGTATGATTAGCCATGTCTGGACCTGCGTTGGTATGAAAAAATAACACTTTTGATCTCTTTTTCCCTGACATTTGTTTTATATTGCTTGCCTTGGTTTTGTATGTGTTTCACAATATCTTTCTGAGTTTGTTGTTGTGCCACATTCAAGGAGATCAACTAGAAGCACTCCCTCAGCATCCCCAAACACAGTTGCCATAATCTTTCTGGCTGACAATGTTTGCAAATATTTTACTGGTTTTCTGAGATGGCTTGTTTGCCCCCATCTCATGGACTGTCATTTTGTCTCACAATTGACATGCTTTACCCATGTCTCGTCTCCCATTACAACACAATTGGGAAGTGCATTACCATCATTGTCTTAGTCTTGAGGAAATTCAGTGCTGCAGCTAGATGCTGAGTTTTTTTTTAGGGGGGGGAGGGGGGAGTTATCTTTCATCAATATTTTTGTCGCCCATCTTGCACAAAACTTGTGATAACCAAGCTTCTCCAACACTATTTCATGCACTAAACTTCATGAAATTTGGGGGAAATGAAGCGAGAGTTTCGTAATCTTAAAGTGGTGATTTTCACGAATTCTATCGTTGATTTTTGTGTCGGTTCTTATCACAAAGCTAGGCTGACCACTGCAGTCTTCATAATGGATATTGATGCAGCCGTTTTAAAACAAATATACCACTGCCTCCCTCCACCTTCACTCATTATTCTGTCTCCATACACCTCACAGAGTTGCCGATGAATTTAAATTGATTTCATGTGTCCCCCCCCCCCCCCAGCAGAAACCTAATCATTGAATGTACCTCACAACTCACAGAATTTTTTACTGAAGCATGCATTTCATTTATATACAATGAACAAAGTAGATAGTCACAGTCCACACACTATGACAGCTTGATGCATACTGAGTGTAGAAATGATTTACACCAAGATGGCAGCTCCATCCCCACCCTTCTCCATGCTAGGCACAAAAGTTAATTACTTTCTGAATAGTCCTTATACATATGCATCTATTTACGTGTTCTGCCTCCACCAGCAATATTTTTTACATAATTATCATTGGTTTACTATTTTATTCAACCCCCACTTCTTCGACCCTGTTACCACTGTATTTACAATCATACAGCAGGATGCATGGTACAGGCACCTCCATTTCCGAATGGCTTGTACAATTTTATCCATCTTGTTTTTTTTTCGCATAGCCCTCCTGACTTCACCTTTGGTGAATTATGGGTTTATTTTCCCTGTCCTTTGTCATTAATATTTTTCATGTTAATTTCTTGGCTATGTTTTATGTTGCTGAATAGAAATAAAACTTTCAGATATGTTTCCTGGATGTTTTGTCTGTTACGCTATGGGCAGTTTAGAATACTTGCAAGACTATTAAAGGCTATAGGATTTGTTAGTCAGGAATTTTTATGGTACAGTTTCGTCATTATTTTTAGCTAAGGAGAAAAAGATGGCTTGGCGGGAAGCCAAAACAGTGTCAATTACTGGGGTTCTTGTATAATTATTTTCTAAGCATACTTTGATTTCATAATCTATTGATAATCTCAACCACCATATAATAAATAGCTTGAATTCAAAGATTGTTTTGTGAAATCAATTTGGTTGATATTTTAGACTTTAAGACTGTACTGATAAGCATGATAGAAAGATTGAAATTATATAGAATACTTGTTGAAGTCGCATGCATTAGAATTTTAGATAAGTTGAATCCTTTGTGTGATTTCAGACTTGGCAAGTTACAGACTGTAATGGATACAAAGTTTACTGTATATTAGTACTTCCTGATGCATCCAATTTCTATGTTAAATCAACCTGCTTGAGAAAGCATGTTAATTTATGACCCCGGAAATGACAATTTCTTCCTTTCATCCTTATTGTATACTTTATGCCCCAAGTTAAGTAGCACTAAAAACAATGGCACAAAAGATACCTTCATCTGCCAGTAGCAGACACAATATTGTATATAATTGCTCTGTATTCAGAAAAAAAGTTATTGCCACTGAAACGAACAAGAAAGTTTTTGTGGAAGGGATATGCCTGTTAAAATAATGAATGAATCCCTGAATTAACTTTGTGATGTACTAGGCATTCTTACCATTAAGCAAATTCATTTGAGGAGTATAACTCACAAATGTAGTTAAAATTTATATTTGGAAAATAGTGACATTGGAAATGCTGTTAAGTAGTGATAATAAGCAAGAATAGGTTTAGTAAACCCATCATTCACCACGGACAAAGGCAGGAGAGCCATCACGATCACAATTTCTGGTATTTCAGTAAAAACATTACACACCAATTACTAACTTCACTGCACAGCTTCTTGTATGAGCCTCACCACTAACCAACTGGCCATCAGGATGAATGGTCACAGAAAAACAGTTATACTGACAACGTAGAACATCCAGTGGCAGCTTATGCCAGTTTACACAAGTCTAACAATCTTAACCTGTTTTACAGTGAGAGATTTTTTTATTAATTTTTTTATATCCTGGTACATAATAGCCCAGCACCACTTATTTATTCTAGGCCCATATTTCGAATATATTACAAGATGCACATAAGTTAAATTCTACTTTGACAATAGCAGTTGAATATTGTTCAGGATGCAACACAAATTTGTTATTAAAAACTTACCAAGTTTCATGAAAGTTAGTTACTTAACTAAATCAACAATGTGAAAGTGTATTTGATGGGTGTTAGTTTTTTAAAAAAATTTAAATTAGTAATTAGAATAACATGTACACACACAGGTGCTTACATACACCTATAAACTCTTCCACAAATACTGCTCCATGTAATTAAACATACAGACATTCAAATATACACATATCACTTCCAGTACTTTTGTCTCACTATTTCTCACATTGCACATTTATGGCATTTCTCCACACATACTCCTGCCACAGTTACTTCGGAGTAACCTCCCTCAGGAGATAATTCCTGGAAGTAGAGGTGTCCTCTTTCCATCCATCGGGAGTTTCCTTCAGGGATGGTCACTGCTCGGTCATTGGTCGCTGTCAGTTGAGACTGTTTCTGAGTGCCAAGAACCTTTCCTTGGCTGCTTATGAAGCTAGGTTGCAGGCTGCATCAAGAGATTACCATAGTTCCCGGTCACGCATATGTCAAAAATGCGCCTACCCTATAATATTTGCTGGTATGGCTGTCTTTGTTCTGCTGTTGAAACACAGTCCCATACAACATGTTCCGGAGTGCTCTCGTTTCCACAGTCACAGCTACCACTGTCCACTATCTCTCTTCTTTGTAGTTCTGTTGTAAGGTCCATGACCCATTATGTAGTGTACCAGCCCAGGCGATTGGAGAAGATGTGACATTTTGAGGCTTTCACAGATACTTAGAAACATATAAGTTCTTCTTCCTGTTGTGCTAATGTTCCACCTTTGCTGTCATTCTTCCAGTCACAATCTGTTTACCTCTGCAGCTGTTGTTGGTGTTTCTATGATTTTCTCCACCTGTTCCAGATTACTTTTCCTGCGCCAGTATAATTCTCCCCACTTAAGATCTTCCAAATTCTAATAATAGAAAAATAAATAAGTTAAACAAACTTTAAAATAATGTAATATTTATTTTATTAAAAACATTTCTTCGATCTGATCTCTGATCTAGCCATTCAGTCAAATGATCATGAGATAATGCACTCGTTGCACATGAAAATGTAGATAGGTTAAAGTTATTTGGGGATGCAAATTTCGAAATATTACATATTAAATTAGCCTACAATTTTTTAATGTAACTAGTACCAATAACTTTAAAAACGTCATTGAAATAGTAAAAAATATATTATTACAATAAAAGCTTTTTTCCCAATTTATTTCTTTTAATTAACTCAAAAGTTCGTAAGTACTAATTTCCCATTCTCTCCTGGATGGGAATCAAGGTGGTTAGTTATGGTACATTCTGTCATTAACTGCTACATACAAAATGTTTTTCCCCATGAATGATTTGTTTCATAAATTAATATTTTATGGTTTTAAAGGTACTGAAATTACATCATAAATCTTTCCAGGATGATTATATTATTATTATTATTATTACTCTTACTCTGCAATTCACTAAAAGTGGGTGGCGGATGGTGCATTGCACCAATCCTAATGTGTAACCATTTGTGTATAGGAAGGGATATACAGGATATGGCAGGAGACACCCATGGGCTATTTTTAGGAACCATCCTGGCATTCGCCTGGCGCGATGTGGTAAAACCATGGAAAACCTAGATCAGGATGGCCAGATGGGTTTATAAGTATCTACTCCTATCGGAATCCAAGATCATGTGCTCGATAACTCCTTCCTATTCCACTCCCTAATCGGTCGTAGGAAAAAAAAAAAACAGTATAGAAATGATTTGTTCATAATTAATAGCTTTTCGGGTAATGCCGCGTTGTTTATTGAAATACCTGAGCTTTCGGCTGGTATCCTACCACCTTCTTCAGAGCTATTAATCATGAACAAAGACGGCCGTGGAAGTCTGAGAAATGAATTGGTTCTGACCCTGATTTCTCTTATTTTATTTTACCTGTCATTCCTAGATATGAATGTAGCTGGTAGTAATATGTGTTTGCTGTCATCCTGAAATAGGTCAGCATTTTATTTTTCAATCAGCTTCTACCAAGAGCAATGCCTTCGGTGTTCCAGGTCTTCCTAATCCTACTCATTCAACATTGCACTTACGCTTTCTCTCCAGCTATATATAACTGTCAAGAATCAGGCAGCTGTACTTTGTACATTCCCCAATGCATCTTTTAACACTTTTTGATTGGGACCCCATACGGAACAATAATATACTAAGTGAGGATGCATCAGAGCTTTGTATGCAATTGATTAAACTTCTGGTGTACATTGTTTTAAATGACGACCTATAAATCAGACCATATAATTTGCTTTCCAAATTACCTTCTCAATATGTTCATTCCACAACAAATTATTACGAATTGTTAACCCCGGTTATGTAGCGGAATCTACCATCGTAAGTATAATGCCATTAATATTATATTCAGAGCTAAATGGTGTCGCTTTTTTTTTTACTTGTATGCATGATTTGGTATTTTTTAGTGTTTAACTCCAGCTGCCAGTCTTTGCACCAAGTGATTATTTTCATAACATCATCTTGTAACAAAGCTCAGTTGTCCTGGGTTTTTATTTTACGATAAATAATAGCATCATCAGCAAATAGTCTTTTTTTCTCCTTATTATGTTGCATAATTCATTACTGTATATGAGAAACAACAGAGGCCCTATCATACTCCCCTGGGGAACCCCGGACCTCACTTCAGTCAGTGATGAATGCACACCGTTTAGAACTACACATTGTGTTCTACCCTTCAAAAAGTTTGGAATGCAGTCACATATTTGTGTAGATATACCATAACTACAAAGTTTCATAAGTAATATTGTGTGAGGCACAGTGTTGAAGGCTTTTTAAAAAAAATATAATAGAAGTAAGTCAACCTGGGATTGCTTATCTATAACCCAGCACAAATTGTGAATTAAAAGTACAAGTTGTGTCTCGCAGCATTGGCCTTTTCTGAATCGATGTTGGCTTGGGTTTAAAAAGTCATCTTCTTCCAAAAACTGCATGACATTTGAATAGATAAGTATCATTAACATTCCCACTTTTAAATACTGTACTTACGATGGCAGTCTTCTAATTAGCGGGTATGTTTCCTTGAACCAAGGAGGTGGTATATAATTTCATCAAATATGAAACAATTTGTACAATGTGTACCTTGAGTAGAATCTAGTAGGAATACCATCTGGTCTGGTAGCCTTATTGGTTTTTAAATTCCTAAAGTTTTGTTATTCCATTGACGTCAAGAATGAGATCTTTCATAATTTTGTCAGTACGCTTATTAAATATAGGGATCTCGTCCACATTTTCTTTTGTGAAAGCTTTTTTAAAGATATTATTCAAAATTTCTGCTTTCTCTATGCTAGATTCCGATAATTCTCCGTTTTCCTTCATTAATGATGGCACAACCTTACGAGAGCCTCTTATGCTTTGATAGATGACCAGAATTTTTCGTCAGTAGTAATTAGATCTTCAGATAAATTCCTGACTTGGAATTCTTTAAAAGCTTCATGCATTGGCTTGTGTACTTCTGCTCCCAACTAGACTAATTTAAGGTGCTGAGTCCTCTGATTTCTTTTACTGTAGTATGTAAACACCTTTGTTTCCTGAGTAAAGGTTTCACCTCCTGATTGAGCCACAGAATGTTCTTACTAACCTTAATAAATTTCTTGGAAACAAATTTATTTATACTGGTCCATATTATTTCTTTCAAGTTATACCAAAGTTCCTCAACACTCATATTTAGTGTGTATGTTTCAAAAATTTTCACCAAATGATCAGCCACATCCGCCTAATTTGCCTTATCAAAGCAATATACAAGCTTATCTTCATCATGTTTCATCGTGATGATTGTATGAGCCAACTTCATACATATTGCTTATGAAAATGAAAAAGCTCTAAATCAGGTACCAGAATCACTAATTTGTGACTAATTTTTCAATATTACTATTATGGATTGAAAAACAGAACATATTAAATGACATTTCTTTAAAAAAAAAAATTAAAAAATAGGATGCTGGGGGAGGAAATTCATGATGGTGCTGAAAAATATGCAAATTTAGAATATAAGTGTTAATGTGGCAAACAGTGTCACTTATTTCACTTTACTTGTTGCCACTCTAAAATGTTAATTCACCTATTTTATGGTGAAAACTTTTTGTCTGTATTTTTATTTTTCTAATTTTGCAACTGTTAAACAGATTAGGAACATAATAAGTTAGAAACCACCACTGTCAACAGTTGCTAGTACGCAATTGATTTCATGATAATTAATAACCGAACTCTGTTAATAAGGATCATATCTTTAAAGAATTGATTTTAAATAAATAAAAATGATTAATTAAATAAATGAAAATCATTTAAGTAAATTGCTTTACAAGTATCATTAATCAAAGTGACAGTTTGGAACCTGACTACATCCTGTAAATGGGCTAGGGTTGTTGCTATTCAGAAACATGATAACAAGACAAGGTGAAACAGAAATAGGAATGAGAAGGTAAGAGATGTGGCCAAAGTTGACAGATTGGAAGATAAAATAACTATACATAGATTTATGTCACATTGGAATGTACAGAGAATATTCCATAAACACCTAGATTGATATAAAACAACTGGACAATAGTAGATACAGAGGACAATCTCGGATGTAGACAGTACCTTGTTTTGAATTTGTAAAATTTAAGGGAACAGATTGAGATCTATCAATATCTCTGAAGTTAGACTGGTGTATCATGTGTAAACTTCTCTTTTAAGTAACTATAGAAAGCTTTCCATTTACTGGGAACCAGTCTTACAGGACTAGAAATATTTTCTGAAGTTATGAATGGTGATCATATCAAAACCCCAATCTACAAAATTAACATGAAGCAGCTTGTTACTGCAGACACTACAGTGAATGCAGAAGAAACAAATGTGATTAAAATATATAAACGTAAAGCAAATTATTTTGCCTAAACAGAAAATTAAGGAAAGATGCTTTTCTGAAACTGCACAAGGAATATTAAAACTAAAAATTGGTATCTGCAAGTCAACCCTCACACTATTAGGGTTATGACATAAACACGTATCTCAGTTGGTCACACGTTATTTGCTTGGCATAAAAATCAGTGACACATTTCGAGGTTAGGTGGAAAACTCAACTCCACAACTCTTCAGTGTATGCCACAGTGCCAGTCTAGCTGTAAATGATATCATTTGGTTCCATTCAGATTTATTATTGGTGTGTTGGGATGCAATACACTTTGAATTAAGAGAACTTTCAGTAAAATAATATGTGGCAAAGAAATCTCAAAATAAAAACTATTACTTGTTTTGCTCACAACTTACAATGCATATTAGGTGTAATTGTTTCTAGTATTTATTTTTTAAAAGAGTATGTAGTCAATATTGGAGATAAATTTCAGATGTCTGTGTAGTAGTCTTTTAGAGGTAGAACTTGTTGCAAAAATGGTATAATTTGCAACTTTGATGAGCAATTGCCTCTATTTTTCAGTGGGGGAAAAATAAAATGTATTAATCCTTTATTTGGTAAGCTGTAAACATCTACATCCAGTATTCTGGGGAAATTTTTTTTCCAACCCTCTTTATGTTTAAGGAACTCTTCTGGAAAAATTTGAATTCTGAAACTTATTTTGTTTGAGTTAAAGGCCTACGATAAGAAAATTTTGACGTGTAACTACACTATTGTTTCTGAAAATTACAACATCAAGAAGGAGACATGTGATTACAATAAAATTTATTCCACAGCTTATGGACATGACAATACACAAATTATTAGAATTACAGAACTGTACATGCAATTTGACCTTGAAAATTCAGTATGTTGTGAAGCTGCCACATGCTGCCATTAGAGCCTGTAGACATTGTGGCATGGAATCAAAGAAGGCTTGAATATGCTGCTGGGAAACATGCTGACAAGTGGTTTATAGGCACGTCTACAAAGCATTGACAGTGGTTGCATGAGCACCAGAATGAACAAATTGCTTAGTGACCATATCCCAGACATATTTGATGGGTAACAAGTTGGCTAAATATGCACGACAGAAAAGCAATGGAACCTGTCATTCTTCAAAGAAGGCTTGCACATTTCTCACCATGTATGCCCGGGCATTGTCCTGCTGAAATGTGGCATGTGAAGCTGCCTGCAGGAGGGGCAGTGCCTCAAACTTTAAAACCTCACTGATATACTAGTTGCAGTTCAGATTTCTCTCAATATGTAGGAGGCGAGTTTGCTTGTTATAGTCAATGATGCCCCAAACTATCACACTTGGTGTTGAACCACTAGGCCACTAAATGATACAGCCTGCCCAGTTGCATTCACCACAGTACCATCTAACAGATATGAAACCATCACTGTAGGACAAGTTGAAATAGGATTAATCCAAAAACACTAAATTTTGCCACTCAGCATGTCAGTGAAGGCATTTATGTACCCAGTGCAATTTCAGGTGTTGGTGATTTCTTGTCAATGGAAGCCAACACAATGGCATACATGCCACCAGTCCAGCCCTCAGCAGATGGCATCAAACCAGTGACGCTGACACCCATTGCAGTGCTTTAATGTTGAGCCAACACTATGGACAAACTGTCAGTTACAGTCATGCACACAAGTAGGTGGTCATCCAGCGCTGTGGTCACATTGTGGGGTCCAGTATCCACTCATCACTGTGCACAACCCTCTTGTATCCACTGGTTCCTCACACATGCATCACTGTCATAGCAGTGTTCATTCTAGGAGCCGCAATGTCATGGTGCAATAAACCTATTTCCAGTAACTAGTCATTCTGCCACATTCAATCTCCCAAACATGCTGATATTGTGCCCTTTAACGTTGATGAAGCTTATTGGCATATGCTTGTAAGTTTCTACTTTGATGGATCTGCACCGACTGAGCATGGCGGATAACTGACCTGTCCAGTCTTCAAAAGTGGGCTGCTGCTGGGCCTATGTGCATGCCATCTCTCTGCAGTCTTAATCACTTATTATGGTTCTACTGTTCTACACATCTTCTGATTTTGGAGTGATTCACACTATTCCTTCTGTTAGCTGCATATTTTTCCTACCACAGCAGTTGTGTGGTATAAAAATGTATTGACTAATGTTTAGCTGAATTTAAACTAAGTAGTGCTTTTATGTCAAAGGGATTGTGAATACTTCTGAGTACAAAGCATAAATTCCTGACCAAAAAAAAAAAATAGTTTCTTCATATATCAGAAACCACTTTCTTAGGGTTTAATTAATGATCCATGTACCTAGTTTCTTCTTACTGAAATAATGATTAATTGTACTCTGGAAACTGTGATAACTGTTTGATACAGCTGATGATTTGCATTTATTTATTTTTATTTTTTTTAACCCCTGTATGGAATTTGCATGATATATGAAACAAAGAGGTGAAGGAGGTTTTTACATTCTCAGTACATCTCTTAAGCCCATAGATCTTTAAGGTATAAGCTTTAGAAACTTTGCTTTACAAATTAATTTAAAACTGCTTGCAAGTTCTATATGCTGATCAGTAGAAGAAGTGCTAACTAATGCAAAAAAGATATTTCTGCTGGTATTCAGGCCATCTTATGTTTTGACCAGACACTCGGTGTTGTTTAAGGATGATAATGTAAGCTTAAAAAATATGTGTTGAGCCAAACTAAATTTTTCAAACTTGGGTCATTGCTTAATACATTCTTTAATTAATGCAGTTTAAACTGATGCTCATGTTGTCAGGGCTGGCAGATAATGTGGGTATATTGGGTAGCAGTACCCACCTGGATAATTCCGGGTGGGTAAAATACCCACCCGGAATTTGAGAGTGACTGAGCGTGCTTAAAGGAAAGAACTGAGAGAAAGAATGAAAGAGCAGACCAGCTAAGCATATTGGTTTCATCATCCAAAAGGCATGTAAAATTAACGGTGTTACTACAACAATGCCTTGAGCGAAGCACAAAATTTCCTTGATATTTCAACAGAAATCCCCTTCCCAACTATCGCCTACTGAGCTCGACCAACGGCAAACAGTCGTGTGTGAAAGCAAAAATTCTACGGTAAAATATCGTACATCCCAATCCACCATGTGTGAAAGCCGCTATTTCGAAGGCGCTTCGACAGAATCCATGTGTATTATCATCACAAAAGTTCAAATGGAGCAATGAAGTCCTTGGTAAAATAAGGTCTTTCTGTGAGAGGAGCCAACAACGATGAAAATTCAAATTTCGTGGCATTTTTAAAGGCTCGCACTGAAGATGTGACTGAACTAAAATTGTGGCTCCAAAGACATGGTTACAAATGGCTTCATTATGACTGTCGGAATGAAATTCTTGATTTGATGGCTACTGCACTGCTTTCTGGAATCTGGAAGAAATAGGAGCATCGTGCCTGAGAATCATTTCGGAAGATTTCATTGCAAGTGAACATTTTATTGGATTGTTTTTAACTGTGAACACCAAGGCAGACACCTATTTTGATCTGATCATTGACAATTTCGCCAAACACAAATTGGTGCTCTCAAAAAAAGGAGGCCAGTGCTACGATGGGGCTTCTAACGTTTCTGGAAAAATAACAGGATTTCAGTTACGAATACGCAAAGAAGAGCCTCGAGTTTAATTCCCACAATGTAGTGCTCATAATCTCTACCTTGTAGTACGAGGTGGAATTGAGAAAGCTATAAAGGCAAGAAAATTCATTAGAACTGTTTAAGATTTGATAAACTTTGTGCGAGACTCGCTGAAACGACTTGGACAATTTAAGAAACGGCAAATCGGAATAGCGAAAGGAAAAAATGATGATTTGCCTCCTCTTGCAGCCTATTGTCTGACAAGCTGTTTATAAAAGTTACAAGTTTAACCCATTTTTTAAAATTATGGTATTGTATTTATTAATTTTTTACAGGTGGTTAGTGAGAATCAAATCTCTTAAAACAGTAAGAGTAAGTTATTTATCAGTACCTCATACAATTTTTATTCGATCATTATGTAGCCAGAGAACTAGATAGTGCTGTCACTGCTAACACTTCTGGATATTACTCCTACATCGAATTGTTTGAGTGTATTTTCTCTGATGATAAAAAAAATTTGATCATGTTGAAAATTTTAATTCGGGTCTACAGAAATCGAATCTAAGAGTTAATTCAATTGTATATGATAAGTAGATAGAAGCAATCACTAACATTTTTTATTGTGTTCAAGATTCAAAATTTGAAGAAATTTGGCAGAACAGTGTGCAGTCAGGTGCTAAATTTGAAATCAATTAATCATAAATCCCACCTCTGCGTAAAATTCCCATCGCCTTGACCAAGGTAGAAACAAAAATCCCTGATTCGAAATACCTCAAGCTTTTTTCTGTGAGTCTTATATTGAAGTTTATGATAAAGTACTCATGTCATTAAAGAGTCGATTCTACAATGATACCATCCACTTCTTCAGATCGTTTGAACGATTCACTTTGGGACAGCCCACAAATATTGAAAGAATTATAAATTTATATAACCATGGTTTTGACCAGGAAAGATGGCTGAGTGATAGAGGCATGTTTTTGGAACTTTTGAGAAGGCAAGATGAGCAGGTAAAAAATTTGAGATGGGTTGTAGGTTTTTTACAAAACTACAAATGGACAAGGGGTCTCATGTTTGTGTGCTTCGTTCGACTACTTGTCACGATTCCTGGGTCGTCCTGTTCGTATGAACTAAGTTTTTTGGTCACACGCCAACTTAAGAATGACGCAAGATCGACAAAGTTGCATAACATCGCAATATTACATGTATGTGGTAATATCACTGATGAATTTGGTTTGGAAAAATTGTTGAATTGGTTCATTTCCAAACAAACAAAGTGCAGAACAGTTTTTGCACTGAGCAATTAATACTGATTAGTAAATTTTTTTAAAAAAAATCATACAATTAAAAATTTATTGAATTAATTATATGATAATTTTTAAAATTCATTTTGTAGTTTTTATTCCTATCAATTTCTTTTATGAATTTGTATGATTATCATGATTATTATTTTTTAGGTATGATAAGCAAATAATATCTCCCTCCCCAATTGCCTGACTACCCACCTGGGCTTAACACGAAATGCCCAGCCCTGCATGTTGTATGTGATCAGCAGTAAGTTTTAATTGCAGCACTAGTGTAATATAATAAAGAAGCTGGTGTCCATTCACATTTCTCAGTATGTTAATCATTGAAAAATAATGCGGTTAAGCCACATAAAAGAGAATATTTCTTAAAAGAATAGTTTAAAGATTTAATAATCACTGTTTGATTTGTGTATGTGAAGTACGCTGTTCACTCAATTGTTTGGCTTCATGTTAAACTGTAGTCTCTCTAGGAAATGATATTGCCATTTTACCTTTGACACCTTAAGTTAATATGCCTTTTTTAGGATTATTCAACAATCTTAAGGGTTGTGTACCAAGGTAAGTTTTTTTTTTTTTTTTTTTTGCATTTCTCTGAATGGAAATCATTTGGCAATAAAATATTTGTGTATCATCTTCAGTCTGACGCAGTAGAATTTTCATCACTGAACATTGCAGTAATTATTTTTTAAGTTTCTCCTTTTGAATACTTCTGAAAACTTTTAATGTTTTCTTTATCACAACATTTTTTTTTTTCTTTTATAATACTGAAATGACTGAAACTCGAAGAATTAACTGTGTATCATCAGAAGGCTAGTAATAAACTAAAAGACTCTCATATGCTCAGGTTTGTTAAGAAACAAGTGCTTGCTACAGTATAGGTTAATGGGATATATGTAAACTGTTAGGTAATAAAATCTAATAGTATTCTTATGCGTCATTAACACAACATTTAAAAAAATAGTTGGTATTGTTATTGATTTCCCAAGAAATAAATAGTTGCGATTTTGTCTTTATTTATTATGATTATAAAAAGTATTTATATGTAATTAATAAATGTATGTAATAGGAGACAAAAATAGAGATAGGATCCATCCTCAGTACTCTCATCATTAACACATATTCTTTGCTGATGATGACTTAAGATTTCAATGCTCTGATTGTCCTGTTATCCATATGAGTGAAGGTTGCTTCATCTACCCTTTAGTTTTGCTTTTTGGAGCCTTTCCATTAAATCATAATTGATGAATATTTTTGATCATTTAGGCTTGTTCCAAAGATCATCAATGGAGGTATAGCTGGAATAATAGGAGTCACATGTGTTTTTCCTTTGGATTTGGTGAAAACTCGATTACAGAACCAACAGATTGGGCCAAATGGAGAACGCCTGTATACATCCATGTATGTAAAGTAACAGTTTCATGCATGTTATTATGACTATACGCATCAGTAATGGCACTATGAATGACAGCATGTTGAATTCGGATCACAATAAATTTGTTGAGTTCATTTAAATTTTGTATTACATAACTTATTAATGTAAATATTCATTAATTTTTTTGTGTGTGAGATTACAATAACACTGAGTTTGGGTAACAGCAAAAATATGAATGCATGTTCCAAATTTCATGGCTATTGTTTTGACAGGTTGGACTGTTTCAAAAAAACCTACAGAGCAGAAGGTTACTTTGGAATGTATAGAGGTGAGTGATTTCATGTCCTCTTTTACAGGATTCAAAACAGTACTGCTTCTAGCTTGTAGGTGTACAGGTAGTTGCAGTTGCTAATATTTTCTGCTCATGTACTATAGCTTCCAAGCACTGACAGATTTCACTTTACAGGTAGCTGCAGCTGCTAATATATTCAGCTCATATATTATAGCTTCCAAGCACTGATAGTTTCACTTTCTTAGCACATCTTTAGGACATTGTTGTCTCTTTTTATTGTAGTTTGCATATAAATTAGTTCTGTTTTTGTGTTAGAAAAATATTGTTGTATTTGTTTTGTATGTGAGAAAACTGACATTAGTTAAATGTGTAATGTTGTGAATGATTTGCTTTGTCAGTTATCATTTAGTCATACAATGTATATTAGGCATGTCTGTCAATGGAGGAGGTGGTGGTTTATAATGATTGAGAAATTACTATCTTTAACAAATTTCTATCTCTATTTCCAGTTCGATTGATGAGTGTTTGATACTGCCAGGTAGAACAGTTAACCTTATACTCTGAAACAACATTGTTGTGATGTATATGTTTGTATCATCAGTGTCGGTGAAACTAAGCAGTTTAAAAAAATGTGTGTTTTGGGGTAAAGCCTTGAAATATTATTCTGATGTCAATCAGCTTTGAACTAGGAGTGGTTTCTTTTGGTATCTAAGTATTATCATTGAGAAGCTGTACTTAGTCCTCTTCAGTTTTAATACAATGTAACCAGTAGGGCTCGGATCTTTAAGACAAGCCATATTTTTTTTCCTGCCTTCCTCATGAGCTGAAATGCTGAATTAAACACTGATTGAACACTTCTGATTGTTTTAAAATATAGTTTATATAGCATATAAATGCATAACCAGGCCATTTACCTAGTTTTTGTCATATTATGATTATGGTTATAGTTTGATGAAAAATCGTGTTAATTTTTTTAATAGTACCAGAAATTCACTAGAAGTTATACATGATAAGAAATTAAGATAATTATTCAAAGAATTGTACTCCTATTATACTCTGGAGGAAACAACAAAACTAATTGTCAATGAATTGGTCAGAATTCTCCAGTCAAGAATTAAAGTTATACATTGTCACTGTATAAACATTAATTAACGCCTGCCTTTTAATCTCGACAATGAAACAGCAGCATGCCAGTATTGAGCTACGCCATTCAATGTCTCATTGTTGGCAATACTTTTCAAAATACTCCTCAGTTGGTGTTAAATCTACAGTGGATCAGTGAGTACTGCCATGCTGAAATCAAAATTTTCTGAAAATATGAAAATACGAAGTTGCGGAGTTACCTAAAGGAATTTTAAGATGGATATTTTAGTAGAGACGAAAGATTTTTTCTGTAAATTATGTTAAGTTACTTCAATAAAGTGATTTAAAATTTAATTTCCCAATGGTGTAATAAGTGCACAGAAGAAAATTATGCTGTCTACATGAAAGCTACACTATTAAATAATATAAATGATGTATCATTGAGTATGTTTTGATGTATAGTAAACTGAAATATTCAGTCATATTTTGTCATTTTTACATCATATTTACCTGTTTTTAATGTCATATTTGCATGCAAATTTTTATAATTTGTTGGTCATAAAGATCTGAACCCTAGTAATCAGTTATAGCAGTTATGTACATTGGCAAAAAAATATGAGGAAATGGAAGAGGTAACCAGCAAGTAAAAATATTTTGCTATAGTCACAATTAATTGTGAGTCGATGTGAGGACTGTTTCCAGGAACTCTGCCAAGATTGAATTTTCTTATAAAAATCAGATCTCAAGTATAGATAATTACAATTTTCAATTGAGTATAGTATTTTAGGCATACAGTTATTATTATTATTATTATTATTATTATTACTACTACTACTACTACTACTACTACTACTACTACTACTCCGTGATTCACTCAAAGTGTGTGGCAGAGGGTGCATTGCACCTATCCAAAAGGGTAATAGTTTGTAAGGGATATACAGGATATGGCAGGAGGCGCCCATGGGCTAATGTGAGGAATCATCCCAGCATTTGCCTGGAGTAGTGATCTTTGTATATGCTTTAGATTTTGCTACCTTGTGTTAAAAAATTGTGGTTCATTTTTTAATTGAAATGCTGTTAAGATTATCATATTTATGACTGATGAGGCATTAATTTTATTCTGGCCAATATTTCTCCATTTATTCAACTCAAATGCTATGACATCTCCCTTTCACATCTCTCATTCAGTTGTTGTGTGTTCAGTTTGGTTTAATTTTGGAAATTAAACCTGTGACAATCAAAGTAAATGGTGACAAAGGGGTGAATTAGAAAATACATAGATTTTCATCATACCTAGATATTAAAACCTGAACTTCATCAGGCTTCACACGCTTATTGTAAGTGTATCCTGTGAACTTTTAAAGAAGTAATACACCTTTTTTGTGCTGAAGAAGATATCGAGGGGTTAGGTTCAGCAAGTTTAACCCTTGGTAATAATCTTTATATTGTGTTAGAAGGGTTTAGTAATTTTACAATGATTTTGAAGTTATGGTGCAATAGTTAGTTTAGACATTTTGACATCAAGGAAGGTTGCCTTTCTTATTGGGTTGAAAGTAAGTTGTCACAAGTGCACATTAATATCAAGAAGGAAGCAGATTTGTCAGTTTGAATTGTGTAGATTGGCATGAGGAGGTAAAATAGTTAATAATTACATTGACAAAGGGGATAGAAGGAATAGTTAATTTTGGAGATTGAAGAAGAAAATACTTCATTAGTCTGGGAAAGTGGTGGGAATCTGAAAGGATGATTTTTTGAATTTCATTGTTTGGTGGTGCACATGCCATTGCCTAGTGCAAATTGCATTTTTGAAAAACTTCATTAAAATTAATTGTCATCATTTACAAATAACATTGTATCCTATCATTGACTTTCTGACAGTTAGCAATTCATTTTCCATTTTATGTAAAGATGATGAGTGAAACAATTCAGGTTGCATCTCACAATCAAGAACTGATAAACAGCAATAGTCTAAATTCTATCAAAAGACAATAAACCTCCACAGTTAAATAATAGAAGCAGAAAAATGATTTTAAATAATCCCACCCCCAACAAAAAATGTACAATCACAGAGAAAGGGAAAGGGGTAGTAGGCAGTATCTTGATTGGTTATATGATATGTGCAGTCCAGTCACATTAATGTGACCACCACCTACTTTCGACGTCAACGTGAAATAACCAATCACAGAAGGCAGGTGGCAGCACATTACAGTGGAGTATATATAAAGGATGTCCTAGGGTATCAGAAAGAATTTCAATTGTTGGCATAATGCAGAAACCTAGCGATTTATCCGACGTCCAAAAGGGCATGATTATTGGCTTTCGGGCCAAGGGTGGAAGCATTTCAGAAACTGCTAATTTTGTGAACTGTTCACGTGCTGCCGTGGTGAAAGTATACCGTGCATGGCAAAATGGAGCTATTCAAAATCAGCGGCATGGAACATATGGTGCACCACGGGCTATAGATGACAGAGGCAAATGAAGGCTATCGAGATGCGTTCGGGCAAATAGACGTGCAACTATTTAGCAACTGACTGCCCAGATGAACCAAGGGGCTACCAAGAGTTTATGCTCAACAACGGTTCAGCGAACGTTGCTGCGCATGGGTCTCCTCAGCAGACGCCTGGTTAACACACCTATGCTGACTGCTGTTCACTGGCGACGAAGGCTGGAATTTGCACGCCTGTATCACAACTGGACGTCCACAGAGTGGCGACAGGTGGACGTTGGCGCATACGGTGTGAAACATCTGAAAGCAAACACCCTGCACCAATTGCCAGAAGGATCCAGGGTGGAGGAGGGAGCATTATGGTTTGGGGAATGTTTTCCTGGCATTCACTGGGTGAACTCATCATTGGGGAAGGCACGATGGATCAGCACAAGTACATATCTGTCCTTGCGGACCATGTCCACCCCTACATGCAAATAATTTTTCCTCAGAATGATGGCATCTGCCAGCAGGACAATGCGAGGTGGCATACAGCTCACAGTGTATGATCGTGGTTCGAAGAGCACCAGGATGAGTTTACCTTACTCCCCTGGCCAGCAAACTCACCGGATTTAAACCCAATCTAGAATCTGTGGGACCACCTCGATCGGGTTGTTTGCACCATGGATCCTCAACCGCGTAATGTAGCGCAGCTGGCCATGGTACTGGAGTTGGCATGGCTCAACACCCCAGTGAACACCTTCAGAAACCTAATTGACTCTCTTCCTGCACACCTCGCAGCGGTCCGCTCTGCTAAAGGTGGTTATTCTGGTTTTTGAGAGGTGGTCACAATAATGTGACTGGACTGTGTATAAAAAAGATTCATAATGTGATGTGTTGCACAAAATTTCTCAATGTAAATCTTCGATATTTTATCTGACAAGATGAAGCTTGAAACTTCAGTGGTTGTATATGCTACTGGTTATATTTCCTTTTGTGTGTGCTGTTGAATTCATAGTAATTGTAACTTTTTCATATCTCTTGAAGCAATTTTAAATTTTCTTTTACTCTCATGAGTTGGCTGTTAAATTATGAACATAAGTGAAAGTTATTCAATTTATGCAAAGTTGCATATTCAGCTTTAAATAATTTTTATCCTTTTCACTTCCCAGGGTGTGATGTTAGTATGGGACAAGTGTCTTGTCACAATTACATTTTGGTTGCTTTGGTGGGAGCACAAGTATGGTCTTCTGTCTGTAAACTGTGCAGTTACGTTGTTTTTGCTTGTGAAATGTGTAACTATTGAGGTGGAAATGGAGATAATGGCATTCACTCCTGATTTAGCAGCAATGTTTTTAGGAATGTTTGTGATGATATTAAATTTCATGGGCATAAATCATTCATAGTTTGTGGTAACTTTTTGCAGGCATAACTTTTAAAAAAAATAGGTTTTTTTTCCCCATCACATTTGTCCTGAAAACTTAACTTGATTGTTACACTGATTTTATACTTTTTTCCTCCAGGATTTTTTTCTAATAACTCAGCTGACAACCGATAAACACAGAATGTCATAAAATAGTTTTTTTTATGTAAATGTTTATTGCGAGTTCACATTGCGAAGTCACATTGGGCATTGAAGTAATTTAGCACTAACTTCTCAGAGATTTTTGCTAACGTTACTGTATAACAAACTGTAATTCTTTAAACCTACCTTCGACCTGCTGATGTGGATTGGCACAACAGGACCAAGCTTAAATATATCTAGAAAAATTTATATCCCAAGAGACCTGTACATTAACTTTTTTAAGGATGGCCAAGTAAAATGTGGCAATATTTCAAAACTCTTGGTAGAATCAGGTATGTACCACCACCCTTCAAACAGTTTAGCTCAAGCATTGTTTTGAAAACATCTTCAACAGTGACAAAAGTATCATCAGGCTTTTGTTTTCATTGAAGTGTATATTGAAAGTAGACAAAAAAAAATAGTGCATAAAAACAAACATTTACTATGAGGCCAAGGTGGAATGATCATCAAATTTCACCGTGATTGGCATACTTTCAACCTTAGAGAATAATTTCAGTTTTTCAGAAGTATAATGTTGTATATGTTCAGCATAGTCATTGAAGCATTTTTTTATTTAGGTAAGAGACAAGATTGGTCTTTGGTCCTTGAAAACAAAACATATCAATAATACTCATAATTTAATATCTGCTTTCTAGACTTCCCCCCCCCCCCCTGACACATACATACATACACACACACACTAATGAATTGAATAAGCTCTTAAAGGACCAGCATGGAAATTTTGTCGTGCTGGTTTTTTTGCAGTGGTGTATATATGAACTTAATTCGCTTTTATAAAGTGACAGCAAAAGATTTTAATAATGTATCAGTATAATTGGATGAATCAAAGAATTCAAGAGCAGAAAGGTCTAAAGAAATAAGGTGGTTAAAAATTTCTCCTACTTTACATCTTGCAGAAGTAGGAACAAAAGTATGTTGATAATTAGATATGGAAAATTCAACAGCGTGAGTAACATTCAATGTTGTATGCCGGATGTGAATAGGCAACATAGAGCAGATATATTCCTTGTTTCTGATTTAGGATGAAGCAAATACTAATGCCCTCTGCACATGGTTACACTCAAAAGAAACACAACTAGTTGGTGACTGGAATTAGTAACCAGTTACTGGCTCACGAGTGATTTAGCTCTGCACACATGAGAAACTCAAAGGTGATCGAAAAGTGACGGAAGTGGTGTGTCTTATTGCAGAAATAGGCGGGAAAGGTTTATCTCAAAGATCTAGTAGGACATTATTCTGATTTTGAAATGTCAAATTCGAGTGAATAGGATCATTTAGCTATGTACTATCATTTCACTAAAATGCAAATAAGGAAGAAGAGGAAGTATTTGGTGCACCCCTACCTCGAGAGGAACATCAACTGTTGTGTATTCGTTGCGGCCACTCAACTAAAAGAAACAGACACCAAACTCGTGCTTTCTACAGAATGTCAAAAGATTTATATACCGTGCTGGTGGAAATTATTTCCACCAGCGAAATACAAACATGAGGGAATGTGTAATGTCAGAAGAAAGAATATTAATTACTCTAAGCAAAAAAATGTATTACAAAACTAACGTTTCACAATGGGTTTTTTTTATTTCAATTTTTTGATATAAGAATTTATATTTCTTAAAACATCAAAGCTAACTGGAAGTGATGATTAAATTTTCATTATTGTGTGAAATGCTTTTGATTGTTGCTCCATTAATTCAGAGAGCCATCTGAATGTAAGGTCTCATTTTCATGCTGTAAGCTACAATCCTCGAAACTTTCGTGAGGTGACCCATTATACGTTTGATCCACTACCACTCCATCCTGGCTTTATGTATCATAGAAAGACATCCCGCAAGTTTCTCCATCTTTATTTGCATTCAGCCAATGAAACAGAAATAGTTACGTAAAAAGTAATTTCTGTACTTGAACAAAAAAGTATTACCATTTGTATTACATAAACTAAGTAGGAAATGCTGTAATTAACTATTCTTTAATTGCAGGGATACTATTATCGATATGTTAAAAACACTGTGTATCTGTCATGTCAAATTCTTTTCCCACATCATGCTTTGTCTGTAATATCTTTCCATTAGTAGCTTGTAAGTGTGTAGTTATATAGCACAGGCCATTTTTTTAAAAAAAATTACACAAATTTTATATTCAAAGCATGCTTATTCATCACTGAATGATAGAAAAGAATAATATTTAGGAAGATGATGATGAATCTCTGCAACTAGAAAACTAAATTCAAAAGCAACCTGCACAGCAAGTTGCTTGGCAACTGATCACAAACTAGGTACTAATGCGTTACTAACTGGGAGCACCATGTGCGTTAGGTCATTGAATTGCATAGGAAGCGACTGACCAGAAACTTGCATCACCAACCAGTTTCTTTTGAGTAGTTCCATGAGTGGAGGGCCTAAGTCTAATAACACAACCCTGGATTGAGGAGTTGATTATGCTGTTTAAGATACAATTAGCCAGAGATCTCGCAAAGTACTCGAGGAGAAATAGATGAGCAATGCAATTCTTTCTCACTTTTTTGTCCAATTGACATATGGGATTCTAAAATTGCCCATTAAAATCCTGTGTAGTGGTTCTATCTGTAATCACTTCTTCCACTGCCTGACAGTATTTGGTACATATCTAAAGGTTTATTTGGTGGAATTTAACAGTTTAACAAAATATGTGCACTGTGTGGTAGATAAATCAATAGAAATATGGATTCCAAAAATAAATGAAACTGGTAGATCTTGAAACCATTCTATTATCCACTTGCACAAGCATGTCACTTACACTCACTTTTAACTAATTCGAGAGGACCTATCACTCCTGTATACTTGGAGATTATTGAATCTAATTTCTACATCACCAATGTCTAGAGAAAGGTTGATTTCAGCAGGCATTATACTATTAAATATGTAGCTAGTGCAAGACCTAAGAATTTGAGTTTTGTCCAAATAGGCCCTACCACTAAAATTTTTATGACATAAATTTGTCAGTTTTCCCATTGTACTGTATTTTTTTTTTTTTTTTTTTTTTTTTTTTTTTTTTTTTTTTTTTTGCAGCATTTTAGATTCTCCAGTGATATATTTTATTGTGAGGCCAGTTTCACTGCCTTTGATGCATGGAGATTGACTGAAAACATTTGTTCCTTTGGAGTTCCGTCACTTCTCAGTGGAATTTAAGAAAGTGATTGGTCTTTTTTTTATAAAATTTCATTCCGCATAAAACCCTCCAGAAATGTTAAATCAATGTCCTTTTCATGCAGTACTAATTTCTGAATACCAAGTTATCTGGTCGTGGATCAGAATTATATTTCTTCCCCAAGCAGAAGAATTTGACATGATTGCTGATACCAATACACCAAGCTGTCAAAATGCACTCAACCTTATATTAATCAAATGTTTTCCTTGTGTTGTCATTACTTCTAGATTCAGGTACCTATTTGATTTATTGTTAAAGGATATTATATCTTCTGAACCACTATTAGTTTTTTAGAGTTGCCCAACAAACCGTTCAAAGTTAAAATCTTTGCTTTGACACTGCAACAAGGTGGCTTAGAGTCAGTGAGCTGATTGGAAAGATTTTCTGTGTTCATACTGACACTATAAATTTCATCCTTGAATTCTTTTTTGATAGTAAGTGAAAAAAAATTTCCAGTAATAAAGCAATAATGGCTGACATTGTGGCCAATACATCTTGGGTATAAACAATCACCTTTAGTGCAGTTCTGTTTTTTTTTTTTTATTCACCTTTTGCAAAAGAATCTAAATCAGTTCTGATCATTTTGAATAATTCAGGCTGAAACCATGGCAAACAGACACTATTGCATTCTGCACCTTTACCAACAATTGATTTGAGAAAACACAGACAAATTTATTGTTTATTGACAGGTGCCATGGTATCCAGAACAGGGGCTGCACCACACACACTCAAGCTTCACATTTTCACTTTTATTAATTACCAACCATCACACGTCATCGGTTATATAAATTCTACCCTTCCTAATAAATAAAAATATTCCTGTGTTTACCAAAGTTCACAAGCTTCAGTTATAAGGGTTACTTCTTTTGTTGTCCCTTGGCTTTCCGGATGATGTCGCGTCATGTTGTGTAAAGCCAATGTCTTCTTGTGAAGCCTTCTTCTTGGGCCAAACTGCATCTTCCACTGGTATTGTGTGCTGTTATATATCCATAGCCTGCAACCCATCTAGAGAGTTCAGTCCACCTGGCCAGTAGGGTTGGCGATCCTTGACATGTTTCGTTGTCCAAATGCAGCATGAAGGGGTGCGGCCTGTAACATGCTCTGGGTGTTTGGTTGTCTCCAATGCCTCCTTCACCCTTTTGGGCCACTGATAATCCTCTCGCAATATCAGCTTAGTGTTTTCAAAATGAATGGCATGACTGGTCGTGACTGCATGCCGCGCAATTGCTGACTTCTATGTGGGAAGGTTCAGCAGGGACGGGTTCAAACTGCAGATAGCTTTGCATAATAATTTAGGTCCTAATTTTTCATTTCATTAATTACATATTTCACAAATAACACTTAACATAGAGAACTTTAGTAGCTCATACAAATGGCCTCGCTTTCACTTTCCCTAATGAGCAGTGACGGGCTTCATGAAAAGTTAGCAATTGTGTGTAACAAAATATGACATCTAAAATTATAATGGGTATCACACCCAACAACTGGAGATGTTAAATGATGTTTACCATGAACAGTGCTGTCTATAACATTTGTTATAAACAAGTAATCAGCCAAACATCTTTGATAAGATTCAATTTGAGAGAGAAAATGTATTTTGACACCAAGAAATTGTTATCTTGGATTTTTTTACTTCTATGTATCAATCAATGTTAGAATTTTATGCGTTAAAGTATTCAGCTAAAAATGCAGCCTGAAGATGTAGTAAATTCTGACTGATGGCTAAGGGGTTGCATTGTGCAAAAGTGAGCAGTATCTGTATAACAGATAATCAATATTTTTTTTAACAATGTAAGTTTTCATGGAAATCTACTTGCTTAGGAAACAAATGTAAGGTGACCGGTATCAAGGTCGATACCACTGAAGTAATAATACACATACCAACCATGGAAGCAGTAGATCAGTATTTAGCTATCATGGGAGTTAGAGTGTTTGACAAGATGGTGTTTTTAAAGGGGCAGGGTGAGGGGTGGGGGTATTTGGGAAGAAAATTATTTGAATATTATCTAAATTGAATTTTAAACCTACACAATTTTGCTACTAAAGCCTATAACATTGAAAACAACAGTTACATTTTATCTCCTTACCTTCAAAAGAAGACTCTATATAAAATCACATGAACAGTCATGAATCAGTGACACAAAAACCCATTCTGCTGCCAAATGTGGCTACTTTTCAGAAATAAGTAAGTTACCCAACATCTTCCATCTAACAAAAATGTTATTTTGATCTTCTACAGTCAGTTTTTCTCAATCATTTTACTCCACATTATTCACAATTCTTTTGTTGGTTTTTAAAATTCTATAATTTTATTGATCAGCTTGCATAATCTCGTATTTTCTTCCAAGTTTCTTGCCATACTTTAGTTAAACTGTGTAAGATGACTTTGCTTATACAATATTGAATATTTCCTGATTAGTTGATTTAGCTACTGATCACAAGTGAAATAATGTAAGGTAATATTTACTGAAACTGCAACACAAGAAAAACCTCTTCTTACTTCAGGAATTCATGGAAAATTCAGTCTTTCATGCAAATCCCTCATATAATCAGGCTACCTGAACATTAAGTTGCAAAACAAACCCAGTGGACTTCTTATAGTCTAAAAATTAAATTTAATAAGAATTTACATTTTTTTCCTGCATAATTTGTTCAGGGTTGTCAAGAAATAAAATTTCACGACAAAGATTGTGAAGCCAGTATTTATGGAGTTCAGGTACTGAAAACTGTTTGTCGTTACAGTGAGTGAGAGGGCGATGTCAAGGAAATAGCAGAATCTGCTGAATATTGAATGTAAGGTAATATGAAATATATTTTTGTAAAAGCTTAAATAGAAGAACTAGATTGCTTTTATTTAGCCCGTGAAAGTTTGTTTTCAACAAAAGAAGGACAGATATCACCAACTTTATAGTAAAGTGTATGAATCAAAGGGCAAATATTCAAACTAGAATGTGCCAATACTATCAAGAATGCTGAGAGTTGTCTTTTTTTAAAAATGTGTTCAGATCTCTTTGTTTTGCCTTTGATCTATTCAAGATAGTATCCTAATGCTCACATGGCTTGTGAACTCGGAACTCAAGCTTTGTTCATCACCACAACAATCTTTAAATTTTATCAACTACAAAACAGCATCTTTAATTGAAAACATATCTGAAGTAAAAATAATCACAAAAATGTTCAATGATATTATTGCGTTGCAGTTTTTATGAATGGGTAAATGTATCCAAAAAATTATTTTGCCAAAGCCAAGTACAACTTTGAAGAAAAGTGTGATGGTTAAAGAAATAAATAACTCTTGTTTACAGCTACTATTGTTTTAACAAATTATTGGTATTGGTAATATGCATGTATTTGAATTTATGAGGGCTGTTCAGAAAGTAACTTAAGTTTTGAAATAAAAAACCAACCAAATAGGAAAAAGAAATTTTATCATACATATTTGAAAGGGACAATCTTAAACTATTTGTCTACATAGTCACCATTTAAATTGAGGCTCTTATCATAATGATGCACAGGGTTTTAAATTTCATCTCTTAGAAATCCACTGCCATAGATTTCAACCACTGTTTACACTGGCACGAAGTTCTGTATTGTTGTCAAGGCACTGTGTTGCGAGCAAGGTCTTCATCGCTGGAAAGAGGTGGTAATCGACTGAAGGCAGATCTGGACTGTACGGTGGGTGATCAAACATTTCCCGTCCAGAACCATCAGGTACGATTAGCCATGTATAATTGTTTAAAATGTCCTTAGGCCTCCCACTGGTGGAACACGTCAGTTTGAAGTGACATTTTGAAGATGAAGCCAGAGAAGGGCTTCAAAATGTTTCAATTTGACACACTCCCCTGGTGTAAGGCCCAAGAACATTTATACATTTGACACACCAGGAAAAAGCCTCCATACGATAAGCCGTGTGTTGACGTGCATTGTCGTGAAAAAACAACACTTTTGAGCTTAGTTTTCACTGATGCTTGTTTTGTGTTGCTCACCTTAGTTTTGTCATTGTTTCACTATACCTATCAGAGTTCACTGTTGCACCATGTTCAAGGAAATCAACCAGAAGCACTCCTTCAGCGTCCCAAAACACAGTTGCTATAATCTTTCTGGCTGACAATGTTTGCAAACATTTTAGTGGTTTTCTGGGCAAACTCATGTGTCCCCATTGCACGGACTGTCTTTTTGTCTCACAATTAACATGCCTTACCCATAGCTCATCTCCCATTATGACACAGTCGAGAATTGTGTAACTATCCATGTCGTATGCTTCATGGAAATTAAGGGCTGCAGTGAAATTTTTTTTGTGGTCTACTGTCAAGATTTTTGGCACCCATCTTGCACAAAACTTGTGATAATAACCAAGCTGCTTCAATACAATTTCATGCAGTAAACTTCGAATTCTGTAATCAGAAAGTGGCAATTTTTATCGTCAGTTCTTGTCACAAGGCTAGGTAAACCACTACAGTCCTCATCATAAACATTGTTGTGGCCATTTTTAAACTGAATGCACCACTGCATCACTTGAACTTGCAAGGTGATACTTTTATTTCCTGCAGCCTGTAATGCATTTGAACACAACACCAAAATGACGTATGTTAGCTTCCTTGCTGTTAATAACGTATCTGCATCACATTAACCAACTCACATTTTTCAATTTAAAAAAACATTTATTAATTTCACTTCACTTAATCATTTACAATTATACTTTTTATTAATTTAAAAAGAAATATTCAGTCCTCAGACTCAACTTATCATTATTTTTCCATAACAACTAATATCACATTTGCTAAACTCAGCAATAATCTTTTCACTGTGATGTTTCTCACAGGTAGCCAACATAAATTTATCGATTCTCTTATTTAATATTTTGCTGAAAACCATCTCACCATGTTATTTTAGTACTGTTTACAAAACCTATTTTACAATTCACCAGCTCCATTGTTGTTATCTTACAATCTTCATTTATTATTCTGTCTCCGTACACCTCACATAGTTGCTGATGGATTTAAATTGGTTTGAGGTTTTTTTTCAGTAAAAACATAATCACTAATTGCACCTAACATCTTGGGGATTTTCTATTGAAGTGCACAATTCAATAATTCACAACGAACAAAGCAGAAAAATCACAATCCACATGCTAGAGCAGCTTGAGGTATACTGAGTGTAGAAACGTTTTTGATGCCAAGGTGGCAGCTTCATCCCCACCAATCTCCACACTAGGCACAAATGTAAGTTACTTTCTGGATAGCCCTCATAATTAAGGGTGTATTAACAACCACCTGAATCTTTATCTTTCTTAGCTTTGTCATCCTTCTAATAGTACAACTTCAATTCATATCTGTTTCTGGTATCTATGAGCTGTTTTATTTTCCAGGTTTAATAAGAAGTATCTTGCTATAACCAGATACTTGTGGAATTGAAGTTCTCAGAAGGAAAGGGAAAAAAAAGCTTTTATCTAATTGGAATTCTGCTAGATATGGTAGATAACTGTGGCCCTGTTTTATAATTGACTTTTATTCTTTCCCATCATCATCCTGTGCATTCCACTCATTCAAATGACAGGGAATATTCACTACCTTAATAAAAAAAAAAGGATTATTTATTTCCCAGCCCATTCTAAATCTTCTAAATTCACGAATGAAGTGAGAACTTTCCTTTAGTGACCATTGAGTCACTTGAACATCTGGAAGGATGTGAGATGCTGCCTTCTACATGTGTTTATATTCCGTTGATGAAGCAAATGGTACCGGGGTTCCAGGTGGGTGAACAGTATGTTCAAGTCAGTGGTGACGGTTATTGTTGTTGTTCTCATCACGTTTGTAATGTGCAACATCAGTAATTACTTGATATTAAAATGTCTTGTTGTTTGTACTACAGCATACTGTGTGGATGATGGGGAAAGCAAATATTGAGGGTTTGGACAAAAATGATATTAACTGTGCATAAAATTTAATTTGGTACTATTTTTTTTTTTAAGTGTCTGATAAGCAACCTTCAAAAGTTACAGTTTAAGATTTTGAGCAACTATGAATTATATCATTTCTGTTGTCCATTTTGCTAACATGTATTATTGAAAATGCCATAAAATGAAATATGTTAAGCAAAATTGGAAGACAGTGGAAAACGAAACTATCAGTTTTTATCAGTTTCCAGTATTTGCTCCCAGTTGAACTGAAGATGTTTACCAGTAGGTATGTTGGGTATGTGTATTGTCTTTACACCCAAAAACTGAGACTGCTTGAAAAATACATTTTAATAGTTATCGTCACAAATAAAAGCAATTTTAATTCCAAAATACTACTACTAACCTTGGAATTTTTCAAGAATGTTTAATTTTTATAACTAATTTAATTGTGGTGGAGCACAAACCCATTTTTTCCCCCCTTTCCTTTTCCCACCTACCTTTGTCCTCTAGTAATTTGTACTCTAAATTCTTTCAATGTGTTTGGTAAATTATTCATCATTTTCCTTGGTATTTTATTTCACTCCCTGACCACAATACCTTCAAAATAAAATCCTCCCATACCCTTATGCCTGATATTGAGTGCCAGTTTATGGTCGTGGTCATCTCTTCAGTTTCACAAACCTCTCTTAATTCTCCAGCTAATATCTGTCCATGTCTCATCAGTATATGCCTTGTACACTTCTATTCTCCAATGAATTTCATTCTGGCTCCTCTATTATATCAGTTACTGATTGTTTTCTGCAGTAATTTCGAAAGACAAATCTAGCAGTCCTTCTTTGTACCCTCTCCAACTCCTGTATTTTATATCCAAAATATGTATCCCATACTACACCATCATATTCAAGCAATGTCTGACCAATGTTTTGTAATCCAATTCCGTTACTTCTCTGGTACATCCTCTCATCCCTTTTTGCGGCAAGTATTTTGAAACCTTTTCCTACTACCTCTCCAACGTGACCTGCCCAGTTAAGTTTTTATCAAATGTTATGTCAAAGTATTTAAATTTCAGGTCTTCAAAAAGCAATTCTTTGCCCACTTTACATTCATAATCAACTGTTAGCTTTTTATTTGTGTATCTAATAAGCTGACTCTTCTTTGCATTCATCTTCATCCCATGTTGACTCGCCCAGCTAGATATCCTGTCCAGATCACCCTGCAACTGTTTATAGTCTTCTACTGTTTTGATCCTATTATGTTATTGCCATCTACAAACAATCTAAGTTCTGATAGTAATCCATCAACACAATCATTCATTAGAATAATGCTACCCTGTGGGAATTCCATGTTCACTTCCACTTCTTTTGACGCTGCATGTCCTACCATAACTTTTTGTTTCCTATCTTTTAGGAATTCCTCTACCCAGCAGAGCACTTTTTCATCCACTCCAATAGTTTTTGCTTTATTTACTATGTCAAAAGCCTTTGAAATAACTAGTGCTATACTATCAACTTGACCTACCCAGTCTATTTCATCAGAAATGTCTTTCATAGAGCCTACTAACTGAAATTTGCATGAATATCCTTCCCTACAGCCATGTTATCAACTTGAAAACCACTTACTTTCCTCATAGACTTTTCTGATGTGGTTCCATATTAATCTGTCCACTGATTTACCTACCACTGATGTGAAGCTGATTGGCCTGTAGCTTTTGACCCTACTTGTCACCCCTCCCTTATTGACCAGTACTACTATTGCACTTTTTCAGTCATCGGGTAAGCAGCAAGTATCCATACTCAATTTAAATAATGTTTCAAAATAAGGTACGATGTCACATCTTTATATCCTTAAGACATCTGCAGTAATATTATCCCAGTATGGATTTTCAGCTTTCTTAGTTCATTAGTGATAATCCTCAGGAGAAATTTCAAATTTTTTATTCCCATTTATAATTTTGTGGATAAGCTTGTTATCTGATTTACACCCCTCAATTTATGAATCATAGTCCCTAATGGTTTCACTAAACCAGTTATTTAAAATCTCTGCCTTTTTCAAATCCTCAGTAACTTCTCCCTGTAGGTGAACCCCATAGGTGCCTTTAACTCCTACATGTGAAAGGTCTAATAAATGGTCACTAGCACAAAGGAACTGTTCAACTTAGAATTATTTCCAAAGCAAACAATACAGGGAATGACACTCCCACATTGTATATATTCATTTGTTTCCAGTGGAAGCATTTATGATTACCCCTTACTGGGAAGCCATTGCTGATATTGCAGTGAGTTCTCTATTACCCTTCCAGAATATAACCCTATTATATGTAACAAATACCAGTTGCATGAACCATCCAAGTCACTAATTCAGTGTTCGTTCTGACACGTGTATTGTTATAGCCACGTAGTTTTGAACCAATCATGCTGGATATTCCAACTTGAACTATGAACTTATTGGTATATTGCTACACTTAATTCTTACTTTTTTCATGCAGGAACTTTAACCTTGTTGGAAATAAAATAAATTAAATCTTTCTAAAAGGAAAACAAAATCAATATGTAGAATGAGTTAACAAAAATTAAAGTTTAACAATGATCATGCACAGCACCAAGAAATGACAGGATACAGGTTTGTTTACTTGGGGGGAAGTTAGGAAAACCATAATATAATAGCCCGGATATTCCATTAAGTGTGTGTGTCACCTTAAAACAATTTTGAAAAATGTTTTATTTCCAAAGTGTAATGAGGATTATAACCATAAGAAGACAGTTGCATAGCAGTCCTATTTACAACTAAGCGAGTTTCAAACTTATGGGATAATAATAAAATAAAATAATAATAATAAAAAAATGTTTTATGCATCTGCAAAAGAATGTGTATTGCTTTGACATATACTGTTTGGGCCAGGAAAATAGGTAACTTGGTTTTCAAACTTTAATCTGAAGCATTTAATTATTGAAGTGATTGACGAATTGTGTATGAGGCAAATATAAACCATGAATAATTTGAAATATTGTAGCTAGTGAGGATAACCAGACTAAATAGCCAGTTTTAGGGTAAGGCAAAAAGTTCAAGCTTACACTAGAGATGATGGCATTGCTTTACGTGGTTTTTTAAAACAGATTTATTTTGTATGTCTTGTTTAAATAGTTGAACTTGAATATTGTGCAGCCGTAGAATTTTTCACTTCTGATGATTAATCACTGAAGGAAATTCATTCATAATTGGTAAAAGTTTAAAGAATCTGCTCTTGCATTTACAGTAGTGAAGAAATTTGTGAATGAATTTAAACTGGGTTCTGTATCTCTTGAAAATGATTCACATGAATGATAACCAAAAACTGCAATTATAGATGAAAACTTCAAGAAGATGCACAATATAGTATTGGATGATTAGTGATTAAAGGTGAATGACATAAATGAGGCCAAAGGTATATCTGAAGAAAAGATACAGTACATTTAGCTTCATGAGCTGAATATGAGAAAGGTTTGTGCAGGATGGTGCTATATTTGTTTAGTGCTTGGGGGAGAGGGGGGGGGGGAGAACTTGTCAGCAATGTCTGGACGTTTTTAAAAATGAGCGTACCAATTTCATGAACCAATTTGTTACTAAGTATGAGACTTCAGCTCACCACTACATGTCAGATATGAAATGGCAAACAGAACAGTGGATGATAGTCTGTAGCTCTGCAACAAGAAAGGCAAAGTCAGTTTTATCTGCCAGAAAGGTAATGACCAGTGTATTCTGAGATGCGAAAGGAATTGTTTGTATTGGTTATTTCGAAAAAGAATAAGACAATAACTGGCAAATACTACACAAGTCTTATGGACTAATTGGATGGAAAAAAGAGACCTGGTTTACAAAAATGAAAATCATCTGTCATCAGGACAGTGCACTTGCTCACAATTGTGCTGATAACGGCCTTACTTAGGTCGCTGAAATACATATTGTTAGTACATCCACCCTGTTCACTAGATATGGTCATGGCTGTCTTCCACTCATACCCAATGTAAAGAAATTTATAGCTGGAAAATATTTTGAATATAAAAGAGAAGGTGATAGCAGCCATAGATGGGTATTATTCAGACCTTTCAGAATCTCACTTTAGGGATGGAATCTATTCCTTGGTAAAACATTGGACAAAGTGCTTCGAACCATATGAGGACCAAATAGAAAAATAAAAAAAAATATATAAAGAAACACTTTCATTACAGGCCTAGAACTTTCACCTAGCACTTGTAATTAAAAATTTGATAATATTGACATTCTATTTGTTTGAAACAAATAAGTTTTTTTGTATGTGTACTGAATGGTGTTTTCCCTGTTGTGTTGTTCAGTAAGGCAGACACAGAATGGAATGACTTACTGCTATATCTTCTTGTTTTCCAATCCAAAATCTCGGGAAATATGAATGCATGTTCATTTACCCATGAACTACACAAAATTTAAATATTAGTTTATAACAGTCACTTTTCTCCTTTCTTATTTACTAGAACATTTGCACAGCACGCATTCTGTCACTTATTCCATTTGGTGATAAAACACATGACTTAGCTTTTCCCAACTCTCAATGTGCTGTCCCATGAGTTCAATTAATGTCCCACCACAATACAGCCTTCATTTTATCTTCCTCCATTAGGCATCCAGCTACCAGTTTCCCATCACTCATGCCTATTCAAGTATGTCATTGGCATGCACATATTGCTTGTGAACTTATTACTTGATCAGAATGCCACAGAGTCTTCTCACTCAATATTTATTAACTGAATATTTCTCTTATTATTTCTTGAACAATCAATCAGAAAATGTAACAATCATGTGAGATGTTACAATAGGGAAGACATTTAAAGATTCATGGTCAATCATAAACAGTGTTCATAAATTTCCCCAGCCTTCTCCATGCATTCCATTCAAGTCATTTATGATATTGCTTTGTGTCTGCAAATTTGACAGAAGTGTAAGTCTGTATTAGGAATTATCTCAATAATTCAAGATGCCGAGTGTGTAAAATATGTGTTTTGTTTGGTAAAATACTGTAATGTTGTACTTCTTTTAGATCTAATCCTTTCAGCTTCATGTCTTTGTGAAAGAGCACCATTTTTCAAGTTAAAAATTTTTCTTCCTTTCCCCCATATGAATGTCCTAGTTTGAAAGATTTTATAGGGCTTTTGAACTCAGAAGAAATTTTACTTGAAATTAATGATGTGAGGACAGTTTTTTTTTATTTTTATTTTTTATGTCATCAGTCTCTCGACTGGTTTGCTGCAATCCTCCATCCCTTCCTCTCTCGCGCTAACCTTTTCATCTCAACATACCTCTTACAACCCACGTCCTCAATTATCTGCTTCATATATTCTTATCTCTGTCTTCCTTTGCAGTTCTTACCTTCGACTGTTCCCGGCACTAACAAATTAATCAATCCTGCATGTCTAAAAAAGTGACCTACCATCCTGTCTCTTCTTTCTGTAAGACTCTTCCACAAACTTCTTTCTTCACCCCTCATTTCCAAAACTCGTTTCTTTCGTACTTTATCCAACCCCTTAATTTTCAGCATCCTTCTGTAGCACCACATTTCAAATGCTTCAATTTTCCTTCTTTCTGGTATTCCTAAAATCCATGCTTCACTGCCATAAAGTGCTGTGCTCCATACATAGAGTTTTAAAAAGTTCTTTCTGATTCCTAGATCAATATTTTAAACTAAAAGATTTCTCTTTTTCATGAGGGCTCTTTTTGCTACTGCTATTCTGCTTGTAACATCATTCCTGCTTTGGCCATCGGTTGTAATTTTACTTCACAAGTATCAAAATTCATTAATTTCTGCTATCGCATCTGACCCTATTTTTATATTTAATCTACTAGCATTGGTATCTTTTCTGCTAAATTTCATCACTTTTGTCTTGCTTTGGTTTATATTTAGTCCAAAATCTTCCTTCAGTATTTTGTTCATGATGTTCAATAACTTCTCAATGTCCTCAACCTGTTCTGCTAACAAGACAATGTCATCAGCAAATCATATCATACTGATTTTTTCTCCTTGAACATTTATGCCACATTCAAATCTTTCTTTCATTTCCTTTATTGCTTCTTCTACATCCAAGTCTAATATTACTAGGGATAGACTACAACCTTGTCTCACACCCTTTTTAACTGATGCATGTCTCTCGTGATTCTCTACTTTTAGTATAGCTACTTGATTTTTATAAAGTATTCTTCTATCTCGGTATTTTAGACCTGTCTTCTTTAAAATTTTGAACATCTTGGTCCCTCCTAACATTATCAAAAGCTTTTTCTAAATCAATCAAATGCCGTAAAAGTATCTTTGTTTTTCTTGATCCGCCCTTCAAGTATTAATCTTGAGGCCACAATCGCTTCTCTTGTACCGCAGTTTTTTCTAAACCCAAACTGATCAACTACTATCCCTTCTAGTACACTTTCCATTCTTCTATATTTTATTCTGGTCAGTAATTTTGAAGCATGTGATGTTAGACTTATAGTGCGATAATTCTCACATCTGTCAGCTTGTGATTTCTTTGGAAGATGACACTTTAATTAAAATCAGTCAGAATCTCTCCTGTTTCATAACTTCTAGATATAAGATTGAATAATCTTTGGGTTCCTTCCTCCCCTAGGGATTTCAGAAGTTCTGCAGGATTCTCATCAATTCCAACTGCCTTATTTGATTTCAATCATTCAAAGCTCAATCAAATTCTGTCCTCAAAGCAGGGTCAACTAAGTCATCAATGTCAACATCAACTTCTTTTTCTAATACACTGTTGTTCAAATCATCTCCATCATATAATTTCTCTATGTATTCCATCCATCAGTTAGCTCTATCTTCTGAACTTAGAAGAGATTTACAATCAGCAGCTTTAATGTTTATACCTCTTTTCTTCATTTCTCCAATATTCTGTTTGAACTTCCTATATGCCACATCTACTTTACCTACAACGATTTCCTTTTCTACTTCTTCCCAGTTTTCTTGCTGCCATCTTTCTTTTGCTTCTTTGCATTTCCTGTTTATTTGATTTCTAAATTGTCTGTATTGTTCAGAAAACGAAGTAAAACTACTTACTATATTCAGATGCTTTATTTGGCCCATTTTCCATTATCCTAATGTTCTATAAATACTGCTAAATAATTTTGTATGCCATTATTTTTATTATGTGGATACAATTTTTTTTTGTTTCCCCAGGAATTACAGGTTTATTCTGTAGTGGATGTTTATTCTTAGCTTTTATTTTCTGTGCAACCATGATCTGCGAAGATTCTTCAAAAACGTTTATCAACTGCAGCTCAATTTACATTTGGAATTCTATATGCATGTACAGTTTGATAAATTAACGTAGTTTTACTGCTTGAATTTGACTTCAGCTTTGAATACTAGCTTTGTGTGTCGTTTGAGGTTTTGCTATTTCCTAACATGTGTGACATATAGAGCTTATGCTTCCACGTAGCATTGTGTGCATATTTCAGAAATAGTGCTTTCTTTTCTGTAGTGTAGCTTAGATTGCATCAGATGACAATGTTTTCATTGCTTTTGTTGTTGAATAATTTATTTTATTTCTCTGGATCATACTATCAGACATACGAATTGTTTCTGTATATTTGAAAAACTAGAGGAGAGAAAATTAGAAACAGATTTTAGTTAGTAGCATATTTATTTATCACTGTAACTGTTTTTCAATTTTAAGGTTAACAATGTTAAAGTTAAATGTTTTATTGTGACATTGCATTTCCATAAAAATATGGTCTTACTGTTGTAATAATTTGAATATTGAAACATGTTAGTTCTCTCTTTCAAACTTACACATATTTTGGTATGTGTTGGCAAAACAGCCAATCTTAAAACAATTAGGTCTGGTTCTCCAGTAACTGAATCTTTTATTTTCTGATTATTGATGACTCTACCAGGACTTCTTAATGAGTTATCAGCTATGTGTATAGATGGCACTGTCGACAGTGAGGGTATTTTATTTTTGAATTGAGCATCTGTGGTAAGTAAAATTTAAATAACAAAGGATAGAGAAAGTAAACCCATCACTCACCATACCCAAAGGCAGCAGGGAAGCAATGATGACACACAAAAAAAGACAATATTATAATATTTTGACTTAAAGCTTTATTCCATAACCTGCTCATTGAGGCAGTAAGTCATGGTGTGTACATGTCTCTCTTGCTGCATAAGGTTTTAAAGCAAAATATTGTAATACTGTGGTCATATCTTGCTTTGTGTGTTTGTCCCTGCCCTCATGGTTTCAACTTTCATATGTGACGGTTTTACTCTCCTTGTAATTTATTTTCACTGCCTAAAATTCTTTCCTTTTCATTACTATCGTAAGTAAACATAAGTATCAATTTGTTTTGTTTAAATAAGTGTTCTTGTATTTAGTTTTCCTCTATACCTTAAGTTGATAGTGCCAGATTGGATTGGGATTTTTAATTAAAAAAAACTACACACCAATAAACTGGATTTCAGAATTTAAATGTGGTAAACTTTGAAGATTGTGCATGTGTATTATTTTATGAAGTGCAGCTTCATTGGGTACCATATAGCAGATAACAATTGAGTTGGAAATTCAGTGAAGAATGCAGTACAGTAATAGATACCACAGACATCTGAAAGGCAAATACATTATATCTTGACTGAAGCTTAATTTACTATTATCAAAAAGTTCTTTCAAGATGTGCCACGTTCAAATCAAAATATGCAAAGCCAAATTGGATCATTTGGAAAGAGTATATGCACTGACATATAGCTATTGATGATAGATGAATTCATCACTACCTACCAGAAACTGATGAATAATTTGAAAATTCTTTCCTCCCCATTTCTTTCTTTTTTTGGAATGGTGTAATATTAAAATTACTCCAGCTAACTAAAAGCATTTAACTGTTTCTTACAGGAGCAAGAAGAAAATAAGGCAAATTAAATAAATTTGTATCTTAGTTCAGCAAATTCATTGTTGGTTACTTAACATCAGTCTAAGTAGTAAAAGTCTGATAAATGAGTGTTAATATCTACAGAAGCATTTCTAGTGAACATTAGATTTACGCAATTAATCTTTAGAGATTTGGAATTCATGTCATGCAGTTTCATAAAATTCAAAGATTCATATTTCTTTATGTTCCTGTGGACATAACCATTTTGTAGAACCAGAATCTCAGTGCTGGGTTTTGTATTTATTATAATGCCTTCAGATTAAGCATCTAGCATTTCAAATATGATGTGTTTGATTCGTTCTTGTAGAATTATGGGATGGATAGAAACTGTTCCCAGTTTGAATGTTTCTTCGTATGGAGTCATGTTGACCATAATAAAATCGCTAACCAAAAATAGGGCGATGATTTAAGTGTGCTTAACCCCTTACACTTCCTGATGTTCTGCAGGTTGTGATAGATGCTGCTCCACCCTATATACTGCTATTCTTTGCTGTCACTGTTCGATCAAGGGTTTTTCTTATTGAAATAAATTGCACATTTTGCAAGCCTGGCCAAAGTGATTATTATAAAAAATCTCATTGCCTTACTGATTCCGTCTCATTCATTGTGTTTCTGAGATGCATGATTTAGATTTCTTACGGGTTAATTATCTCATTTCTCCTGCTTCCAGAATGTTCCATTCCCTGTGTCATCAATTGGTAGTACAGTAAACGCAGCTGCCCTGATGTTTGGGTAAACAAGAAATCTACTTTCGATTATTTTTTTCCTAGAGCACTCCTAAAAGTTGCTAAATATCTAAAAACAAATATAGATTGGCAAAGTTTCAGCTCAATTGAATAACGTTAAGCCGAGCCTCATTGAGTTTGAAAACAATAAGATTTTGCCCAAAAACTTGCTATTCTTCCTTCATAAAGTTAAAACCATATGTCCTTGAACGTGTTTTTTTTTTTTCTCATTTCATGAAAGATGTTGTTTTACTCATCAATTTCATTGCTAAAACTTAAATTAATGACATTTAACACTTTTCAAGTCATGGTTGTTATCCATATCCTTAAAATTGACTTTTTATGTGAATGCATAAGCACATTGCAATATTCTGCTTTCCAGAGTTCGCTTTTTTTTGTTTTTAATTTTCTACATCAAAAACGGTTTATTTAAAAGTGTTTTCAAAGTAAATGAACAAAGTCCAAATTGAAATTAAAGTTTAAGAGAAAAAACAGGCAAAGAAATTATAAAAATGAGAACAAATAATATTCAATTACACCTTTATTATTGAAGTTGCATTATAAAAAAGAAAACATTATAAAGGAAAGAAATTACTGTCTACAATGTCACATTGTGGTGATAATGCCTTAGATAAGGTGGCCTTCAAAGTCAGGAAAAGTTTTCCACACTGAGATACAACTTGCAACAGAAACTTCCATTGTCCATCATCTTTTGCTAAACAGGAATTGAAGTCTTGGATTAAGTTTATTCCCCTTTCAACAGAGCCATTGACAACCTTAAAACCATTCACTATTTTATTGCTTTCAAATAATGTTCATTTTTCACACCACACATTGGGATCTACATTAATAAATTTCATAGTTTTAGGAGAAACAAAAAAAAAAATAATAATAATAATAATTACTTCTTTGCCCAATTAATGATCCACTTCTTTGGGACCTATTGCTAATCTTACATCTCTATCATCTTCAACATCTTCTTTTTCTTCTTCAAAGGACATTAATTTTACAGCCATGCTTATTTTGACTTTTATTCCAAAATATCATAAAACAATGAAAATGCAACATACTTTAAGATACCAGAGATGTTTTATAATTTTAGAGAGTGCCTTGTCTGCAACCTCGTGATCAGTTTGGTGTAGTCAACAAATGATTTCAATAATTGTAGGTCTTTGTTGGGAACCAGAGTTTGTTTTGGGGCATTGAACACGCTTTCACACAAATGTTGATTATAAATAATCAAATGACTGTAATACCTTCTTTTCTCTAAATCTGTTAATGAAAATGGATCATTGAAAAGATATATTCTGAGAGAATAAATGGCCTTTGCCACCCATCTGGCATGACGAATAGCACCAGGTACACTGAAAAAAATGTCTGTGCAGGAAGACATCCTACAGAAATTAAACAAATTGGGTAAATTCTTTATAATCATCCCTGGGCTTTTGGTTTTTAATTGTTTGATAAGAAAACTTGAAATCTGGTCCGAATTAGATATTCTGTATCTAATATTTTTATCTTCGATACCAGTTTCATACTTTGTCTTATCAACCTTAGACTTACCCAGTCTAAAATCTTTTAAAAGTATCTGGCTGGGGGACAGTGCTTGTGCTCATTTTACAATCAAAAACTGCTTTCGGAATAATTTCTATAACATTTCTAAATACAGAAAATTTTGCTTGTAAGGAGAAAACTGTTCATGGGGTTAGGATAAACAGTTATCACCTCAACTATAAGCGTGATTTGTGCCTTGGATATTAAATTGTTCTGAAGTTTTCAGTCACCAGCATTCTGAAACCCTCTAAATGGAAAAGGAGGTTTATTAAATAAAAAAATCACTGCTTCTAATTTCAAAGTTCAAAATATCACTGTATTTTTGAGAAAAATTTTACAAGTTTGAACAATCTTTCAGGCTATCGAAAATCTGCACCAAATAATTTGACTGCAGGTTATGATAAGTAATCAGAGCAGACAAAACCCCATTGCTGAATGAAAGTCACATGAAAATATTTTAAACTGTTCTGCCGCACTCCACAAAATCTTAAGATGGTGCCTACATTGCCTTACACCACACTTCCACTTCACACTTTGTAGCGCTAAGCGCGCCCGGACTGACACACGTTCTGCTCCAGTGGTTTCCATCGACAGACAGCAACTAGTCCCCATATTTTGTATAAGTAACCTAAGCCGGTCAGTTGGTTTTCTTCTGCCGAAGCCAGCTATGTGACCTCCAAAAGTGTGAAAAAAATGTATAATTGCACTCTTGATTTCATCATACTTTTAACTTTAGTGCCTCAAAATATTCCTACTGATCTGAAATTTTGGCAGTAGCTAGGTTGATTAAAAGTGTTAATTTCTGTCCTTATGAAAATTTTTGTAGCTTCAGTAGTTTGGTCATAAAAAATTATTTTCTGTTTAACTCAAAAAATGCTTCTAACTTCCACAATTTTGCAGCTACGAAGCTGAAATAACTTTCAGTTTACTTCTAATTTACTGCTCGTTGAATGCTGTGTTTACTATTTTCTAACAGGTTGAACCAAGGTCGAGACAAAAATGTTGTGCAGTCGATAATTTTGAGACTGTAAATAACTACCTGACACCTGTGAAATATGTTTTAAATGATTCTACATGTACTTATTTGCAAGTTGTGTAAATTTGAAGTTGCTCCCAATTTCTTCTATTTATTATGAATTTCTACAGTAGACGCTGTCTCAGGATGATGCCACAGGAAATACTGGCTTGTTTTGACATTTTTTCAAGACTGTAAAATTCTCTACTTTGTCCCATCCTGATAAAAATACTACATACATATATCTTAATGAGACTTCCTGAAAACTCTGTATATTATAAAATGCTTTATTCTGAATACAGTTTTCTCAACTGAATTTACGTATTTTCGAAACTGGTTATTTTTACAGGATTTTTTTTTTTTTTTTGCTCCCATATACCTTGACCACCCTACTGTACATTCATTATAGCCCCCTGCAATCGCTATTTCTTTCAGAAGTGTGAGAGACCTGATCTGTCTAATAATGCTAAAATGATCAAGATTGAATGCTGAGGTCATAGAAGTTTTGCTGAGAACATGAACTTGGTTACCACTTTGGCAAATGTACTCGTGTACTCTTTAATACATTAGGCAACTGCTGTGGAGGCTTCCTTGTATTCCTGACACATATTAACTCCCTCATGGGTGTAACTTGATTGCTGGTGAGACACACTTCCCAACAGCATATGATTTTTGTATTTTGACTTTTTCGATAAATTTAGAATGACACTGTGTTTTATATTGTTTATACACTATACATCTTCTCCATACTCACTCAACACTAAATTTTTATGCATAAATCAGTACTTGTTATATCAAACTAAAAGAATAGAAACTGTACAGCATATTTTTTTTTTTTAGATATATGGCATTTAAAATGGGTTTTCTAGACCCATATCGTGATCATACATACACCCACATTGCATCCATCTTAAGAATACCCTCCCTGCAATCATTTTGAGAACTTAATGATTTTAAATTTTTGTTAAATTTGTGCAATGGTAATATTGATAGTTCAGAATTGCTAGGATGTTTAAGATTCAATGTTCCCCAAAGAATTACTTGTCAAACAACAAAATTTTCCCTAATTAAATATAAGCACTTGTATACAGAAAATAATCCCTTAGCAAGAATGTGCAAGCTTGCTGTCATAGTAGGGTTAAACTTGGACTTATATCATTAAACCAAGTGTAAGACAACAAGCTTCTGCTAGGGTTAGGGGACATCCATAAATTACGTGAGGTGAAATGGGGGAGGGGGGGGTCCGGCGAAATCTCACCAGATCTCACCAGGGGGGAGGGGGGGGTCTACGGAAATCTCACGTGAGATTTTGCGAAAAATTGGGGACAGTAGAGCCAAAAAAAAAGGTCTACAATTTGCGCCAAAGTCGATTTTTGGAGGGTATTTCGTCAAAAAAAGGTCTACAAAAGTTTCCAGGACGATTTGTACGGGGGGGTTCTCACGGACCAGATCTCACCAGAGGGGGGGGGGGTCTGGCCAGATCTCACGAAATCTCACCAGGAGGGAGGGGGGGGTCCAGAAATCCGGAAAAACACCTCACGTAATTTGTGGATGCCCCCTTAGGGCAAAAGGCTTTGTCTTAACTTTGACCGTGTGTAGCCTAGGATGTATAGCTATGGCTTTATTATGTTAAGGTTGCCATTTAACTTCATTTTGTACCTCAAGTTAAGGAAAAGGTATAGACAAATAAATGTTCTTAAGTCAGTTGGAATTAAAAATCACTATATTCTTGAAAATGTTGTAAAGTCTTAGGCTGGATAGGCATTAGTCACAGAAAGAAAGTTTAAGTTTGCAAGTTCGATTAACCGTTCGAGCCAGACCACACCCCAAAGTTCAAAGTGTAATTGATTACCATTTGAAAGTATACAAAAGTTCGTCACACGCTTCTGTTATCGCATTTAATAAGCAAACACCCAACACTTCAGTAATCCTGAGGCCCCATGTGGCGTTATACTGTTTTACTGCAACATCATGGTGAAATTAAGTGAGCGAAGCTGCATGTTGATGAGCCTATGGTCTCTCAAAGACTGATTGCTTCTGCTCGAGCCTACATCTTGTCGTGCGCATGGTCTCTGAACGACTGACTGAGCGAGTGCACGAGTCTACATTACATCACTCTCACTGCTTCTTGAAGACTGGGGTGAGGGACGGTTCTAGGCAGCTACCTGCTCTCTCACGAACTGTGGGAAAGTGCTCATTTCCGTATTCACATGGGTAGCTTCTGGAAGGCTAATCATATATCAAATTGCATGTCTGAAAATCTAGCATCATCTAATTTTGACCTTGACAATAAAAATAATCCTATCTCTCTGAAATTTTGTAAATCACTAGATTTTGTTGCAAACGTCAACTTAAGTTATTAAAAAAAAAAATTCGTAACTTTAATAGCTTAGCCGAAAATAAAAAATTTTGGTATGAATTTTTGAAATACTACTCCAGTTGAATGCTGAAGGCTAATGCAATAGAAAATACTATCTCGAAAACTGCAAAAACATTATTTTTTCTTGAATAAACACATAAAATGACTATAGAAATAAAATACAATACTATCCAATCTAACTCACGGTTCTGAGAAAAAAAATTTGACACACAGTTATAAAATATATAAGATACCTGACACAAGACTTTGTTATGTTCTTGTATCTTAAGATATGAATGAACAAGTAACAGTAAATTTTAATCAGAAATTTTTTTGACTTAGTAGTTTGTTTTAGTATATTGTAAAAGATTATAATTTTAGTAAATGTAGACTATAAGTCATTTTTCTTTATTAAATTGTTTTGTATGATATTTAAGCAGTGTGTGCCAACCATTGTGAATTTGTAAAGTTGTACAAATGAACTCCAAAGTCCGTAAACAAGTAAGTAAGTAAATAAATAAATAAATAAATAAATAAAAAACAACCTTATCCCCTTCAAAATACTTTCCATTACCACCGACCTGTGCTTCCACTATTCGAAACATTTTCTGTAGTCATCTTCAGAAATGGTTGACAGCTCTCCCTCGTTTTCTTTCTTGACCTCTTCAATGTTGTCAAATTGGTGTCCTTTCATGCCCCTTTTCATGCGTGGGAATAAAAAAATGTTGCACGGAGCTAGTTCAGGTGAGTAAGGTACATGGGGCAGCGGAACCATGCCATTTTTAACCATAAACTGCCTAACAGAGACAGCTGTATGTGTAGGTGCATTGTTATGGTAGATGAACCAGTCTCCTGTCTGCCATAAATCGGGTCTTTTTTGACGAACACTGTTGCGTAATCTTCTTAAAACTTCCAAATAAAACATTTGATTGACGGTCTGTTGTGGGGGAACAAACTCTGAATGAACTACGCCCTTGGCATCAAAAAAGCAAATGAGCATTGTTTTGATGTTTGATTTGACTGGACGACATTTTTTTAGACGGGGTGACATTGACATATTTCATTGGCTTGACTGTTGCTTTGTTTCTGAGTCATAACCATAGCACCATGACTTATCACCAGTAAATGACCTTTTGACAGAAAATCTGGATCAATTTCAAGCTGTTGTTTCGAAGCACGACATGTTTCAACTCAACGTTCTTTTTGATCGTCAGTCAGAGCCTGAGGAACAAACTAGGCAGCAACAATTATCATTCCCAAATCTTTGGTTAAATTTTGCTGAACCGAGCTCTAAGATAACCCACTAATCTCCGACAGTTGATCAATTGTCTGTCGACGGTCTGAGAGAACAAGCTCTCGAATTTTTTCAACGTTTTTGTCGATTCAGGCAGTTGATGGATGTCCAGAACAATGGTTGTCATCAATCAACATGTCACCATTTTTAAATTGAGCGAAACACTCGTACACTTGAATTTTTTTTCCCACAGCATCATCTTTGCAAGATGTTTTCAACAGTAAAATAGTTTCAGCAGCATTTCTATAGTAGAAAAAAAAAAAAAAAATTCACAGCTTCACATTGTTCACTTAAACTTGCCATCATCAAAAATGAAACAATAGCAAAACAGCACTAGCAAAAGCAATCACTGCAGATTAACAGAACAAGCCAGGTTGACAACACAGATGGCACTGAGCTGTCAGTGAGTTGCACTATAAACACCTAGTGGCAGAAACGTGTACTACACAAGCTCTGCCCACGGCAATGCTATACCAGTTATTTTTGGGTACCCCTTCATATTGCTGTAATTATGCCCAATTATTACTGTGTGAATATTATTGGTGCATTGATTGTAGTAACCTATCACCTTGTTAAATTATTATTATTTTTTACAGATAATGGTACAATAACAGTCTACAAATAATTTTTTCCTTTTTATGTCCATTCCTTTTATTAATTTTTCAACCTATTCCACTGATTTCTTTAACTAATGTAAATACTGGGTTCATCAGCTTCAGGAAAAGCTATCTCCACCTATTTAACTCTTCAAATGCCGGACTGCAAATGGCTTCTTTCAACTAGTATGTTTGTGACTGTAATTCAATGGTACATTCAAACCTTCCTCTTCCATTCTCTGGCAAGTTCTGCTTCACTACATTTCACTTCAGATTTATTCTGTTACTGTTTGCTTCCAGGTGTCTCAACTGAGCACTCACTACTCCAACTTACTTCTTTCAAGCATTTTCTTTATATCATCTGCCAATCTGGCCCCTGACATTCGAGAAGCAGGGCAGACCTAACTCTCACATAATTATCACTTCCATGTTTGATGCAGTGCCTCTAGCAGCCGATGGGATGGATGCTAGCTGGCTGTCTCCACTCAATATCGCACTCCATATGTTACCATCACACAATCATTTAAACAATACATTTATACTAAAAATGCATTTCTATTGATCCCCCTCAATCTGTGATATGTTGAGCCTTGGGAATTGTGTAAAAAAAAAATATTGAAAGAGCGCAGTCCTTTACATTGAATCTGAGTTATTGAACTGTATGGTCCTTGAGATGGTGGCATTACACTGCTCTTTTTTTTATATACCTCTATTAGACAAAAATATGCATAAACATTGTTTTTTTTTTTGCTGAAAAGAATTAAAACAGAGATGCATGGAGTACACTGTAGAGGCAAAAGCAACAGACATACTTTTCAAGATTTGAAGAAAATGGGGAGTATATATTGAAAAACTTAACTTAAATTTCTTTTCACACCAAATAATCAAACTTCTCGATTATCACTGCAGTTTTATAGGAGACTATTAGGAACACCATTATCTAAAAGAAAATGGCAACATTAGCAAGGATGTATACACTGTAGAGCTTAAAATATAATTGATTGTCCAAAATCTTTACAGGACAAATTAGGTTCAAAATGAAAAACACATAATTTTCACTTTTCCAGGTTATTCGGTCACTTAACAAAAATTCACACTTTCTTCCACTTATATGTCTATAACCTTGCCAAAATCATTTAGAAGGGGACATATCACCTGCCATTTATATAGTAAATAACTTTATAAACATTTTCTTAATAATAAAGCACTTTTCAACTTGATTTCTAACCATTTTCATAAAGGACATAAGATTTAAAAAGTTTAATTCCCAAAATTAATGCCATTTGCTACATTCATTTCCATGAGTAAATCTTAAAATTACAATTATTTTGATGTGTAATTTGTATGTCCTAAAAATTTTACTAAAAAGATATTTCTATTTCAAGTTTTATTCAGCCTTGCGCGCGGAGCAAACAAAAGGAAAAGAAATATAAATTCATCAATTAATGAAAAGAGAGAACTCAAATTTTACTATGGCAGCATATTTTTGACATTAAGACACCTATTATAACTAAAATTCGAGTCTGTTGATAAATTCTATGTTTTTCAGTAAAGTAAAGAATTCGAATTTTTGTAAATAAGTGTTATGAAGATAAAAGTAGAATTAAATGAGAGAAAAAATCATTTAATAATAACAACTAAACAGTTGAACAGGAATTTGAGATTTAAAGGTAGAAAATGGAATTTAGTATTGAAATTTGATTACATCATCACATGTGACTTTTATAAATTAATAACTCTAAAACAAGAATAATTACAAGAAAACCTATCACAACACAAATGATTCTAAATAAATCGGACTATAACATATAGAAGTTTTGGGAAAATGTGATTAAAAATAATGAACCATGAGGAAAAGGGATTTTTGTATTTCGGTAAAGAATAATATTTCCCCTTGGGGATACATCAATATTTCAGATCAATCCAGCTTAAAATTAGCAATGACTATAAATAGGGAACCTGCTCTTCCTTGTGGCCAAGTCTCATTCTAACCATCGTACTATATGTGTCGTGCCGCACGAGGGAGTTTTTAAGAATATAATTTATAAAAGTTTATCAGCTCCCCTCAAAAAAGTTTCATGGAATATAATATTTAGAAATAGAATTGTAAAACTAGATTCAGTGACAGAAACGTTTCTTATGATATGTTCAGAAATTTGAAATAGCAGTGCATAAACAGTTTAAAAAGCTCTCTCTAATTTGGAGTTGCAAATCTAAGTATGTTTGCAAGAGTGAATGCTTTTATCCAGTGTTGTGACTTGAAGAATAACCTGCAGTTTTCATATGTGATTTCGAATGTCCGGTTCAGCCTTCAATGATATTTCTAATGTGTGATCTAAAACCAACAGGAACTTCATCAAACTTTCAAGAATATAACAAAATATTAACAGCAGTGCATACATAACCTCTCCACCGTTACCTGTTATGATAATAATAATAAACAGATAGTGACTGAAACATCTTCAGGAAAGGTATCAGAAATGTCACATAACAGGCATCACAATCAAGTTAATAATGTTGCATAACCTCAATGTACATTACGGCATTACATCCTCTCTTTATACATTTTTTGGTGTTAACTGGCACACAGTGATGTCACAAAAGAAACATGAGCAATTGACAAAAAATGCTCCTTTCTCTTATCACTTTAGCGTTGAATTTTCCACTTTACTAAATATTCCTTTTGCCCATTGAAACTTTTAGTTAGTATAAATTTACATTTTTATCCAGTCACACACTACATGAACACACATAAGATGGTCAAGAATCCTTTATACAGGAGAAATTTACTGCAATCCATTTTCTCTATCAGTCAAAGTTCCAATAATCTGCTTAAATTACTTATTATTAGAACACAAATATTAATGATAATATTGAATGGTAAAATACTATAAAACTTAACTTAGTCCACAACCCGAAGGTTGGTTGGATCCTCCCGAAGGAGGCATACTAAGACGTTGTGTCAGAGGTAGGATGGCCAGTTCCTTTCCTCTGGGACCTACAGTTTAACGTGGAATCCGAACCATGGAGCGCCCTGGCGTAAAATACTATAAGGCAATAGAAATAAGGAAAAGGTAGAATATACTCAACACTTATCATAGATGAAAACAACTGTGGTCAATAAAGAAGGAAGGATTGGTAAAATAAAACCAACGTTACCACAGATGAAGGATGGGCGAGCGTTGATATGGTCACACCTGACCTTGCTAAGCCTCTCGTCTTGCATGAATAAGGCTCAATACCGAAATACTGCATTACACTTGTTCGTTTTTTTTATGTTCTAGCTCGGTTACCTTAATCTGTAGTGAGTGTTGGGTTTATTTTATCTACCCTTACTTGTGAAATTGAATAATATTTGCAAACTGAAAAGTGGGGAAATTTAACTACTGACCTCTTTTCACAAACACTTGAAAACACCTTATCTTCCTTGCTTATTTTTCCCTTCTCATTGAATAAGTACTTCATTGGTAAGGTGAAGTTATTTTTTCAACAACTACCTTGTTTTTTTTCTTACACCTGTACTTAAATTTAACATTTTACTTAATTATTACAGTAATATGCAAAACATTTAATCTATTCCACATAACAGCATCTACCCTCCACTGGCAATAATTAGTTTTCACAAATCATTTTATTGAAACAACGTGGTCGTACCTGCAGTCAAGCAATTAAATTCTTGATGAGTTCTTTAGTAACAAAGATATTTTCCGGTGCCTTAAAAAATTACTACCATTTGATTAATTCTTGAATAAATTTTTCCAGTTGCATCTCCTCTTTTTTCTTTGAGGGATAGTCAAATGAAAACCTTAAAAGTATAATATAAAATCAAAAGTGCGTGCTAGTGGTCTGTAAGTTGGTATGCCTGTTTGAAATATTTTGTGGGATGCCCCCACAGGTGGCAGCACAGTGAAGATGTGCAAGCACCAGTGTAGGAACAGTTCAAAAATGCCACCCCACTAACAACGGGCACCAGAGAACAGTGTTTGGTGATCAGTTTTTTGCAAAGTGAAGGTGTAAAACCTATAGACATATATTGCAAAATGAAGGTATAGTACACAGAACCCTTTTTGTCACAGCAGCATTTGTATGAATGAATGATGTGGGAAGTTCGCAGATGGTGTGATGTCTGTAGCTGATGTTCTGCACCCAGGCCAAGTGTATCATGTTGTGACTCCCGAGACCAAACCAACAGTTGAAGCCATTATATTGGATAACTGCAAAGTGACATTGGATAACATAGCAGCAGCTGTAGACATTAGTCATGTTTCAACACATCACATAATGCATGATGTGCTTAGTTTTCCTAAGGTGTCTGCACCATGGGTGCCCCGCCAGCTGACTCCGGAATGGAAGCAGTGTTGATGCGTGTGAAGAACTTCTGTGGCACCTTGAACATTACAGTGATGCTTTCCTTGTAGTCACTGGAGACGAAACCTTGGTCCATTACCATCAGCCTGAAATGAAAAGAGTTAGCAAAGAATGGTGCCATACAACATTACCAAAACCAAAGAAGTTGTGAACCATCCACAGAGAAGGTTATGCTAACCCTCTTTTGGGATGAAAAAGGCATCCTCTTGGAGCACTACATGCCACAAGGGTCCACTGTTACCAGTAACATGTACACAGACCACCTCAAAAATCATCTTCATCTTGTCATTAGAAGAAAACAATTGCCGTCATCCTTTGTTCTTATGCAACATGACAATGCATGGCCCCATATGGCTTGCGCAATGCTTGTAACACTTGCAGACATGTGGTTTTAATGTCTCCCTCTTCCATCATACTCGTCTGACCTTGCCCCCAAGTGATTTCCATATGTTTGGACCACTAAAAGAAGCATTCTGGGGAATGTTTCATTCCGATGACGAGGTGCACCAGGCAGCACATGAGTGGTCGTGTCATCTCCCAAAAGAATTTTTTTTTATACAGGAATTCAGACACTTTGGAAGCATTGGCTGACATACATTGAGTATGGTGGAGACTATATAGAAAAATGATACAGGTGACTTTTATATGTGCACAATACATAAAAAAATTTAAAAAATTTTGGCTTCAATTTTACACAATCCAGGTCTGTATTCCCCAGTTTTCTGAAACATTTGTATTTGATTCTTTTTCAGTCTTGACACTAAGAAAACCACTTCATTCCATACATGCTGAACTTCTTTCTCTGCTACAAAAATTACTGTAAAAATTGATCTCGGTTCCTTCTAAGTTCGATTCTGTTTCCACTATTTTTTTTTAAATTATTTACCTTATCTCTCAGGACTTCAAAACTCTGGTTACAGTTTACATCCACCACTTTTTCATAGATTGCAATTGGTTCATACCACTTTGTAAATCAAGATTCCCCCCCCCCCCCTCATTTTGGGAATTCAAACTACAATCAAATACCTAAAAATTAAGATCAAAAGTAGCAGCTAGTTCTGTCTGGATATTCTTTAATTATGGTTTTAATTTCAAAAATAGGCAGTCAGCCTTGGGTTCTGCTTCGGATTCAGTACAGTCCTTATCCATCTCTAACCTTAATTCACCATTACCACTTTTCATTTGATCCATAAATTTTTTGATGATAACACTTAAATCAGAACCACTTGCTTCCACTTTTCACCTTAGGATCTCTAAATACAGACAAGATAATACAATAAAGGCACAGAAAACAAACTAATAGTAAAACTTAACATGAAAACAATAAAATGGACCCAACCAGCAATTTAACAAAGCTACATAGCAAAAATTAATTAAGCCATGTTTTCCCCCCACAAGGCTGTATCTTCATACCACTTTTAGTTAATGCATTCCGGTTTTATTGACTTGAATATAAATGATGATGATGATGTTGTTTTCATCATCAAGTTCCTTGTTCTTGACCCAAAATAAATATCTGTGACAAAAATTGATGGTTTTTTTTTTGTGTTAAAATACCTTTCCACCAGTGTTCTTCTTTCTGAAGCCATCAGTTGGGAACTTGGTTAATTCTTCCCATTCTCTAGCAGCATTAATCATCTGGTTTTGTAAATGTGTTTAATGCACCAGGCAATCCTTTATATAGTAGGCTGTAAACACACCATTGCCATTTCTGCAGTCAACGACCAAGACAGGCAAAAGCTTGTCTCTTTTCCTCACGTCTTTGCCTCCTCCCTTTTCCTGGATGATTGAATTTGTTATAGATAAATTGCAACAAGAGCACAAGAGCCTTATGGTGGCTCAGTGGTTAAGGTACCTTATGTGTGAATAAGAAAGTCTATGATTTGAATGTGTTTTGACCATTAACGATTTCAAATCCCAGCTTCGATCAAAAATTGTGTGGTCCATTCCTCTGCATAGCTTTATTATGACATATGCTAGGAAGCTCCATAGCTTACATTCTATTTAAAACTTTAGGTCCATTTTACCCTCTGTGATTACCAGCTTATATATAGCAACAACATAAATGGAATGTCCCACATATTGAAAATCTGGCTGAGCAAACCAACAGTACCATAGACTTTTACTTTTTAGAACAAGTATGCCGTCTTGCCTGCTATTTAGGTTCCTTCTTAGTTTCACAGCATATTTCTATCAATAAACAATCAAGAAATGAAAGAAGCAAGCTCTAATTTAAAGATTAGTGCACTTTTTTTTGTAAAATGAGATCAAGCCACAACTATAATCACACCAAAATAATGAATTTATTGAACAGTTAAGAGTGACAACCATGTCAATGTTTAATAAATTTTAAATGGTGTTTTTTTTTCAGGAAAATAATATTGTATTCAATTTTCAGGGTCTGGTGTGAATATCTTGTTGATAACTCCAGAGAAAGCAATTAAACTTACTGCGAATGATTTCTTTAGACACCATTTGTCACCTGGCGGTGGGTAAGTTATTTCATATAGGAGACATGAAAAATTTATTACTTCCATTTAACAGATCATTACATATAATTGACTCTCTGTTCAACCAGAAAAAAACTACCCCTGGAACGTGAAATGCTTGCAGGAGGCTTGGCTGGCTTATGCCAAATAGTTGTTACAACACCAATGGAATTGTTGAAAATCCAACTTCAAGATGCAGGAAGGGTTGCTGCACAGGCAAAGGAAGGTAAGGTTATAGCAATTTAGTCTTCACTATGTGCTTGAAAAATTTTTAAGATAAGTTTATAAGGGAGGGGGGGGGGGGAATTGTGTTTAAGAGAGACATGTGAGTAAAAATTATTTTTTATTTATTTTTATGAACACCATTTTTTGTATATTCTAGGGAGCTAGCACAAAAATTCTGACTCTGGAAAGAATTGTTCATATCTTCTCAGATTAAAAGTACAGGCTGTTTAATATATATTCTTTATCATAGTGCACTCTTATCTCATTTATTTCCAAGAAAGACTAATGCCTCAAAAAAAAAAAAAAAAAAAATGTGTTTATTAGCGATCTTGAATGCAAATAAATGATTGTGGTTTGTATTTGATGGACGGAAGGAAACTGGATATACAATTTAACTTTTGTAGCAGTTTTCAGAAAATTTCATGTTAATTCGAAATACTTTATGAGAAATAGTGATAGTTTAGTATCAGACGCAAAAACACAGTTATCTCTGATACCAAAATAATATTGTACTTCAAGCAAGGAGTCCATATTTTAGGACAAACATGCTATGTACTGTTAATTCTAATTTTGTAATTGTTATAGCAATTTTATTGATCCAGGAATCATAAATACCTCTTCAGTGTTTAGTAACTTTTTGAAGTAGATTTAGTGGATTGATCTGTCATTAATTGACAAATAGAAAGAATAGGTTTGGAAAACTTGATAATTAGGGTTCGGATCTTTATGACAAGTCATATTTTTTTCCTGCCTTCTTTTTGAGGTGTAATGCTGAATTATATGCTGAGTAAATGTTTCTGATGTTTAAATGTATTTTATATAGCATATATATGCATATTCAGGCCATTTTTCTAGTTTTGGTCATATTATAATAATATTTATGATCATATTTAATACTGCCAGGAATCCACTAGAAGTTGTAGATGAAAATAAATTGAGATAATTATTCACAGATCTGTACCTATATTATACATTGGAGGAAAAAACAAAACTAATTGTCACTGAATTGGTCACAATTCACCAGTCAAGAATTAAAGTTATATATTATTGTCACTCTCTAAACATTAATGTTCTGCCCTCCTTTTAATCTTGACAGTACAGCAGCAGCATGCTTGTGTCAAGCCACTTTAATCAATGTACCATTGTCACCAATACCTTTGAAAATAATCGTCAGTGCTAAATATGTAGTGGATCAATGAGTACCACCTTGCTGAAAACAAAATTTTCTGAACGTGTGAAGTTATGGAGTTACATAAAGGAATTTGGAAAGTAGTTTAGTACAGACAAAAGAATTATTTTCTGTAAATTATGTGAAATTAACGTGACTTCAACAAAATGATTTAAAACTTAATTTCCCAATGGTGCAATGAGTGCACGGAAGCAAATTATGTTGTCTATATGAAAGCGACACTACTAGATAAAATAAATGATGTATAATTGAACATGCTTTGATGTATAGTAAATTTAAACGTTTTGTTACATTTTGTCATTTTAGGTCATATCTGCGTGTCTATTTTTCAAATGTTTTGTTCATAAAGATCCGAAACCTAATGATAACTGTAATTACCGAGCATTGTCCTTGTCAGTTTGTTGTGAAGCTGCTGCACTAGCACATGTTGTGGATATGCTGTTACCAAATATATATATATATATTATTTTATCAAAGGTACTTCTTATGAGTGGAATGCAATAACCAAAATAAACTTTACTGTGGTTTCTAAGAAAGATCTTTGGTCATGGCTGATGCAGATTGTGTTGTGTTTTTAGTATTCAAGGTCTATAAATACAGTAATCCTGCAATGTGACCATAATATAAACATGAACAGATTGAAACCGAAATGGTGAGGTTGATATTTGCTTCACAACATGTCAGGTAATGCTTGATATCTGCTTCAGAGAAAATTAAAAGTAATCTTGTAGTGGTGGTAATAACTATATTTGTTTTGCCAGCTTTGGAGCAATTTAAAAAAAAAAAAAAAATTCAGAGTTTAGTGTATTTTCACAATAGAATATTTAAGAAAGTACCGTACATATTATTATATTCTATATATATATACAAGATTGTCTGGTATCCAAAGCTGAATAAATACACTTGTATGGTTATGTGTATTGCATTTTGTAGTTTCTAGCTTGTATATAGAATACACAAAATGGCCAGTGAAGTTTTCCTAATTCATATTTTAGTTGTTTTGCTCAGGTTGTACAGTATTCATAAACTTCAGCAATTTATCTTTAAGACCTGATTATTCCTAATAATATTGCTTCAAAATAACTGCTTACAGTATGTAATCTCAAGCTACGTACAGTTTACTGAAGGTAATATTTTGCTGTGGTAACGTGAGATATTCACTTTTCTATTCACTCGGAGCTTGTGGCAGTAATTCAAAATTGTTCTATTGATGTTAAGTGTGAAAGTCAAGAACTAACTGCTGACAGAAAGTAGAAAGGTGGATGAATCTTTTTTTTTAAGTTTCTTTAGTTTTATTTTCTTTCCACAAAACCTAAAGACATCAACAAAGCCTCTTCTGCATTAGCAGAGTGTCGCTGATCTGCTCATGTCAAGCAATTTTTCGAGTATTTGGTTAATGTTCTCATTGCTTCACTTGGTACAGCTTACAAATCAATCCTTGGACATTTTATGATACCAAAGATGTATGTTCAGCACTACTCATCAGAGTACAGGTTTTTCCAACACTTTGAAACTATTATAGGATAAATTGCTTTATTGTTGTTGTTATTGGTGCCATATAGCTTTCACGTGTTTGTAGCCAAGTAGCGTTATAAAAAAATGGCATTATAACAACATACTCTGTCATCATCATCAGGTGTGTGTGTACATTATTAGAGAAGATCAAAAACACACTGTTAATCACTGATCAGGTTACACACATATAACATCAGTCACCGCTGGGTGGCTGCATATATGGTCTGCTCCACATGGCTCTGCTCATCCGCATTTCTGTTGATCTTAAATTTGGCTTCATTCCTATCTAAGATTTGATAGTGCCAGTCTCTATGTGCCACTCAAATATAATCCTGTATCTATTTTTCTTGTCATATTTTGGCAGCCTCTTTTATGACAGATTAACGGAAGTAACGGGATTTGGCCAGCAGCTTCATGTCTTCAAAGTCAGATAGTACAAGACTTGTGAATGTTAATAAATTTGAGACTCTTGAAAATTAAGTTCTTAACTCCTACTTTATTTAAGTGAAATGCAGAACTTTGCCCCAGTTACATTAAGGTGGCCCACTTTAATTTAAACAGTTGGTACTTCGATAAAAGAAATTCTTGGAGTGAACCTACATCACACACATTTCTAATTGGAAACATCTGATCAGTGCTGTACTTATGCGTTTTACATAACGTTCGTACGGAACTGTTTCTCAAACTCGCAACATTCCACAATTATCGATTGTCAGTGACACCAATCAAACTGCATGTTTCCTGAACTGTTGTAGGTATCTGGGCGATGCTTCAAATCTGCCTATATCCATAGGATGTTCTTCAGCGTGCAGCTCAAACTGGTTAAATTTTTGTTTACCTATTTGGAGAGTGCGTAGCTGTTTTCATTTATGCACATTTTTGCAGACACTATACTAAAACCAAAACTATTCCCGTGTTTGTGCAATTCATACAGGTGAAACTAAATGTCAATCCCAGTACATGTTCTTGGGTCGAACATTTTGTTTAGATAGTCCAGTCTCAAAATTTTAATTATTTAAGAACTCTTGTAATTTTGATTTGAGATGCTCAAATTTTTTAAGGATGTGATAGAAGTTTTCAGTTCTTGATAGATTCAGCATACTGAGCTATGCTGTACATTAGGTTGTTTCATATTAACTGTTCTGTTTATGGGTGTTGCTTTTTGAGGATTGTTGAAGTCCAGCCATCTGTCACTTCATAAACTCAAATTCTTCATCTCATCTCAAGTAGTTCTTGTAGCTCCATTGAATGAATTGCTATTCCTTGGTATATCAACAATTTTGAATTGAATCATGCCTCTTGCTTCTGAAACAGGCACTGTTGTGATACATTGGAGGTTTGATCAAGTATCTTATTGCAGTCTTTTTTTTGAACCATGACAATCTTTTCTTTTTAAAAGTGTATAAATGTATGTAGGTACACATTTGGATATTTTTGTTTGCTCTTTTAAAACTGTTCTCCCAGAATTTAAACTGATATCTGAAACCAAAGAAATATTGTGAATTCCTCAAAACCTGTCTTGTATTACAATTGTTCAAACCACTCATATCAGTTAAAGTAGTCTTTAGAAGCATTTCCCTATCACAGCAAATTTATAAATCGGAAGTAACAACCTAAGGATTGCCATTTTTTTTTTTTTTTTTTTATCCCTACAACAAAACACTAGACAAAACCTGTGCCGTACAGACTGCATGTTCCACCTACACCAACTGCCACTAGACTGAACACAATAGAACACAATTGGCCCCATTTTCGCATGATGTAATGAAAGTTATTGATGCAGATTCACAAGTTGATACAATTTTCTTGGATTTTTAGAAAGCTTTTGACTCTGTTCCACACAACTGACTTTTAGCAAAGATTTGAGCATATGGTATATCAGATCAGATTGTGAATAGATACGAGATTTTCTAACTGGCCAGTCACAGTATGTCATTGTTGATGGGGAAGTCCTTCTAAGCTAGATGTTACTTCGGGCATTCCTCAAGGAAGTGTAAATAGGACCACTTCTTTTCCTAATTTTTATAAACAATCTTGGTGACAACATTAAGAGCAGGTTTTGATTGTTTGCTGATGATGTAGTTATCTGTATGGAAGTAAGGTGCTCTTACGATTGCTTAGAAATTCAGTGAGATCTGGATGTTATTTCAGATTGGTACCATAGATGGCAACTTACACTTAACTGCAGAAAGTGCAAGGCAATGTGAATAACTAATAAAAAAAAGAATCTGTTTGTTCACAAATACAAAATAAACAATTCAGTTGTTGACACGGTTGGTTCACTGAAGTATTTGGGTGTAATAGTACAAAGCAACATGAAATGGGACTTGCAGATAACTTCCACTGTAGGTAAAGCTAATTGTAGATTACGATTCATAGTTTGTATTTTGAAGAATTGTAACACTTGTACAAAGGAAATGGCTTACAAAACTCTCGTGTGTCCAAATTTGAATTACTGTTGTGCAGTTTGGGATCCATATCGCAAGGAATTATTGATGCGTTAGAGAAAGCACAGAAGAGAGCCACTCGATTCATCACTGCTTGTTCAGCTCTTACGAAAGTGTCACAGCAGTGATTCATAGATTTACATTTGAATTTCTTAGCTAACATTATAAATTCTTTGATTTATGAGTGCAATGTAATATTTCTTCAGCCATCCGATTTAGATCACAATGACAGAAGGGATAAGATCAGAGAAATAAGGTGCCATACTGATGATTTTATGTGTTCTTTGTCTCCTTGCTCTATTCGGAATTGGAATGCACAGAATTAGGATTGGTGCTTAGCACACTCTGCCACCCATAATATTTGTGAATTGCAGAGCATGGATGTAGATGTAGATTTTACACTGTGTGTCATGATACCTTGTAAAATGATTCACCTGGATTCATTTTGCTGCCTTTCACATTGACCTACCAATCAGCAGTTTACAAATATGAACAGCATTTGCAGTTCAATACATTGCCCCCAACTACCCTGTAGCAGCCTCTGTCATTTCAGGTGTAACTTTCAGTGGTTTTCATTCAGTGAGAAATTGAGAGGATCCATATTCCATCACTGCTTCTGTACTTGGGGTTTTAGGTTAGCTCCAAGAATGTATTAAAGTACCATCTGTTGTTTTATCGCAAGTATTATATCTGTAAAATTAAAATAATAATGAAAAATCAGGTTGTTATTTCTAGAATTGTATCAAAAGTGAATTGTCCAATTCTTTTCTTTTATTTAGGAAAACAATTTTCACATAAGCTCTGTCCAGTGCTCCTTATTCATTGATTTTTTAAAAATCTTGTTTCATTTATTTTCTGAATGACTACTGTTTTAGTGCTGATTTTCAATTCATCATTATGAAAATCTAGCAAGTGCTTTTCAAGTGAAGTAAAGCCTTGTAGCAAAACTAGCACTAATACGGAGGAGTGTAATGTTATCTTTTAATGAAACTGTTGACTTCATTGGACTCATGGTTTGATCAGAATCTGCAGGTTTCCCACCAAGGAATAACATCAGTGAAGAGGTTTGATGTATTTAATCTATTTATGGGGTGGATTGTTCCTGCCTTTTAGTTTTATAGAACCTTTGAAGAAGGATTCATTGAAAAATTCATAACCACTTTGGTCAGTCTCTCTTATGGAATCACCACTCAGTATTCATCCTGTAAGATGGCTGATAATTACTTCCAGTCAGGAAAATAATATTGTGGTTTGATACTTTGCACACATACATCTTGACTTTCAGAATTGAATCTGTCTAGTAGTAGTTCATACATTCAGTGATGTGGTATTTTATGTTGAGTCTAAGGAAATGGATTTTCAATTTTTCATGTGGATTGGCATATTGTTTTACTTTTAGATGTTTGAAAGGTGTTGAAATAATTAATCAAATAATTTATTTCGTGTCATCTGTTTGGTTTAGTTTTTTAATTAAGCAAACAGATGTGATTCTAATTTTGTTTGAAAACTTCCTCCCCCCCCCCCCCCCCAACCTTTTTAATACATATAGAAACGCACACTCCTCGTCTCAATGGTGAACTATGAGCTTAATATTTGTTAGTTGAATAGTTGTATATTATGAGGCATGAAAAAAGGGGAGAGGAGCAGATGATTAATGATGGACCTTCAGTAAACCAAATACCTGTGTGCAGTTGAAATGGAACAAAAACTTTGAACATTGAGGAAATACTTAATGAAAATACTTGGGAACCAAAGTTAGCAGTGGTTGGAAATGTGAGATAACACAAATGGTGACAGGACAGTTACATTTTCTGTTAAATGGCTGTGAGATTTGCCAAAAAAGTGGGAAAATTAAAAGAAAACATGTAGCTGCAGAAACTGATTTCTTCTGAAGAACAGAAGGAAAATATGGAAATGATTTTTAAATTAGAACATAAAAATGGAGGTCAAAAGAAATGCAATGCTTAAGAAATGTTTAGGATAACGTCTAATATGATTTTTACAGGAACATTGAATAATTTTTGAAAACTGTAATAGACCTGAAATCTTTCAGGAAATAAAAAAAGGCTACAAGAGATACAATAAAAAAATATGATGTTTAAATTAATGGTTATTTATTTATTTAGCTTATGGCCATTGCACAAAAATAATACAATTTAAGATTAAATTTCAAAATTAACATGGTGTAGCCAATCTAAAGCTTCATTTGATATATTAATAAAATCTATCGGTGATCCCCTGAAGGTTCGAAGTGGGCAGTCAAATGTCACGTGACGGATGGTTTGTGTTTCCTCACCACAATCGCATCTCGCTAAATCTCTCATTCCCCATGTGCACAAAGATGAAGCAGATCTGCCATGACCAGACCTAACTCTGTTAAGAGCTACCCAGGTCTTGCGAGGAAGGCCGAGTCCCTTTAGTGCCTGTTGACTGTCAAACAGGGAGTGCCATTCTGGTGGGGCTGAGGCTATCCACTCCAATTTCCAAGCTTCTCTCCCATTAAAATTATCAGATATAATCTGTTTTACAGTTTTTACGCTTGGATTTCTTGATTAAAGTCTCTCAAACTGATTATCCATGTCATCATGAATGGGCAGATCCAAGTTATGACAGATCTTATTATATTGGGCAATTAGGAGATTGTGTCGTCTTATTGTAGGCGGTTCGATGTTGCACAAAACAGGTAGCCAGTACAGTGGAGTGGTCTTGATACATCCGCTAATTATTCGCATTGTCTGGTTCAAAACTGTGTCGATCTTTATGTCGTGGGTGCTATTTATCCAGACAGATGAGCAATACTCAGCTACAGAATACACAAGGCTCAGTGCTGATGTGCGGAGTGTGGAGGAGGATGCTTCCCAGGAGGTGCCAGTTCACTTCTGCAGAATATTATTCCTGGTTCTTAGTTTTGCTGCAAGGTTGTTTAGATGGTTATTGTACCACAAGGCGTGATCCATTACGACTCCCAAATACTTGGGGAAGGGGTTGTGTCGGAGGGGAGTGTCATCAAGAAGAACGTCAATTGAGAGATTCGCCGCCTGACTGTTAAGATGGAAGACGCTAGTTTCAGTCTTGCTGGAACTGGGTACAAGATACCATTTCCTAAAATAGTTGCTCATGGTTTTCAGGTCTGCTGTTAAGCTATTTTCAATTTGCTGAACGTTATCAGATTGTTGTACTACTGCCAGATCGTCAGCATAAGATAACTGTCTGGATTCTATTTGAGGAATGTCAGAAATATAAACATTAAAATGAAGTGGGGCAAGAACTGAGCCTTGAGGCAGACCATTATTCACTCTTCTCACTTTGCTTATCTTATTGTCTGAGACAACCTGGAAAGTTCTGTTAGCTAGCATGGTATTGATCAGACAAGTGATTTTTTTGCACTTCAAAATGTTCAGCAGTTTGTATACCACACCCTCTCGCCACACTGTATCGTAGGCTGTGGTAAGATCAACAAATACAGCACCAGTCTTCAATCGTCTCTCGAATCCTCCTTCTATGTGAGTTGCCAAGATCAGGACCTGATCATCGCAGTTTCTTGCAAGTCTAAACTGGGAGGTTTGTGAAAATTATTGGACTGATTCTATTGTAGATGACCCTTTTAAATAGCTTTTAAGTAGTATTTAGCAGTGAAATAGGTCTAAAATTCTCTGGAACTTCAGGGCTTTTTCCAGGCTTCAGAATGGCTATGATCTTTGCCCATTTCAACTCTGCAGGAATGACATTTGTCTGTAGTAAAGAAGTGGGCCAACCTCTTTTTGGTATATTTTCCACAGTGTGTGAGGAACTCTGGGTGAACTTCATCAAAACCTGGAGCCTTCCCATTCTTCATTTGTTTGATGGCCCTTGCCACCTCTATATCAGTGACAGGGGATGAGAGGTTTGTAGGGATAGAGTACAATCTGTTTAGATGTAACAATTGTTTTTTCACTTTCCGAGTATGATCTTTATCGGCGCTCACTCTAGACATGTTGACAAGTCAACTTGCTATTTGGTCTGGGTGACCTGATGCTTTGCTTGAGAGTTATGTTGGGTTCCACCTAACTTTTTGAGGAAGCTCCATGCTTTCCAGCTGGACTTCTTGAAATTCAAGGTTTGCACCGTATCATTCCATTTGAGTTTACGGGCATTGTCCAGGTTCTGCAGCAGTTCGTCGTCTGCTTCTGTAAGCCCGTTCTGTTGGAAATCATATATCATTTCGCATGTTTCATTCCAACACATAATATATTCTTTTCTAAAGCCTCTAGGAATACTCTTTTTAGCTGTTGCTATGGTTACTCTGACAAATCTATTATAATTTTTTGCTAATGGAGGTATCCATCTTAGGTTTTTATCCAGGTTACCAGCAAATTCTACCCACTTTGCTTTTCTAAAGTTCCATCTAGATAAAGGCCAGGATCTAATTATGGGAATTGTTAGACCAACTTCTATCAAGACTGGTCGGTGCTGACTATGTGGAAAGGCTTGTAGGACTTGTCTTGTAGTTGGTGAAGGGTGGCTTTGATCGTCACGTGAGACAAAACATAGATCTGGGTTGGTTTCGGTGTTCCATCCTCCTGATTTAAAAGTACCTGCGTCTTTCAGGTTGAAAACTAAGTTAATGTTATTTTGTTGCCACCCATTCCTCTAGCCTGATTCCATCCTGATTGTTTTCTGTGTACTTCCAATCTGTATGGTGGCTGTTGAAGTCACCAATATACATAACGGGGTGTCGAGACTCTGGTAGAACTTCTCTCGGCCATGAAATAACTTTGAAAGGCAATCGCTTTTTGATCAGCTTATTCCTTCCATGTTAAGTTGGCAAACCCTTAGTGAAGGTCCAAGGGTTCTTGCCTTTTGGTTCTGATAAGAACTGTTAGGTGACATGAGTATTACTGTGCTCTAGTTGCCAGGAGATCCTACAGGATTGTCTGGACGACTGTAAAGGAAGAAGCTGATGAAAAATTGGATACTTAAAGATACTTGCACAACAAAATCTTCTCGGGTGTCCAGCAGGATTGTGGCGTAAAAACACGACGTTTCAACAGCTGGCTCTGCTGCCTTCATCAGGTATCTTGTAGTTGTTCTCAGCTGACTGTCGAGGCAGAGACAGTCAGCTGAGAACAACTACAAGATACCTGATGAAGACAGCAGAGCCAGCTGTCGAAACGTCGTGTTTTTACACCACCATCCGGCTGGACACCCGAGAAGATTTTGTTGCATCGATACGCTGGGAAAGTCTCCACTCACGATATTTACACAGTTGCTTTCCTCGGTATGTAAACTGCAGACTGTATGAAATTTTTTTGAGATCTGTCATTAATATGATATACCATGCTTAAAAAGAATATTAACTGAATTAGACTGTTGAAGTGTTCTTTAATCTAATTGTAAATTTCAGTATATATGTATCTCACTTCAAGTATGTTTTCTTTTTAGCTGGAAAACCCGTAGTCAAAGTATCTGCAACAGCCATTACACTTGAATTGTTAAAAACAAAGGGAATAATTGGGCTCTATAAAGGAATAGGAGCAACTATGTTAAGAGATGTGTCTTTTTCAATCATTTACTTCCCACTTTTTGCACATTTAAATGCCCTTGGACCAAGGAAAAGTGATAATTCAGGTGAGTATTGTACTTAATTGTAAAAATAAATTATGTTTTTTTTTTTCACTGGTTTCTGGAATGCACGATTCCCATAACCAGTTCGTAGATTTTAAATATTAATGACCATATTGTTTATCCAGTTCACAGATTTTAAATATTAATGACCATATTGTTTAATTCAAAATCACCCCTTGTTTTTATTAGGTTCTGTATTTTCATCTGATATGGTCATTTAACTTTTGTAATGTTAGTCATGTTATATTTGTATCCTGTTGAGATATTAATCAAGTGTCATATAATGAGGTACTCAGCCAGTGGTTCATAATTATCAAAATTTACTTAAATTGCAATATTATTGAGCATGAATGAATTAAATTAGTGAAAAGGGATCTTGAAACTATAACTCACATCAATTGAATATCCAACAGAGTATTAATTCATAAGCAATTACAACACTTGAAATTTCATAGAAATTGACAAATGTGTTATGATGAAACATATCTTGAACTTGATTAAAGCGGAAATAAACAAATTAATTTTCCACCAGCAACACAAAAATTTTACAGTGTAGGAGTTTATTGTGAGACACTATAAATACACAACTTTAATGTGTTCATTACCAACCACATGCCAACACTTTGTGCGGTGTCAAATCTATAGTACCAATAGCCAGCCACGCGCTCACATGTGAAGAGCCACACTTCAACATTTATTTTTTCCTTCAGTTGGCATTATATGTTAAGTGTCTTTGCTGGCGTGAAGTAAAAGTTGTCAGAAAGTTATAAAGGCATGTGGTTTCAAATAAATAGCTTTATTAATTATATATAAAAGTCTTGTAATGTGAGTTGTAGAGAATAGTTCTGCAGGGCCTTTACACCACAAAACAAGAAATGTGCAATCTAATAAATCTCTGACAGATGATGAACTTGCAAGTTTGTTGGCTGACCTTTTGGACGAGTTCCCGAGCAATATTAGTTATGACAATCATGAAGAATTCATTCCTCTCCAAGGTGCCCATCATATTTGGATTCTGAAGAGGAAGAGATGCAAGATGTGCAAGAAGCAACATATCTTAAGCATAATTCCTCTATGATAGGAAATATAATTTGGGAAAATGACCCACAACAATGGAACAAATTCCTTTCACTAAATCAGGGTGTTTGTTGCAAGTATTGTTTACAGTGATCATATGATTGTAACCAACTTATAATAATTGTTATATTAAATATTTGTTAGTAATAAGGTATTAAACAACAATAATGCATTTTGTTACTTATTTTCTTCGTTTTGTTTTGTTTTTATACATCACGCGAGAGTGCGTAATGTGGCATTTGTGAAATAGTTTAACTCCAGTGCCTGTCACATGCTGGCGTGTAGTTAAAATATTCTATCAGGAAAGGCTTAAATATTTAAGTTGGCTTCTGGGGAAAAACAATTTCTATTGTGCAGCATTAACTACCAACACTCCTGAAGTGACCGTGACCAGTAGTGAACGTGTGTAAGTAAATATAATTAAAATTCTGGTAATTTGGAAAAATGAGAGAGACATTGGTTCTCATCTATGTGAAATGCTTCACCAGAGTTATTAGATGAGTTGTTGATGTGGAATAAGTTATTTAAGGCAGCTACAGTTTAGATTAAATTGTAATTTCCGCACGTCCATTGGAACCTAGCATTATCGCCAAAAAGTTGTTCTTGTTTTTCGGCCTCTTAATACTAGGAATACCAAGACTGAAGCAAATTTTCAAACACTTTGAAAGTGAGTGAGCCATATGCTCAAGTTACAGTTGTACTTCTCTTGGCTGCAACTATCTCGCTATCAAACTCATGTTGCAGTTCCTGATCCTGCCTTGGCAAGATCCCAACATCCAGTCCTCGATTAATCCATATGTTCCCATCTTGTAATCTTGGAGTCTGCTTCTCTCCCTTCAGTTTTTAAAATCAAGGAGCCTGTGAGGTGTTTCTTCTCTCATCCTCACAATGTGAATTGTTGCACATGTTGATAAGTGTAAATACAATTTAATAGCAAAAAATATTCTATTTGCTAAGGCAAATACAATTCCTTCAAACTGTATTGGATAATTTTATCTCCCACCACATAACTGTTAGTGGGAATATTTCATCGTCTTTTCCACACATAATCCCAGCCAACAGGTCAGTAATGGATATCTGCTATTTGTAAAAGGTGTCAGAAATCACTTACTTGGAAACTTGCATTTGCTACTCATTTCACTTGTCACAGCTAGCGTGGATAAATTACTTACTTAACTTTTCACAATCTTTGAATCAGCGGAAGTTACATGCAGTGAGAACAAGACATTTCTCCCTCCCTCCTTTATTCATAAGAGGATAGGCTCTTCCCTTGTTTTGGAATATGCCAGGTGGTCTGGGTACCAATATGACAAATAATAGGTTTTCATCCATGTATTAAAGCTACAAAATAAAACTTCATTTTGGCATACGCATATCTATTTATTATACTATCATTGGTGCCCTAAAACAAGTTATGTAGAAGTTTTGATATTTAGAATGGTATGTAACTAATAGTATTAATTTGTTATAACCTTTTTTACTTACAGTTTTTGTATATTACATTGTAGTTGGAAACTGCTCCATATCACTCTTGGTTTCCTGCTTCTCGAGCAACACAATACTCACTGTACATTTTCAGTATACAGTATTGCTCTGGCCTTGCTTTCAGAAGAAAGTTATTTGGATTTCCGATCCAGCCATCCAGATTTTGTTTTTGCATGATTTCCCAAGATCAGTCCAGGTGAATGCCGGGATGGATCCTTTGAAAAGGACTTGGCCAAATTTCTTTCCGTTGCTTACACGCCGCCCCTGACCTCTATGTTGATGAGGCGTAAAGCTACATATATGTAAAAAGGTAAAACAAAGCTTATTGGTGATGGTAGAAGTTGGTAAATGAGAGCACATATGTGCAAAGTGTAAACAGTTATTACCTGTACTTTTGTGCAGCATTAAATTTTACTATGACTTTAAATTATGCACAGGGTAAAATTGTGATGAATGTGTGGTGAGAGAGGAATATTTTTCAGAGAGCAATGGATGTCTGATATTAAGATTGTACATGTAAGCCAATGCCACACTTCCTACAACCAAACTAGAACCACTGAAGCATTGCTTATGTTAGCACATTATAGAAATACCTGTATTATCATCCTACCAGCTCAATAAGACTCAATGTCTGTAGCTATTAATCACAGTGACTACATTGCCGAGATCAATGAAAAATTCTACCTTTCAGATAAAGAAACGTACTGTCATCACTTCTAGGTCTTCAGCTAAATTCCATCTCTCTTCCAAATCATGAAAATAACTGCATCACTATTCTCTTCTTATCCCCTAAGGTGGAAAAAGGATGATTCATAGATTCAGCTTACAGGTCATCAATGAATGGGACCCATGACTACAAATTTTACAGTTTTCCATGCTATGTAACTTACCCCCTTCCCACCCTTCCCACTTCCTGGATGATTTCAACGTATTGTTCACTCTCTGTAGACTCTTCTATCTGTCTCGCCATTGATGTAACATCCTTTAAACATCTCCCCAACCGTAGACAGTTGTGTGACAAAATGTTTCTTATATCAGCGTCCACTAAATAGTCTGACCAATAGTACAATTCTGATTTGTCTAGCACACCTCAACCTGTCCATTGGAAGCTTACCATTCAAGTTGTAGCTATATGCCATATTCCTGGTATTGTCCTATGCAGTCATTTGACTCCTTCCTAGGATGTCCTCTGCTGCCAAAAAGCAGTATTGCTTTAATGGCTTAGATACAGCCTTTCTTTGCTGCCTTCAGTGCCGGATAAGCCATGTAGCAAGAGTCAGCAAATGCTACAGGCCCCCTGTGTTCCGGGGGCCTCAAGCCTATGCGTCTAAATTATCTGGCTTTTGTGAAAATATAAATTATCTACTTAGAAATATTGATTTAGCTATTGTTACCTCTATATTTGTCCACAATAAATCATGAAATGTAGTTTTGCAAATGTGCTTTTTTAGTTTAGGATATAAACTTTAATTCCTTAATCAAACCATGGACCTCTTTTTCGTATTTGCTACTCGCTGGCTCAGTCTGCCTTGAATCAAAGGGAATGAAGAACTCTTGGAATTTTTTAATTCCCTCACTAACTACTATACCTTGATCCCAGTCACTCTCTGTCCCCCAAACTCATATAAAACTTTAATGTTTTGCAGCCCAGAGTCTATCACACATCTCTGTCCATATAAAACATATACACGTCGGTTAATTTCCCCATTTAAACAGTGCAGCCATTTCACAGAAAATGCTCTCTTCCTTACACAGCCTGGTAATCATTGATGAAACATTTTTAAAAAAATACTGCAAAAGCATAGCTAGACCCACCAGTGTGGACACTTGACTCAGTAGGAACAATGGGCCCAGGTTCAAATCATGGGCTTGGCTAACCAGCCATCCTGATTACCGTAGCTAGACAGTTCTCTGTAATCAATTAGGCAAATGCAGCAATGATCTCCAATCTTCATCTCAAAGATTACAAATTTCACAATTAAAATATATATTTATCATTCAAAACACTAATTACATGTTTTAAAAACATTTCAGCTTCACTATTAGGCAGAGGCAGAAGACGCAAGCATCCAAACCTTCGCTACGGGATAGTCAAACACCATGGGTATCTCCCAGCCTTAACAATTCATATGAGGGAGGAAGGGGAGGGGGGGGGGATAAAATGTGTATCTATGTTCCTTATTTCCTAGAACACTTAACCAATCTCTAAACAAGTTTTGTCACTCTCCCTATTATTAAATTCATTTTTTCTCCTATTCATCCCTATCACATGATCAGGGGCGTAGCTACTATGGGGCTAGGCGGTGCAGTGCACCGGGGCCCTCACGCTCAGGGGGCCCCCAAGCATACCTCCAGGGGCCCTAAGCGCAGTTTTAGAGGGCCCACGAGCCTTCACGACAAACTGGCGACCTTTTTTTTTTTAGCTCTACCGTCCCCTGAGAACACAGTAGCCCCTCACTAAGGGCCCTCGCTGCTCAGGGGGGGCCCCAACCATTGCTCAGGGGCCCCTAAAGAACAATTCAAGTGCCCCCATCCTCAGTTCAAGGGGCCCCTACCAGCACACAAACCAAAAAAAAAAAATGTCGCCCGTCTGGCCTGAGGGCCCAAAATAATTTTTTTGCACGGGGGCCCTTGTTGACCTAGCTACGCCACTGCACATGATGGCATGAGAACCATCACAAACAGATTGTGCACAACACAGGTGCATGAAACAATACCTACTAAGAACTCCAGTGAGCATGATATTCCACTTTTTTGGCACTGCTTCTCAGTTCAGAAGATCGCAGTAGTAACTGCTAATGATTTGTCTTTTTCAGAATGTACTCAATTATGGTTATGTCATGACTATCCCACTGCTCCTAAGAATGTTGGGAGTATGGAGGTACCATATTTCCACGTTTTTTTCGTTTCTTATGTCTCAAGTTCATAAAAATAGATTCAGCATTCATCTTCAAGAATTGTATTGAAGTTACTTATCATCTAAACCAGCATTTTCCAAATGGTGGATCACAAGCCAGTACCCCATCACAGAAAAAAATAAAAAATTCTTGCATAATGTTACCTTCACCTAAGGAAGATAAAAGTTTTTCTTGGCATTGGTGAAGATGGTGACAAAGTTTCCAATTACCAAAATATCATGTGAAAACGCCCTGCTCATTCAGCTAGTCACGTGAGAAGACTATATTACATTAAGGAACATTTTCTAGTCCTAGAGACTAATGTGAAGGAATATTTTCTCCCAGTGAACAGCAACAAAGAACGAATAAGAAATCTGTTTACATGTTATGTTGAATTCAATACACTATTGCCAGATTAAGATGATGAGTCTGTAATCCAACTGTCATGTGACTCATCACTCGGTTACATTTTTTGCTGGTGTGCCATCTGTAGTGTCCAGTTATAGTAGAAAAAGCTGTAAAATTTCTGATGGCTTTTGCCATGCCCTATAATGGTGAAGCTAGATTTTCAATACTGATATTCCTAAAAAAAAAAATAATAATAATAATAAATATATAAATGGATGCGAGAATACTGGAATGGCAAAAGAAATTCAAACAGAAAATGACTAAGTTTTGCATGATCTTTATAGGTCTACCTGCATAAAATAAATAAATATAGAAACGGACTGGAATTCAAACTGGACCTGAGAATTAAATTATCTTTTTCTCCAAACAAGAAATTTTCGGTTAGCAAGAAACAGCTTCACACTTCTCCTTAATAATTTGATCTTATTTCAGTTTTGTTTATGCAATTATTTTTGTAAAAAATTTTGTATAAGACTTACAAGTAATTATTGAAGTACATGAAAATTTTATTGACATACAAATATTTTATTTTACCTACATGTCTCAAAATAGGCAGTAAGTTTTAGTGGATCATGGAAAAGAATCCTAAAAATAACCAGGTCACAGGAAAAAAATGTTTGGAAAATGCTGACCTACACTCTTATATAATATCGCACAGGTTTGTCTATTTCGGCATCAGGCAAAACCTTGTGAACAGATTTTGATGGGGTTTTCACGGTTTGGAAACAGAGTGTCTGTCTTAAAATCTCAGTTATGTCGTATAATGTTATGTCACCTGGCACCTCAGTAGGAAATTAAAATATGTTCAGAACACCAAACTTTTTTACTTATCTGGCCTATCTTCAAAACTACTAAATGGATTTTGACAGGGTTTTTGCTATTTTTAAAACTCACATTCTGACTTAAAAACAGAGATATGTATAATCACACAGAGCCATGTGCACAAAATCATGAAATCAAATTCTTGACCTACAGCCTGGCATAACTTATACTACTAAATAGATTTTAATAGAGGTTATCACAGTTTGAAAGCTACGCTATGTAGGAAAACGATGTTTTTTTCTATTCTTTCCACAGATGAAGTTTTAAAAACATTGATGGCCCAAATGGTAGAATTTTCATTTCTTTCCTATTCTTTCTGCAATATTATATTTGATCAGACTGGTCACCATCCCCGATGATTTTGCAGTAGGATTATCCAATGAAGGGTAATATTAAACGATTGTCGAAAACACAGATTTTATTGTTCAGAGTTCAAAAGCATCTTTACTCTGGCAACAGAAATTGTTTCCAGAAAGACTTCGTCCAAAAATTGCAGATGCCACGAGAATTATCTACACTCCATTCAGTCAAAATAAAAGTTCACTTCACTTGAAACCTCCTACCCTAGACAAAGTTCTCCTAACCGACAAATTAAATTCAGGAAAAGAAGTTCCTTAACTAATGATCCATTTCGAAATTAAAACAATTGTAGTTCAAATCTTCCAATTTCAGCTACTACTGATTAGCCTACCGCTCCGCTATGCCACTGTCTGTTGACCATGATGCCCACGTGCTCTTCACACATTCGCCCTCTAACTGTCTGAAACTAAAGCAGATGAGGCTACCCTCCGATTTCTTATATAGCCTCATCTGAAGTGACGCTACACCTATCGGAATTTTCCACTGTGTGTCTACCCTCTCTCCCTCTCTCTCTGGCATGTTTTACAAAGGCTTCCCACCAAGTTTTTTCGAATTTCCATGAAACTTTGTAATTGTAATCATGTAGAACTTTTCATTCTAAGCACTTTATATCATTATAAATTTTCTTGTATCTGCTCTCTTATTGTTATTGATTTCCGATGTCTGCCAACCTATTCTTTTGATCTACTATCAAAACTATTTGTCCTAGCATGTTTGTTCTAACATCCAGAAATCCTACATATTTTAACGATTAGTTTAGTGTATATTGCTCTCCTCTAAAAGCCTGTAATTAACAATATATTGTCTCTCCAAGTACTCATTTTTCTTTGACTGCCATTATTAAATTCAGATTAAATACTTTGAAATTAAATATCTTATATTAGTATTGCATTGTTTTGACTGAAACTTCCATCACACTTATTTAAAAAAATTGCACTTTCATAAAAATAGGGTGCCTCCCAGAAGTTTTGCCTATTTCAGTTTTGCTTTTTCCAGGCTTTGTTTCGTTAATATTCCTACCCATTCTGGACAGTCTCCTTCACCCCAATGCATTAATGACTTTTGCTTTGAAATTACTTTTAAAATACTTCCATTCAACCCAACAATCTCAAACTGCTGTCATCATTTTTTCACAAGAAGATCTTTAATTTGATGTGGTTTTCTTTTGACTACTCATTTTATTTGCGACTTGCATTTTTTTCTTTATTGAAAACCTACCTTATCATATTTACTCAAAATTCCTTATGAAACCATATTTTAGACTTCTAAACCAAGATCCATTAGTTTCATCCCTGTATCTTAATTCGTTGAGCACCATTCTTTCATACCTATATAAATCCGTTAGCTGTAGCATCATTGCTGCTACAAAGCTCCTCTGTTCTAAATCTGAAATTGCGCGTAACTCCCATTAGAAAATTTGTACGACACTGAGACTACCACCAATGTGATTGTTACATTCTCTTTTCCTACTGATAGTGTTATCTCTTAGGGGCAGTATTGCTTTCGGTATCCTGTACCAGCCGATACCGATCGTTTTTCCTCACTTTCAGTTGCCTACAAGGCCAACTACGTTACAAATACAAGTGTAGGATAGCTTAAGTAGTTAGTTAGATTGGTAACAGATTCATCAGTTTTCAGACAAGATTTATCATGGTTCGAATTCTTTCTATCTTTTTTAGAGCTGTTTCCAAACATATGTCGAGTCTGCTGTTGCATTTCTGAAAAGTGCCTCTTTGTCAAACTACTGGCTTGCTAGGCCTATCTTAGTTTGTTGGAGAAAGTGGATTTATTGCCATTTGTTTTATGTGTGCTAAGTGTGTTTATTGTTGTGTAATGTGTAGTTTGAGGTGGATATTGGTGACTGTCCTGGCATTTGTATTGATGATTGCCCCTAAAAACTGCAATCACGACAGCCTGTATGTGTGGACCAGGACTTGATCCTGCCCTGCTGTACATCCCTGATGCAGTGTCTTAACACTCTGAGCCAAACTGGTGGGTATGGTGGGAATTATTGAGAGCAAATTTTTAGATTGACCCTACTTTTTTTGTAAAGACAGTAGTGAGTGGTATAATGAGGAAACTATATCTGAAAGAAAAATAACAAAATACTACTTATTCTGTTCATTCATCACATAGATCACACCAAATGCTTGTAAATTAATGACATTGATGAAGTCATTAGTAAAAGGTATTGCGATAAATGTGGATATTATCAGATCTTAATAAGCTCGGGGATTTTCATAAGAGCTTTAGAGGGAGGTTTCATTTGGCTGTGTCAAAGAAGAAAGATTCATGCTTTCTACACAGAACTTGAGGATGTGAAAATTAAGTTACAAAAGTTTAAAATAAGATTATTGATTCTAGGAAAAGATAAATGATGAGTAGGAAGAGTTTAGTGAATGAAATTGAAATGGAAGTTAGTATCGGATACAGTCTGCTGTCTGAAGCAGGTAGGGATACGTGTGCACTATCAAAGATAAACTGGAAAACAATTAGACATAAAAATAAATCCTTGCTTATAGGTATCTGTCATGGGAGGGTTGTAGCCCAACAGTTGCAGGGAAAAATGGGACATTATGATCAGGGAAAAATGGGAGATTATGATATAAAGTCTGAAGTACAATGAAGCCAAGCACTGGGCCCATGTGTAATGATTTCACAAAAGAGAAACTATGTGGTAACAGTTACAAGAGCTGAAAATAACCCGGCTGAGAATATAGTTCAGAGAGTGACATGGACAAAATAAGTGCAGTTTCTACACATTCAAGCCTTTTTTGGATGCACTATCAACAAAATTAAAATAATATGGGACACTACAGAGATACAAATGAATACAAGTAATCAGACAGTTATTGACACACTTACCTGTTAATCACTCAGCTCCTGATATTTTAAATAAACACTTCTGTCTTCAGATAATAATGTAGGCTTCATCAGATTGGTGAATTTCCATATACAGTAAACACCTGAGAGTTTGATCTGAAAGAAAATTCAACACATGTTACTAATAATGACATCCCAATGGGAAATTGAGAAAATGATAGTCTCTGAAAAACAAGAACGCTTAATAAATTTAAGATTTTTTTATTACATTTATAATTATTATCTGCAATTGAGGAAAATCTTCTTCAACTTCCAATTAACTAAGAACTCTAACAATGAACCGTAAAATGCAGTCAATGGAACTAAGTGGAAATTCAACCCAACACTTACCATAGACAATGGAGGCAGGTATCAACAAAAAAATTGAATACATGTAACACAATATTTTGGTATCAAACCTTATTCTTCCAAATAGATGAGAGACTTCATGAGGAGGTCGGATGTAATCACACAGACACCCTCTGAGAGAAAGGAAAACCCCGGTTGCAAGGCCGAGGTGGCTGGGGTTGGAGGGGAGAGGAGAAAATGCTGAATCAATAACTTCTTGTAGGAAGTTGGAAACATCACAAAAGTAATGAATATAAGACGATATACACATTAATACTTACTTTACGTCATACCTTCCTTCCTTCCCTTTTTCCTTTTCACTTTTCACTTCTTCCCTTTTTCCTTTTCCTTTGCTTCAGAAAATTTCACTTATATATACTAATTCATTTGCTTCTATTTTGTATCATAAAATTTATAATCTTATACAACATGACAACCCATAGAAAACCAAACATTATTATAACATTGAGACCAGGCAATGCTAAAGTCCAGAAACCTACAAAAGATACAAAAAGGAAAAACATTGAAATACCCCAGCAACAGAGAAAAACCACATGAATTCCCATTAACTTTAATAAAACTTGCAAAAAATAAGGGAAAAATCTTTATTTAGAGAAAAAAAACTCGCTGTTTTTGTTACCGGCATCCTATCTTCTGATGAAGTGCCTATTTTTTTTTTGTTTTTGTTGTATTCTGCTGTGACCTTCATTCGTTTGCCCCATCTGCATAACAGCTGTAGTCTGCAACTCTCTCCTTTCCAGGAAGTAGCAACTGTCAACCTCCAGCTGATTCTGTATCTCGCACACCTTGAACAAATGTCCTATTCATTCACCTGGCCTTGTCCAGGAGCTGAGGACACTGCTCTATTCTTCCAGAAAACAGCTGTAAAAAGCCCAACCATTATTCACTCCTTTGGCAAAACTCCCCAGAACTGGTCAAAATTAGTCTCTCGTTCCAGCTTTCTCTTGTCTTTCTTCCCCAATAACAGCATTCACAGCAATAAAATCAATCATACCGGCCATCAGTCTTGGCAGTGATTATCCATGTAAAAAATTCGATTGTCTGTCAGGGTGCTATTATCTGTCAACTAAATACAAGTTTTTGTTGTAGCATGCAACTCCATTTATTTACAGAACATTACCTGTGCCACTAAGTTTTTTTACGTAATTATGACTACAGCTTTGTTGAGGTTTTGAGAAAAAAAGCTCTTTCTAATCATGTTCTGTTGTCGTGAAAGCCTCTCGCAGCCATGCTGCTTGTGTCAGGTACTCACATCACTTCTAATATACTGATTGTCACATGGAAACAATCATATGTTCACTTATGAAGAACCACTTCTTGGCCTCCTGCTATATGTTACAATCATCAGGAAACTATTGTCGGCCTCCTTTGAGAGAAACATGCAGCCAAATTTATTGTCTTGAAAACTGTTTCCATACAATTCGTTCATGGCCCACGCCACCTCTGCCTGTATTCATTAAAATACATGGTACTGTCCAGCCCCAAAAACTTTGAGGCAGTGCAACTTAACCATGGCGTGTCGTCCCAAACTCTTTATCCCGCCCATGCAAAACTATCCCCCCGCTTTCAAGAAAACAGCACCCCACAGCCCCAGCAGTTTTATAACAGAATGTAAGAGACAAGCTTATGCTTGGGGTGGAGCATAAACACTGGATCTTAACTCTGACCATGTGTAGCCTTGGATGTACCAATTTTGGCTTAAATAGAATAATATGGTTGCCACATAGATTTTAACCCAAAAACTATGAAAAGGTAAAGTTCAATAAATAGTTCAATGTCATTTAAATAACTATATTCTTCAATTTCACAAAACCAAAAACTGTACAGGCAATCAGACGACTTTTCCAAAGAAATGTTTACAAGTTCGATTAACCGTTCGAGCCAGACCACACCCCAAAGTTCAAAGAATTAAATCACTAGTTGAAGGCCAATAAAAGTTCGTCATACGCTCCCATTGTTCCATTCTTTAGTAACTTCAAGCAAATCCGAGGCTCCACTCTGCGGAAAACTATTTTAAAACTTCATTGTAGTAAAACTTGAATATGCGAATCTGCATTATTCCAAAATAAAACTTGCACAGCAGTGATTGATTTAAAAATTTGCCGGTCTACTGAGCTACAGGTTATCGCGTTCGTGGATCCTGGCAGACTGAGACCGAACAACTGCACGCACGCATCTATATTACATAGCGTTTCTCGAAGATTCCTAGCGACTGTTTTCTCACGCGAACTGTGGGAACGAAATCTTTTCCTCATTCACAGGGATGGCTGCTGGGAAGCTCGTCAGATATCAAATCGCACGTCTGAAGTCCTTACAATTAGCTAATCTGACCTTGACAATAAAAATAATTCAATCTTTCTGAAATTTTTCCAGTCGCTAGATCTTTAAATAAACATTAACTTTAGTTATTATACAAAATATCCTAGCTTTATTAATTTAGCTGAAAATAAATAATTTAGATATGAACTTCCACTCCAGACGAATGCCGAAGAATGTTGAAATTGAGAAAATTGAAAATACTATCTTAAAAACTGTAAATCTGCTTTCTAACTTGAATAAACATAAAAACTAACCTTGAAAATGAAATGCAATAGTATTCTATCCAATCTAACTCGTGGTTCTAAGAACAAAATTTTGTCACGCAGTTACAAAATTTAACAGATAGCTTACAAGAAGAAATCTGGTTTAAGGATCTCCTCTGCTCCAACCACTGAATATTGTCCAAAACAAGCTCTTTGAATTTGGGACACAGGTTCAAATCCACATCAGGCCTTCAAGATTTAGGTATTCGACAGTCTCCCAAAATCAGTCTAGGCAAATGCTGAGATGGTTCCTTGACAAGGCCATGACCAGATACTTAAAAAAAAACGCCTGTTTCTCAGACACAAACATACCAACATTGCGTTTGTAAGAAAGTATATAACCTTCATTCTGTCCCTAGATCTTGGATATAAAGTATGAAAACTTAGTGGGTGGAGATAGATAGTATAATTTAGTGAAAGGTACCAAAAGGGAGGAGAAGACGGATAAAACTTGGTAAATTAATAATAATAATAGTAGTAGTAGTAAAATTGTGTATAAATGATTGGTTTGCAAAATAGAAAGGGAACAGGAGAGAATCAATGAAGACTGAGGCTAGGTGATGCCTGGTTTCTCGGTTATGTTTGGTAGTGAACTCGGGCTCAAATTAACTGCCTCTAACTGAAAATCAGTTAGTGAATTCATTGCAACTATAGGAACTGGCATTATCAGCAGCTGGATCATAAAGATTTTGTATATAAATCTGCTTGTGACCATTCATGATGACAGATAGCTGGATGGATCTGAGTCCTAAGGCATTCGATACAGGTTAGATTGTGGATGTAGTCTTCTCGGGAGACTAGCCGAGTAAGTAAGATGTTTCCACACGATATTTCGGCGATCTCAGGCTCCGTCGCCATCTTCTGGTGAAGTGCCGGATTCGTCAGAAGGCTGGTTCTTATAGCCTCTGAATGCGCGCGTGGTTGGCGTGCGCGCAGCTGGTTGGGCTGGCTCGGTCGGCGCCTTGGTTGTGGAGTGGGGGTTGGCGCCGGTAGGAGGCGTGGGTGCAGTTGGTACGCGGCCGCCGTGCTGTGCACTTCGGCACGCTGACGACGTATTGCATTAATGACATGTGTCCACGCTTCGCTCAGCTGGTATCCACAGTCCCGGTTGACGAGATTGCGCGTGGTGCGAATTTCAACTGCTTCTGTGAAAATACTGTCCCAGAAGTTCCTTATACGCGCCAATATCCTGGTATTCTCAAAATCGAAGCCATGGCGTCGTTCCAGGCTATGTTCCGCCACCGCCGATTTTTCGCTCTGCCCCAGACGCACGTGTCGGTCGTGTTCCAGACATCGCTGGTTAATGCACCGTACCGTCTCTTGAGCCTGGATTGATTGAATTGTTCCGGCACACACTCCAATCAACGTACTTCTTGTACAATGGGGAGTACTACGAGCAGGTTGATGGAGTAGCCATGGGCAGCCCCTTGTTGCCGGCGATTGCAAACTTCTACATGGAGCACTTCGAAGATAAAGCGCTAGCTAGCGCTCACATGAAGCCAAGCGCGTTTTACCATTATGTGGACGACACTTTTGTCGTTTGGCCCCACGGCAGGGACAGCCTGGAAAGTTTTCTCCAGCATCTGAATAGTATCAACAAAAACATCAAGTTCACGATGGAGGTGGAAGAGAATGGCCGGCTTCCTTTCCTAGACATTCTGATAGAAAGGAAACCAGATGGGACACTCAGACACTCTGTGTACAGGAAGCCTACGCACACAGACCTGTACCTGAAAGCACGTAGTCACCACCACCTGGCACAGCGCAATACGGTGCTCACCACGCTGGTACACAGGGCGCGAGCGATTTGCGATGTCGACAGCCTACCGGGCGAAGTCAACCACCTACGGCAGACATTCAGGCGCAACGGGTACTCGGAGCATCAGATCAGACTGGCATTCCGAGAACCGAGACGCAGGCTCAATAACACCGAGAAAACGAGCCACAGGATCGCATTGCCTTCTTGCCATACTCCGGTCCTACAACGCCAAGGATTGGCAGAGTTCTGGCCAGAAACGGGATTAAGACCATCTTCCTGCCGCCACCAAAGCTGAATATCATCTTGCACACCACCAAGGACAACCTGGCACTCCAAACACTGGGAGTTTATAGCATTCCATGTGAATGTGGTAAGAGATACATTGGCCAGATGGTACGGTGCATTAACCAGCGAACACGTGCGTCTGGGGCAGAGCGAAAAATCGGCGGTGGCGGAACATAGCCTGGAACAACGCCATGGCTTCGATTTTGAGAATACCAGGATATTGGCGCGTACAAGGAACGTCTGGGACAGTATTCTCACAGAAGCAGTTGAAATTTGCACCACACGCAATCTCGTCAACCGGGACTGTGGATACCAGCTGAGCGAAGCGTGGACACCTGTCATTAATGCAATACGTCGTCAGCGTGCCGAAGTGCACAGAACAGCGGCCTCGGACCAACTGCGCCCACGCTTGCCTCCTACCTGCGCTAACCCCCACTCCACCACCTAGGCGCCGACCGAGCCAGCCAACTAGCTGCGCGCACGCCAACCACGCGCGCATTCGGAGGCTATAAGAACCAGCCTTCTGACGGATCCGGCACATCACCAGAAGATGGCGACGGAGCCTGAGATCGCCGAAATATCTTACTTACTCGGCTAGTCTCCCGAGAAGACTACATCCATTCTCAACGCCGAGAAAGACTTCATTCCTATATAAGTTAGATTGTGTAAAAGTGGGTTTTGTAGGTGGCATATCCAATGGACAGAAAGATGTATCTAGTGGTAGAGGTGGTATATTGTAGATTATATGTGCTTATAGGAACCTTACCACTAGGGAAACAATTACAGCCAGACAATTTACACTCGATATATAGAACATCAAAGTTGCTACTTAGCTAATGTAAGACATAAACTATTCACTGGGTGTTAGGTAAATGCTTTGCCTCAACTTTAACCGTGTTTAAACCTTGGATATGTCCAGTTATGACTATGCTACAATACACAGGTCGCCACTCAGCTTCTTTTATACCTCAAGCTAAGGAAAAGGTATCAGTAAATAATGTTAAAGAATCGATTGTTGTTAAAACACACTATATTCTGAATAAATCTTGCACAGTCAATAACTGAATAGGCAATCAGACAAAGTCACAGAAGAAAGTTAACCAATTCGAGCCAAACCACACCCCATAGTTTACAGTACCACTTTCTAGTTAGAGAAATCTGATAAAAGTGGGTCACATACTCCCATTGTTCCACTGGTTGGTTAATTAAACAATCCGGAGGCCTCACTTGGCGAAATATTATCTTAATGCAACATTATAATAAAATTGTATGATATAAGCCATAAGTTAACGAGCCTACTGTCTCTCAAAGACTAACTGACTGCTACTGGGCGAGACTACATCTTATCACATGCACTGCTTCTTGAAGACCTCAGGTGACTGACTTTGCTTGCTGCTGCTGCTGTGAACCAAGGAAGTTCTGGTACTCGCGGAGCGTGGGAAAATCCCAAACTTCCGTTTCACATGGGTAGTTTCTGAAGGATAATCCTATATCAAATCACATGTCAGAAAGATTTCGTCATAAAATTTTGACCTTGACAGTAAAAATAATTCTCTCTCTCTGAAATTTTGCAAATCGCTTGATCTTATAGCAAATGTTAACTTTAGTTATTATAAAAAATTTCCTATCTTTAATAGTTTAGCCGAAAATAAATAATTTAAATATGAACTTTCTCAATACCACGCCAGGCGAATGCTGAAAGCTGATGCAATACAAAATACTATCTTGAAACTGTGAAAATCTGCTTTCTCACTTAAATTAATGTAGAAACTGACTATAAAAATGAAATAAAATACAATGTCAACAAACCAAAAGGAAAGAATTAGTTTCAATCCTTATCATAAGTATACACAAATAGAAATGAATATAAAATACAAGTATAAGTGAAAAATTTTAAGAAATCAAAGTCTTACAATATGATTTAGTGTTGCCAAATATTATCTGTTACCAATAGAAAAGGCATAAAGAGGGTTTACAAGTGTGTCAACAGACAAAACTTAATGTACAAGTTTTATTAGTAGAATAAAAAAATATACAAATATATATCACCCAAGAGTATTAGTCACTAAAGCATTTTGGTGAATGTCTCTGATATTGCAATAGCATATGGATTCACATTGTCATTAATCATTTTGTTGAAAATGGTAGAGCCTTATGGCTAATGACACTTAAATATTATCATACAAGGTAATATTACAAAATGGTATTACATTATACAGAAATATTTTATTAATAATAGTATGGAAACACAGTTTCTCTGCAGCAGTACACTGCTGCACTAGGATTCAAAACACTCTTGTTTGGTATCACAACAGAGTTGTGGACACCAGTATACTGGTGTGTAATGAATTATGGGTATCATCGTAGATACTTTGTAATTGAAATGTCTTCTCTAATTCAGTAAATATACAGTATAGCAGGTGTATGCATGTAGCCCGAAAAATTTCTTAAATTGTAGCACACTTAGTTTATTAGGTGCATAGAAACACAAAGAAATCCTCAACATGTGGGAAATTATGAGCAAATTCATATAGCATATATAAACATTGAAAGTTAAGATACAAAATGAAATAATACAAAAGTATTAATACAAAAATCCAATAATTCAGAATCCATATAATGAAAAAAATCTTGGAATGTAGAACTGTCTTGAAGTGTGAAGGACAAAAGCTAAAGAAAATCTAAAAATATATATTTGTTGTCCTTATTATAACACTTTGCTTCCTTCAAATTAGAGATGCCCCTCCATGAGTGCATTGTATCCACAAATCCAATCCTATGGTATCTTCTAAAAACATGTGAGATGCAACACAACCTTTAATTAGTTATCCATGTCCACTTCAATGAAATCAATCTCGCTTGGTCGAAGCTTCCTCCATCAATCTTAAAGTATCCATATCTTTATTCAACTTTCAGAGTATCTGTTGCAGTCTCCATAGACTGTGGGTTACTAATGTTTTCCTATTTTATTGTTATGAGCAGTAATAATACTACCCCACAAGTCCACATGATGCTAATATAATGCTAACCAAGTCTTTGCTATGGTTGTGTATGTTGCAGGCACTGTCTGTCGCTAGCTGTACCTGGACTAAAATAATTTTTGACTAACTGCTCGTTTGGCTAGTTGTTGTTAATGTGCAATTGTTGGCTGCTGGTGGTAGACAAAGTAATATTTTATAAATATTAAAGAGGGTCATACATATATGAATAATATGAGTCACAGGCACCGTCTCTCACAAGCTGTCCCTGGAGAAAAATAAGTATATTATGGTGGGTCTTATATGTCAACCCAATGTATAAAATAATAAAGTACTCCCATTTAATATGCCCTCTATGTTGCTTTGCAACAACTTGAACTGCTATTTCTTCTCATACTTCTGTCTTCTGTATTAAAAAAATAGGAAAAAAAAACAATTAGCCTCTCACTGCTATTTCAAAATTCACATTTAAAGTGTCCATTGTCCAGAGTACTTCAACTCCTTGAAATCTGAAGTCATCTTCGATAAGTTTGACCTTTGTCAAATCCATTTCAACTCCAAAACCAATTCGCAGTAAGCTGTCCCAGTGCAGGTGACTTGTAATAATAATAATAATAATATATTCTGTAGAATGGATAAGTCTCCACAAGACATAACACTTTGGTAACATAGCCAAAGTTGAAGTTAGCTGAGTGTGCAACTCAGGAAAATAATGCATAAAAACAAAGAAATCAGAAATGCAAAACCTTAGAAAATAGTTATATAGCATATGAATTTCCTTAAAAGCTCTCATGGGGTCTTGTCTCCATGGTTCCATATAAATGTCCTTAATAATATTTATTTTTTTTTAAATTAATAATATTTTTGAGCTTCAAAACATTTCTCCAAACAAGTTCAGTAATGTAGGAAGGACATGATCAATAATAAATGTCTTCATCTTCGGTGCCCTTCCAAACTGAAATTTCTTCAAAAAGCTACGTAGTCTCTTCATTTTCATATATTGACACTGTACGGTTAATGTGAAATGCCAATTGGCGAAAGCATTTTGAAATTTGTTATGAAATTTCTGAACATTGAAGGTGTTGAAAAGTTCTTCCTTCTTCTGTGTGTGTAAGTGCCTTTTCACGTTGTCAATGACATGCAAAGTAATGGTGCATGAAAAATCTCCTTTTTCTAGATCCTCCAAATTGAAACAAAAATGTGGAATAACATCACTATATAAAAAGAAATTCACAAGAGATTTGTAAAAGCGGCAAGTTTCCAAATTGGAATCATAATGCAGTTTAAATTAATTATTAGTATTGCTCAGAAAAATTTGTTCATGCAATTTTAATTTGAGCTTGTCCACAAATGATAACTGTTTTCTCCTCTGATAGTGCATGGTTGGAATGGTGTCATATGTGTGAACAGCTGTTGGCAGCCGATCAGCTGACCGTACATTTGTACATTCAGAATCTAAGTCAATAGTAAAATCTAGCAACTCCTCCCCCTCTCCTAGGTATGGAGTAAAATCATCCTTATTTCCAAAAATGTCTTCAAGCAATTGTGAAGCTGTAGGGCCTGATGTATCAACAATATGTTCAACATCAGATGACTTTTCTGAGTGAACATCAATAAGGTTAGTTGCTGCATAGTTAACTACAGCAGGCAGGTTGATGACCTGTGAAAAGTCAGCTGATGGCTGAGGAGGGGTGGGGGCTACAGCTGGACGAGCTGTTGGTGCTATAGGTGGAGAAACTATGGTAGGAGCTAAGATTTCAATAGTATCAGTTGGTTTCAATCCAGTAATTTTGCTAGGTCTGATGGTAGAGTAATACTTCGTGTAGCCTCCCCTTGTGTGAATAACCTTTGATAACAATCCTTGAAATTGTCCAAAAGACCTGTTCTAATATTTATTTCATATTCCTGAAGTTTCCTAAGATATGTGAGAACAAGTTCATGTTTGGAAGTGACACTTTGGAAAATCTTAGATACCTTTGCTAGGTATATCTGTTGTATCTTCTCACTTGAAATTTTAGTTATTTCAGCCTTGAACTTTTGAAACACCTGATCAAGTTTAGCTTTAGCACATAACACTGGCTCACATCCATATAGTGTTGCTTGAGAGAGAAAAGTAATTCTATCGGAGAGGAAAGAAATACTGTATACCACATAATGGAATATAGAGGTCCTGTGCGAACCCAGGCGTGAGCGATTTTGTAAGAATTGTATTTCCAATTGTACATCCTTTTGTATTCTTGCAATCTTCATCTGCATGCAACAGAGAGCAATACGACATGCAATGTTGATGTCCAATTGATAGTTACCTAAACTGGAATCAAACTCTTGGGTGGATATGGCACCATATGTGTTATTGCTGGTGGACAATTCTTTAGTATGTGCGTTGATACTATTCCACAATTGTAAAATTTCAATTTGTAACGGTTGTTCATCCATGATGGGGAAAAGTTACATTCAAAATAAAACATGAAAATACAACGTTTAACTCGTCAACAAATTTACCTTGCAAGCCTGCAAATGATAATAATTTATAGCAAATGTTTGGCGTAAAGGCTGATGGGTAACCATGCAGCGGTTGCTTAGCAACAGAATCAAAACACAAAGAAATCTTAAAATGTCACACCAAAATAACATGAAAAGTGTATAGTATAGACAAAATGTTAAAAATGCTGAGGAAAATATTGATAATGTCACACGTGTGTTGCATTCCGATCATGAAAAAAGTAAATGTCTTACAAAAATTCAAAATCTTAGACATATATCAAACACGAACTAATTAAAGGAGAAAAGTTTTTATAGGCACTGTACAAAATGAATATAGCTGTCATAATTAAATTTTGAAATGTAAAGAAACTCTTTTGACGCGATAGCAATCATGATAATCGCAAGATATAACTGGAAGTACAGCACTGATTTAAAATGCTTTTAAGCACACAGAAGTTCTTGTAGAAATACTGTTCAAAAAATTAAAAGCATATTCAGTTGAGTACTTATCTTGGCAAATTCAGCTTGAAGAGAAGTCTGCAGCATTGTATGTAGTAATCAACCGCACGTACTGGTCTTGTTGTGTAGCGGCGTGCTGTAGCCTGTTGACTGTGGAAACTTCGTCTCTCACTGCCGCTGGCGCGGACGGTCGGCAAGCTGTCTGTGCGTCAGCGGGTTGCCACGGCGTTGGCGGCGTCGAAGGCGGCGGCAGGCGTCACTGGGGGCAGTGTCGGGCCGGGCATCCCTTGGGGGCGGCGATTTCTCGAAGTAGTTTTTTGAAGAAAATGGTTGTCCGCTCAATCCGGTTAAGAGATTCCTATCGATTCTCATCACAACGTAGTCGTCATGTAAGAAACTCTTCACAGAACTGCATTATGGATAGGATAGAAGTTCCACAAGATAGAATTGCAATTTCGAAAAACTGTTCGTCAGCCGGACCACATAAAAATGTTGAAAGTACCATTTACTAATTTGTGAGATCCTATAAAAGTGGTTCAGACAAATGTTGCTGAAGATAAGTTGCATTAAAAATTATACCGACGAAGAGCCAAACTACATAACATTGTTGAAAGTATAACTCGGAAGTTTGGAAATCTCATAAAAGTGAGTCACACGCTCCCATTGCTCCGCTGGTTGGTTAACTTAAACAATCCCAGGGCCTCACTTGGCGAAATACTATGTTACTGCAACATTATAATAAAATTGTATGATCTAAGGTGCATGTTAACGAGCCTACTGTCTCTCTAAGACTAACTGACTGCTACTGCGCAAGACTACATCTTATCGCGTACACTGCTTCTTAAAGACCTCGGGCAACTGACTTTGCTCGCTGCTGCTGCGAACCAAGAAAGTTCTGGTACTCACGGAGTGTGGGAAAGTCCCAAACTTCCGTTTCACATGGGTAGTTTCTGGAAGGCTAATCCTATATCAAATCGCTTGTCAGAAAGGTTTCGTCATAAAATTTTGACCTTGACAATAAAAATAATTCTATCGCTCTGAAATTTTGCAAATTTTTATATCTTATAACAAATGTTAAGTTATTATAAAAAAAATTTCCTAACTTTAATAGTTTAGCTGAAAATAAATAATTTAAATATGAACTTTCGCAATACCACTCCAGGTGAATGCTGAAAGCTGATGCAATGCAAAATACTATCTTGAAACTGTGAAAATCTGCTTTCTCACTTAAACTAATGTAGAAATTGACTGTAAAAATGAAATAAAATACAATATTATCCAATCTAAATCACAGTTCTGACAGTAAATTTTTGTTACGCAGTTACAAAATTGAATAGATACCTGACACTAAGTCACAGTTATAGCTGACGCATTCCATTCTACTCTCACTAATGCTTTCTGTCATTTGGAACTAGACACAGCACTCCTCCCAGCACTCTGGTGATAGTGAACTTCTTCCAATCATGACCTCAGTTACATTTTTATCGATTGTACCTTCTAAGCAAAAATTGGAACCATTATTTCTTTTCACTGTCTTTCTGTCCATCCTTCTGTCATACCATCATAAATTCTGAACCATTTAACTTTAAAATTTGTGATTGTGCATTACTTTAGTTTTTACTGACCTCAGCACAATTATAACAAAATTTTAAAAAAGAATGGTTGGGGGAGGGGGGGGGGTGTAAATAGCTATGGGAGAGTGGAAGTAGGAGTTAGTGGGGGCTGAAGAAAAGATTTCCTTTAGCTAATTTTGATTCATATCATATTAATCTGGCAACTTACTAACTTTCGAAATGTTTTGGTTTTTCTTTTTATTCCACAATTAATGGACGCTTTTGTTGAAAGACAGTTTTATTACAATAACTACTGATCCGAAAATTCTTTGTTTTTGCAGAATGTCTAAATGAGTTGTTTTTAACAAATTTAAAACTTCAGCAGATAATTTTTTGGCAAAAAATCACTGTTTGTCAATGGAAAATTTCGTGAATTGGATATAAATTCAAAAATCTTAAATTTTACAAAGTCCTGTAATTTTTTCAATAGTTTTTTTATTTGATTTGTGTATATTACTTGAAAGACAATTTTTCAAGACGTATAACGAACTTTGTTTAAAAACCACTGGTCATAGTTTTATAATTTTTTAGTGAATTTAATTTAATACCCAATTTGTTTATAGAACCCTCAGCAGACGAATAACTTACACTTGACAATGCCAATTTCAGTTTGTGCTGCCCTCCTTAGACTATAGCTGCTAATTTTCATATTTCAAGAGGCCAAAATGTAATCCTCACCACCTGTAATAAGTCACCTTGCCTTCTTTTGTGTTTAAACTTTACTGCAGGTATTAATGGCGAGCTTGTTTACTATCTCATAGTTAAAATTAACTCATAGTATTAATTTTTTTTTGGGGGGGGGGGGGTTGTATGCCTCATCACGGGCATTAGAGGTAGGAGCAGATTGAGGGCAAGGAATGGGAATGAATTCACCATGGCATTTTGCAGGAACCATTCTGGAATTCACCTGGAGTGATTTTGGAAAACCAAAACCTGAATAGGGATTTAAACCCACATCCTCCCAAATACAAGACAACAGCATTACCACTCACCCACCATGCTAGGGTAACACAAAATTGTGGGTGGCAGACAGTGCTTTGCACCAAAACTAATCTGTACTCTGTGAATTCCAATCCCAAATGACACAAGGGAAGAGAGAATTCCTATAAGCATCACTGTGGCATCTTATTTCTGTTATCTTCTCTCTTGCCGTTGTCCCTGCAGGGGCCTGGTACGCAATTGCCAGGTACGGGTTTGGCAAACCCGCGGTGCCCGAGCTGGAAACTTGTGAGCGCCGCAAGTTTCCCACACCGTAAACTCCTACCATGTTTCAACGACCACTGTACGGCGTGGCGGTGGAACATTGTGTGCCTAGGAGAAAGGGGAATCTTGGCTTCATCACCCGGATTGCGAGGACGGAACAAACCTCTATAAAAAAAATCTCAACCTCAAGGTCAGACACGTGCCGAGGAGGCGAATGGGTGATGAGGGAAATCACTCGCTAACGTGCAACCTCAGGGGCACCTGTGCACCCCTGTTGTATTAGTGTTTCTTTTTAAACTGGTTTTACTCGTGGGACCAAAATTCAGTCTTCCAACAAAACCAAAACAAACCTGCAGTACGGGTGTGCCGCAGACAAATCCCAATACACTCAGTTCTAAGAAGCGGGTGAGGGTTGACAGCCCCCCCCCCCCAACCGCCTCTGAAATCAAAGGTAACAGAAAAGCTTGTTTGCTTGCAAATGCTTATATTGTAATGGAAAGAGCAGAAGGTAATTTTGAAAGGGTGTCACCCTTCTACATCTCTAAGGGTCTAGAGGGTCTTGTAGGTACCCTTAACTCTGTTAAAAAGCTGAGGAATGGGATGCTGCTGCTGGAAACAACCACCAGTAAGCAGGCTACCAAATTGCTTAATTGTCAGAAGCTCGGGGAGTTCGCCGTAAAATGCGAACTCCGCAAATTAATGAACAGCAGCAAAGGCATAGTCACCTGTCGTGATGTCATGGATTTACGGACAGGCGAGCTTCTGAATGAGTGGAAATCTCAGAAAGTGATCGAGGTACGTTAGATCATACGAAGGGTGAATGGCAGTATTGAAAAGACTGCCACCTTCGTCCTGACGTTTGACACTCCAGTATTGCCCAAGAATATTAAGGCCAGATATCTAAACCTGAATGTCCGCCTGTATGTTCCGGACCCGAGACGCTGTTTTCAGTGTCAGCGGTTCGGACATACAACGGCATCATGTAAGGGCAGCCCCACCTGTGGGAATTGTGGCAGGGGGGCACATGAGCCGGGAGTCAGTTGTACGATACCACAGGTGTGCATCAACTGCTCCGGATCGCACCCAGCCTGGAGTAGAGAGTGTCAAGTGTATCTTGAAGAGTGCAAGATACAGGAGCTGAAGACCAAAGAGCGGATTCCCTATAGGGAAGCTAAAAAGAAGGCCAAGTCGCTCGCCGCTCCAATTTTTGCAACTAGTTTTGCTAAAATGGCTTAAGCTCCCGTCAGGAAGCAGAGTGTTGCTACCCAGACATCCATTGCAGACGTGAGCACCAGTACTTCATGCTCATGTCAATGCAAATGCGGTGCCAAACCCGTTAAGGTCGTAACGCCTAAGACCGTGGACATCAGTAGCAGCACGTCTGCGACCTCGACCACACCACCAGCAGCAGCAAATGTTCCACCAGCAACAGCAGTGGTTCAAGTCACTCCACCTCCAATTCCTCCACGTGCAGTGACGGGAAAAGCAACAACATCTGCTACTAGTGCAAATGGAGGCGATCAAAATATTCGGGGCCCGAAGTTTCGGCAGACGGACCCGACTCAGTTTGTGAAATCCCCCTCTTCATCCCCTACCAGATTACCTGGTAGTAGGGAAAACAAGGGAAAGAGGGCGAGGAAGAAGAAAGCCGAAGAGATATTTTGTGAGTTTGTTGAGTCAGAGATGTCTGTCTCTTCGGAGCCAGAAGAAACTGAAATGCTGGTGGACGAGCCCGGTCCCATTCCTCAGCAGACAGTGACCAAAGACCCACCCGAACTGGGGCGGGTGAAACTAAATAGGTAGGATGATGGATGGGTGGCCTCTTTACAGCCTCCCATCCATATGCATTTATTTTATTTTTTACACTGTTATAATTCCTGTCTCGCTTGCCACTATACAGCCTGTGAGACATGTAGTCTTTTTAATAATCTTTTGAACCTGTCTGGCCTCTTTAGAGCCATCCAGGTGTTGGGCGGTTAAGTCCTGGTGGCTCCTTTTCATCATGCTCATAATTGAAAGTGGGTGCCATCAACTGTGTTTGATCTTCAATCACAGAAAATGATTACATTAATTAAGTGCTAATGTGTTGGCATTCAGAAAAAAAGTGAAAATTTAACAGTACGCAGACAATGCCACAAGGGATCAGGACCACTTCTTTGGCATCATCTGCATCTCTTGACAAGAATTTCTTAATGTATAAGAAAAGATGATAATCAGAGAGCATGAGATTGGTTCTCCAAAATTTATTTTTGCACTTGCTCCACAAGGTCATGCATAGTGGCTGATTGCTGCCTAATATGATCCTCATCTTACTCATTTTGCTGACCTGAAAATTTCCAGCTCCAGTGACAGTCTAATTGCCCTTGATGTATGGCCCATTCATCAGACAAAGTTGACGATTTTTTTTTTCCGTTCGAAAACAGTCGTATAATAATCCTCACATTTGGTGGGTGATGGAATAAGAGCAGCCCTCTTCAGCTGTTGCAGTGAAGCTACTGCAAGCAATAGGGAAATGCTACCTGGCCCACACAATTTTCAAGTCGTGCTCTTCTCCTCTCCCTTTTTGACTTACTTTCTAGACACCTCATATTTATATGTTCGTACTGTACTTGCTACATTTCATGGTTAGTAGTATTTTTGAAAATTTTTTGTTGCTCTTTGTAATTGTTATTAAAATTGTGCATGAATTTCACTTTCTTATCAATATATGGAAAATTCTAAATGGATGTTTTTTTTCTTGCTTTTCTAGATGAGGCAGTGTTTTGGTGTTCATTTCTATCTGGATGCGCTTCAGGATCATTGGCAGCTCTTGCTGTAAATCCTTTTGATGTGGTCAAAACAAGGTTACAGTTGCTGAAGAAAGGTGAAGGAGAAATGGTTTATTCTGGAGTTCCTGATGCCATTATGTTAGTATAAAAGTGCTTTCTCTTCATAAGATATGGTGACTAAAATTCAAGTGATGGGAAACAAAATAAAGAATGGGATGAATATAGCTATTTTATACACTATCTTGTACTTTCTATTTAAAGGTGTAGTGATAAATTTGAGTGCTTTTCTTGGATCATAGATTTCATGCAGCAATCACTAAATTAAAATTAAAAAATTGGTAGAAAGTAGTTCCTGTGAAATTAAGTTGAACAAACATTACCTGCTGCTTATAAAAACAAGAAACATCTAATTTTCAGAATGTGGATTTAACATAGAAATGGAAATACTATGATTCTTAATAGGATTAGATGTATTTTATAAATGAGTACAAATTATAAGTAAAAATTTGTGTAGTGCTTCATATGAGCATTTTTCATATTATTACCCTTGTGTTTTAGTATATACTAGTGAACCTTAAGAATCTGATAGAATTAATTGTACTGTCTTTATTTAAGTGATGTTAGACTCTAGGCCTGAGATCGACTAAAGCCAATACACTGCCGCATGGTACACATTACTTGTTATTGCATGAAATGTGACAGTATAAAATTTGGCTCAAAGAATGACATTCGCTGTAATTTTCAGTAACAATAAGGTACCAACATCCAGCAAATCGTCCATTTCTGGATTTGTAGTGTTTCCTATCAGTTGGGAGATGGATTAGCTTCCATCATTTTGAAGATACTTGATCAATTTCCAGTATGGCATTACAGATTTTGGATTTTTGTGGGTTTTCAAAATCTCTTCAGGTTGTTTCTGTTTGATGTAGTTATGATAGAACCAACATTTCACTTTCTTTTTATTCATCAAACATAATTTTTGAGATTGTAAGGCTCATGCAAGTGAAAACATGCCATGAAATTTTTCTTTTTGTATCATTAATGTGTCATAGTTCATCATGTGCAAGTATTAGATCATAGTGTCTTATTTCGGCTCCAGTTTACAAATATAACAGTTTCCATCTTCTGGTGTGTCTTCCTTGGAATGTCTTGGCTATAATTAGTTCAAAATTTTTGAGGGATCCATTCACTGTCCAATATTCAAATATGCTGATACCAATTGCTTCTGTATTCACTGATTTTATCAGTTTACTTGAATATCTGCAATATTCTGATAATATTTTAATTCTATCCAGCAAAATGTATCCTGTTACAAACCTTAAGCATTTCATTTCTGCCACCACAATTTTCCTTGTAAGAGATTTGTTAAGTTTATAATATTCCGACCCATACAACAGTATTGCCACAACCAATACTTTGTAGAATTTTAGGCAAGTTTTTTCCTGTTTACTTCTCCGTTGCCCTTCTTATTGTTCCACAAAACTTTTGCGAGAGGTTCAATTTGTTATTTATTTCCTTTGTCCTATCCTCCCTACCCATACTCTAAAATATTTTAACATCATTAGTACTTCAACATTTTTGTTATTGTATTGTGCTTGGTTCTTTCCAGTAGAGGGCCATGATCTTTGTTTTGCTTTCTGATGTCTCCAAATTGTATCTACTGGTATTAAGTTTAAACTGCACAAGGCTCTTTGCAAGCTATCTTTGTACTTGGCTAAAACTGCCTGGTCATCAGCAGAAAGAAGTAAATTCAAATACGAGTCCTATTTTAAAATTTTGTTCTAGCATCATCTGCCATTTCTTAATGACATGTGGGTGTGTGTGTGTGAGAGAGAGAGAGAGAGAGAGAGAGAGAGAGAATTCTTTGTATGGGAACACTGGTTACAGTCAACAAAGCTCTTATAGTGTGGTTTGCAAAACCTGTCTCTGCCTTGATGTCTCAGAACATATTCCTATTGACTTTATCAAATGCTTTTAGTCAGTCAGTGAAGCATACTGGTTGGAAGATAAAATTCTTTCCTTTTTCAGTTAACTATGTGACATTAAAAATGCAGTTGGATCAAGATCTTCCTTTTCTAAACAAATATTGAGATTCATTCATACAAGTCTCCGCTATTGCTCTACCCAGTTATCTAATAATTTTGCGTGTATTTTTTGGTTTTTATTTTGTCCCAAGTGAACTTATGACTGTTCTGTTTAAAATTGCATTAGAAATCTTTAACTGGTTGTATAAAGCAAAGTCTATTAAATTGTTACCACCTGTTTGGATGATATTTTGAATTGGTTGATTTCCTCCTCTTTCGTCGCTCGATAATATAATATAAAATAAAAGGTCGGAGGTTCCCAGGCTGAGTGGGCCTCAGGAGCCATTCTGGATGATCATCTTCAAAGAAAAGTTCTCGGATTTATTAGTCATACAGGCTGCAGTCAGGTGTTCTATTGCCTGAGGTACATGGCTGCTATGATGTTTAATTTTTAAGGCAAAAAATAAAATGTAATATTTCTGCAGACTTTGCTTAGGCCCTGAGTCAGAGTGATGTAAAAGATATTTATGCCAAATTTCAAGAAGATTGAATAATATTTAGAGGTTGCACACTTTGATCAGTTTTGTAAAAGTAGGAAAATATGATTTTTCAGTGTTGATTATTTTTATTAGGATAACTAGAAATAACAAACTTGAAATAATACTAAAAATAGTCACTTAGATAGGTAGTATGGTAGGCAAAAAATATGTTGCATTCATCACATTTAAATGATGCAATCTCTTCTTTCATTCGCTTGGTAATGGCTTTTCCGTGATGCTCAACTACTCTAAAAAGAAATGTTTATGTTGGTCATCTCTGATTTGTTAAACTTTAATATCAGAACAATTCCTATTTGTGTGGTATCATTGACCACCTTGAGTGTGTTCACTTGGCTTCTTAGAGTATTGTCATGTGAATCCCAAACAATTCAAAGAATGTTAGTGACAAAATGGTTCAGGCGTTTTCCTTCAAAAACTAGCTTTTTTATCCTCTAATCATTTCATTTACTTTTTATTTGCATGGTTGGTTTCTAAATTTTATGTTATTTTTTTATTTCTCAGCCTGAATAATACGTTCATCCAAAAAAAAAGCTTTTTTTTTTTTTTTTTTTTTTTTTTTTTTTGCAGATACCAAAGGTGTCTCTTAGCAACTGTGAGAGCACTTTTGTTTTGAAATCTGCATCTGGTTAAGTGCTCAGAAGCCGTAGCATATCCAAATCATTCTTTCGAGCCCATTGACTTATAATTGCCCACATATATGAGGTTGACAAAATGTTCAACCAGTTTCATTCTTTCAATTCTCGTTAAGGAATGTTCAACTGTTTAGAGGAAAGGATAATTTTGATTGGTTGTCTTTGCCATCCTTCTTGCTTGTTGCAGGGCCACTGGGATCCTGAACCAACCTTCTAGGTATAGGAATGAAAGTTGTAATAACACTTTGAAGTCTTCTCATGATTACTTCCATCATTTAGCACATTTTGGAGGTAGTTAACCATTTTCACTTGATGATCTTCCAGAAAGCTTTGAGTGGGACATTCTTCTTCCATCATTGTCTTATACAAGTTCTTATCAAGTGGAACTTCCAAAAAATCTGGCTATCAGAACCACTTGAATATAGTATGCGACAACACTTCTCAAGCACTTCCTTCAGTATTAGTTCACAGCAATCACAACAAATGTTCTTCTGAATTCCATTTCAATTCTGGTACTTGCCCCTTGGATCAGTCCTGTATTAGATGCTGTAATATTAAGACATACAGATGATATTATCATGTAGCCCAAATTGGTCCACTTCCTGAATAATTACTTCAGCAACCTGCTCACCAGTGCTTTTCAGGGCTACAGATATACCAAGCAAATGCTCAAAATCTTTGCCAGTCACTAGAACTGTTACTCTAGCTTCCAAAGTTTTGACACTCCCATGAGCAGCTGAGGGCAACAGTTTACTATCCCCATGCAAAACCAAATGAGCAGCATTTTCAACGCGTGACTCTTTGATTTTCTTTACCATTTCATTTCTATTGAAGGCACGAACTCAGTAAATAGTAGCTGGAGATATGGAAATTTTTGAAACTTCTTTGCTAAGGCTCCTTGCAGATGCTATCAATGAAGTACTTGCTTGTTCAATAGAGAGCTGTTTTTGATCCCAAGTAGAGGCGAGTGTCTGTTCAAGAGGTTTAACTCAATGACTTGAACATAATTTTTTCATTGCTTGAGGCAAAATCTCGGCATCTTTGTCATTGGATGCTGATGATGCAGACAAGTCTTCCAGATTAACTTTCATATTGATTTCAGTGACAGCTTTGTAGTGTCTATTCTTATATGAATTCTTTTATTCTTCTTTTGTATACTAAGTTCTTATTTTTGAGGTGTAAACCTTGTATACTCCACTCATTGACGAACTCATATGATCTTCTCTTTGTGACCTGAGAAATTCTTTATCTTCTTGTAATGTCCATCATGTTTTGCTGGGAAATGTCAAATAACTTGACAAGATCACCATTACAAATCTGCCGCTTCACATTTGCTTTTTCATGTTTATCCGTGTTTCTCAATTTCTGTTTACCCAGATTTTGGTATTTTTTGTACAGCTTCTTTTTACCAGCATGGATATTCTCCATCTTAACAGGGATATTTGCCTTCTTCCATACTTCCTGCTGTTTAGTACTGGTTGATTTAGCAGCATATGAAAATGTTTCTTTCATTTCCCTGTGATAATAAATAAAAACTAAAAGTACTTCTTACTTTGAAGGAAGCCAGCTCCTAAAAGTTCACCAATAGGCATATTTCCTAGCAGCTAAATTTCCCTTTCTGTTCTCAGTTTGAAGATCAATTACCTCAGGAAAGAAATAGATGAGAAAATCATTAGTACAAAACATTTCAATATTAGAAATTTCCTTAATTTGAGATAAAAGTGATCAGTGTGTGCAACCACTAAATATTATCCAATCTTCTTGAAATTTGTCATATATATCTTTCACATCACTGAGTCTCTGGGTGTAAGGAAAGTAATATGATAATCACATCTTGGAAAAATTAAACACCCTTGTGACCACCCAGTGTTCTTATTTGTTGCATCAATTGCTTTGTCTAAATATTGATAACATAGTTTTGTATATTTAAAAAAAAAAATGTTCTGGACCTGAATTGATAAAACTGTTGTGTAACCTGTGTTAAGCTTAAAAGTGTGCCATTAAAATTCTTTCACATAATAGCAAATATTCTATTACCATATTTCTTTTTTAATAGACAAAGCTGCATCAGCTGTTGCTCTACTGTCTTGGTTTACTATGATTGATTGCAAAGTGATCTAGCTCCTTTATACCCTGTAGTTTCTTCCTAGTATCAGAAAATGCTCCAATATCCACTCTTTTCTCTGCTACTTATCGTTCTAGTAGGGCTTCTCCAAGGCATAAACCAATCACATTCAACGTGTCCAGATGAAATATTTCTATAACACCATGTTGTTCGTCCCATTTTGATTCGGTGATCAGTTTTCCATTAGGATGTGTCCAGCTGTTCCCTTGGAGCTTAAGAATAGTAGGCTTTTACATGGATGCATTATTGCCCCATCACCCTGGAGGATAGGGGTTTTATTTTAGTTTTTTTTCATAAGCCAGAAGATCCTAGATTTTATGCACTGGAGAGACCACTTCCATCCTTTCCCATTAGTTAACACATAATGGAGTCCATTGCTCTCCGGCCATGTTTTCGTTTTCATGGGTGTGGGAATAGGGATGAGATGAACAGACATTTATAAAGATTTTCGTATCCCAGTCCATCCGGCATGAATTGTGGCCCTTGAAGCCATTCCAGCCTGTTTTAAAAGAAACGTTTCATTCATACACAGACAGTTGATGCATTCTTCATCATAAGGGCATGCAAAAACACTTTACTTTGATACTTAGCCACATTTTAACTCAGTTTCTTCTTTTTTTCACGAGTTCTCCAAATAATTTTCATGTTGTTTGAGTTACTTTAGTCACAGGAATTTGTTACAACAATCCTTGACCAATGTAAATAAGTGCAGTTCAAACTACCTAATTTTTTTCATTTCTTCTTCTTTTACACTGTTTATCTGGCATATCAATACTTCTTCAGTGTGTTTGAAATTCACTTTCTACCTTAACTACTGAATTAAAATTTCTTTATCTTGCCAATATAATGTGTTGTTGGTATTTTGGCTACATCATGAAAAATACTTGTTAAACTTGTTGCTTACCAACTGACCCATTATATGTGTAGTTGGCCACGTCTATTGTTGACGCTTCTACGTCTGGTCAGTTAGGTAATCTTTTTGCATGCTAACCGAGGCCTCTTCAACAGTCTGTATTAAATTGGCTTCTCACAATTTCTGAATATGGATCAGCATAATACTTATGAAACGGAATTACTTCCTTATTGTTAAATAAAATTACTTAAAGGGGAAAAAAAACAGGAATTTAGAAAATTCTTCTAGATAGCTTAGACATATGTTTTGGTATTTTGCAGGCTTAATTCTAATGTTCACTTGACATAAATATACAGTCTATTGCAGATAAAGTAAAATTTTACTGATTTGTAAATACTGGTGTATACCAGTGTAGTTTGATAAAAGTTTGAAATGCACCATTTAAACACTTCTTTCAGATTTTTTCCAGCTCTCTATTGTGTAAAATTTGGGTTTTATAGTAACTTACACAGATAATTGCTAGAATGTGCAGCATCCTGATGAGGGTTTTCCATGGTTTCCCCAGATTGCTCCAGGTGAATGCCAGGATGGTTGCTCAAAATAGTCCATGGGCACCTCCTTCCATATCCCATATATCCCTTCCTATGCAAACAGTTAAACATTATTATGGGTGCAATGCACCCTCAGCCACCCACTTTTAGTGCATCCTGGAGTAATAATAATAGTTATTACATACATCATTTTTTATTTATCTAGTCACTGTACTTCATTATTGGTATTAAAATTATAGTGATTCTTCACCATGTGGTAGGCAATAATTCAGTAATAGTGACATTGAAACTGCTGTTAGCCAATGAAAATGAGGGAAGTTAGGGAAAATAACTCTTCATTTACCACAGATGAGGGTGGAGGGCCAGGGCGAACACAAAAGCACAGGCAAATAATTTAGACTGCCAATATATGCCAGACAGTGTCAGCTCACATGACTCTAACAATGAAGAGAGTTTCCAGAGTTTTTCCTGATACTATACCCCTATGAGGACTGGCCTACCAGCACATCCTAGATACCAGGCATCCCTCTGGCATCAACCTCTGTTATGCCCTTAACTATAAACCTGTCACTTCATCATCATTATCTTTTTACTAGCCTCGTACCCGCCACTTCGTACGCGTGGATTAAGAATTTTTTTGCCAGAATTAAATATAGTAAGTTGTTGGTAACGAAGGATTAGTCCCAAACAATATCGAGTCGGCATAATATGACAGGAAAGCTATCACTATATCATTCTACCGTCGAACCTGCCTCCTGAAGAGAATTAATTTCCTACATATTTCTGTCACTATTCGATAAGATCTCAAAATTTTGTTACTACAACTGTTAATCATACTGGAAAAAATATCCTGTGCCCTTCATACACATTTCCTTATAAAATTACATCACAACGATATAGCCATTTAGTCGTCAAAACGTAACAAAAAGACAGAGACTTACTTCCGTATTTATAATAATATTACTGTGGTTCACACTCACACACTGACTGTGAACAACACCTGAGGGATCATTATAGCGTAAAAAAGTGTACACCTACAACATTGCAAGACTACCTACGATTTGCCTCGCATTGCGCCCCTAACTTTCTAATATCTACAGTTTAACATTCAATCCGAATAATCTACGACCCAGGCCTGACTCTTACGATGAAAAACAATTTTTAAAAATCTTATCCCCGATGGAGATTTGAACCGGAGACCACGACGTTCGTAAGCCAGCGCTTTAGCCACTCAGCTGCCAGGCCACTATGGGGAAACTCGGTATGGAGTCGTCCACATCCAACGTGTCTGTCTACCGCCGTATTTCGAAGTTATGAGACAAATGTGTTATTTATACAGATAATTTTTCAACCAAATGTAGACAGTATTTTTCTCCTTGTTTCAAAGGATAAGTGTGCAAAGTTTCATCGACATCGGATGAAAACTGTGGATTTCTATGAAGAACAAACAAACAAACAAACCAACAAACATACATTCATCTTTATATATAAAGATATGGACTTTTTCCACATTTGCTGGTCAACCCTGGCACTTCCTCATTCCGAAGACTTATGCTTATTTTGAAAGCATATTTGTCACACCACTGACTTGCTAGGCCTGTCGTGTTCTTATGGGAAAGCCAAACGTGTAACTATATTCTGTGGGAGGTATGAGAAATTTTGTTTGAATAATGTGTAATTTATGAGGCAGTTTGGGAACCATCCCAGCATTCGCCCTGATGATTACAGAAAACTGCTTAAAACAGCAATCAGAACAGCCAATACATAGTGGGCAGGACTCGAACCTGGCTGCGTTATACTTACCAAGGTCCAGTGTGGTGGCATATTAATACACACAGCCACACTAGCACAATACAAGTTATAAAACCTGTCACTAACATTATAACCATGCAATTATTTATTTGATAATTTTCTAATTTAAAAAAATGATCCAAAATATCCACAATTATATTTGGTCAACTTCCTACCCCCCCCCCCCCCCAGACACACACGCCGCCATTACAATTCCCTTACTTTCCATTTGGTTCATCTTTGACTCAGTCATGTGGTAAGTTTGGATGTGCACATATCTTTCCCCTCACTATAAATCTAACCTTCTACATGATAAAGGTTTTTATCAAAATATTGTGATGTGTAGTCTTGTTTTTGTGTTCGTTCTGGCCCTCCCAATTTCATCTGTAGTAAGTGATTCCCTATCCTTCCTTGTTTTTATCACGCGTTATTATGACCTGCACTGATATATTTAACATGGTAATTAGTAGGGAAAGGATGTAGTATAGTGTTCTACAATTAATCGTGCATCTATTTGTTGGTGCATAGGGGATGGGAGGTAAAGTAATTAATTTTACTGTTAAGTGATAGGCAGAAATCTACAGCACATCAACACAGGATGTTTCGTGATCAAAGGTGTGGTGGCATGAGATGTGCATTCTCATTCTGCTATTCCTAATGCAATTATGTCAATGAAATTTTAAAGATGAAAATGCTGTCATTCTTACAGACTAACTAATAGCAAATGCATAAGTTAGACCAAATGTACTGCCAACAAATTTGCCTTCTTAATGGATAATAGCATTCAGTTTGTGACCCAGTAGATTTATCATATATTTTATATAATCAACAATGTTGAATATTGTGTGTGGAAGAGCTCTTCTTTTTATCTAGCCTAGCATTTATGACAGTAAATACAGATTATATCTCCAAAACTAGATACGTAAACATTGCAGTTGTTTTTCTTTTAAACACATTAAATTTTCTGGCAGTATTAAGGGTCATGACTTAGTTTCACTATTCTGATCTTGTCTTGTCATGTATAATGGGCTGTACCTGGCTTTGTAAAGCATGATGATAAGCTTGTGTTCAATATCAATGCGCCAAAGTATTATTTTGCCATGAAAGTATTTGGGTGTTAAACCTTGGAAATGGATCGGAAATGGTTAAACTTTCATAACTAGGTCTAACATCTTTTAACTGTATTCTTTGCTCTCAGTTAGCCTTGATAGATGAAGTGTATTATGAAATTAGGAAAAATAAAGTTCTACCTAAGTTTATTACATGCTAGTGCAGACACACTAAACTGTAGGCTATCTGTTATTGCATAGGAGGGTTATACTTGTATTTAAATTTGTCCATCAGATCTAACAACATTTCCGTAAATTTTTTATGGAGGACAGAGGAAAATAAAAATATTTGTTGCTTTGCCTATGAAACTTATCTTGTCATTTAGATGAGCTCTGTATATATTATTTTAAGTTTGATGTGTTATTATTTTTCAGAACATATTCTGGAAAAATTAACTTGTGTTGTTTTATGCTGACCTGGGCTATATATTAATATAATGCTCTTCGGTAACTAGCTGAGTGAACAGTGTTTCTATATGATGTTTTCTCCAGAAGATGGCAATGGGTTATTGGATCACTGAAATACATAGAAATACCATGTTCACTTGGATTGTTTTCCGAGATTGTTATATTAGTACTCAACTATGGGAATGATTATGTTCTTAAATGTGCTGTATATGTTTATAATGTATTAAACTTACTTATGATATTAGCTGATTGAATCTAGTGATAAAATGAGGAGTTTCAGCAGCTGATTCACTTTACAGTGATCATTGTGTTTTATCACTGGACGCACTCTGCTAATATACCAAGAAAATTCCATTCATACTCAGTGCCAAGGGAAACATTCTTACATTTTGATTTTTAATTGTCCCTTTTTTCAGAAAAATACTGAAGAATGAAGGCCCCTTAGCCTTTTTCAAAGGAGGAGCATGCAGAATGATCGTAATAGCACCTTTGTTTGGAATAGCTCAAATGGTATATTTCTTAGGTGTTGCAGAATATTTAATGGGTATTAAACGGTAAGGGACAAAAACTGCAGCATGTGTGCCATGACAATAATGTTGTATGATAATAATTAATGTTCTCATGTTGTAAAAGTTCTTCATATCAAATAATTAAAGTTCTATATGGGCTTTAGATGATTGTTAGATGTTGGAACCAGCTATTATTTATTTTTATTCAGTCTCTAGTTGTTCTGAAGTAATTTTCATTTATTTTTTTCTGTTGTCTAATAGAAGTGAATAACTGTACTGGGAATTTTAGCTATTACTGATTATAATTCATATCCAAGGTTGTTGGTTTCTATTTTGGGTAAAAGGGAGGAGTGAAATAATAAGCTCACCTCCTGTTAAAGATTGCATAAAGGTAAACCAATTCTGAATCTATCTACAGCTATCTTCTAAATTATTAAAGGCTACCTTGTATGGAAAATAATTATACACTGATCCGTATTTTATGTTTTCAGTGGGGCAGTATTCGTGCCCATTATATGCAGGATGTTCAGTAAAGTTTTTCAAGTAGCATTAAAAAATAAATATTCCCCAAAAATTGTCATAATAGAAAATTGCTAATAGTTTGATTATAAGCTACAATCTTAACATATATGTAAATAGATTGGAAAATTAATAATTTTTCTCTTTTACCAAGTTGTGAGGCTTTTCCATTTAGAAGTTAATTTTACAGTGGATGATCCTTGGAATGAGTTGTGTTCAGTTTTGGACCAGGACACTGAGTAGCATATTTAACCTCTTCAAAGACATTGGCACAAATGTATGTGTTTGCTCCTACTTCAGTTTCTCGGCTTATAATAGTTTCTTAACTGCCCATTGACAGCTGTTGTGTACAGTAACCCTCTCTCCTGAATACAAGTTGCAATAAAACTCTTTTTTATGAGTTGATTCATTAACGAATAATACTAATTTCTCACCCAATATATTTTGTCCTTGAAGAGGTTAAAAAAATTTGTGGGCTCATAACTGTTGGCTTTGTTAAAAAGGAACATGACATTGACACAACATTTGAAGTTGATCAGTGATATGAAAAAATAGTAAATTACCTGTAACTATTTGTTCAACAAACACTTTGGCATGTTTATTGAAATTAATGGATTGTGTGATATGAGCAACATCAAAGTGACTGTACTGGACTGTAGTGCAAATATAAGTTAGTATACTAACTTGAATATGTATTCAACATTACATCCAGCCGATTTGACATTAAAATAGCTCCACAGATGACGAAAAAAATATTTTGTTATAATCTTGAGTCTTGTCAGACTTGTGTATAACATCTTTCACACATTTCAAGTTACAGAATGGTAAGTAAGTAACAATTTAGAAGATAATCGGAACTCAAACTGAGATTTATAAAACATTAATGCAGTGATCATTGCTATACTGCTGCCAAGTTATATAAGATGGAATCTAGCAAAATCATCTGCTTACATCTGAGAGGAAGATCATAAAAGAAACTGCTATGGAATGGAAAAGTATCATGAGCTTGAACTGGAAAAACTATACAAGGGTCACAGTGTTATAAAACTAATAAAACCAGAAGACTTGAGTGGTCTAGCCTTCTCGTTAGAATGTGAAAGTTCAGTGGCACTGGATATGACTTTGTGGGGGCAAGAGATCATAGGGTAGAGCATATAGGAAGGGATGGATGAGTGGAAATTTAGACAGGACCTGCAGTTGTTAACATCATGAAGAAACTGGAGGATTAATCATAGATAATGCAAAGTAAGTAAGTATTAAATAATGGCAGCTAACATTTGCTAAGAGTTCATCCAGGACAGAGTTGAAACATATTGTTAAACAAATTGTTGCTTTTTTGGGTTTACTGGCAGATGTTGTTTATACTGTAACAATGAAAATTTATTTAATCTGATGCTTTAACTGCAAGATCATAAACTGATATACATTCGCCAATCTGTTTTACTGCTCCCATAACAGATAAAGGGTTAGATGTTCCAAATAAAAATAAGTCACTGTTGAAATAATGGTTCACTATATTTTTTGAAAACTTCAGACAATAACTGGTATCAGATTATACAGCTCGAGAATAGCATAAGATATTTAGGAGTCCTTAATGAAGAGTGCAGATCATCATAATTAGATGTTCACATCCACTCCAGGTATACTTTCACAAAAGCCCTCAACTAATTATGAATGTCGAAGAAAAGCAACGGATCATTGTTCAGAAATGTTTTTTAAGTTCTCTTAAAATGATTATCTTCACCCGCCAGATTCTGTGTTTTACTGCACACAGAAGTATTCTAAGTTTCAAAATGTTACATGTTTGGTAAAATTTTGCAAGTCCTTGCAGACCCTACTAAATCACGAAATCAAGTGTCGCAGCCCATGTCTGCCTTCAAACTGCACACAGAGCCAGATTTCCTTGGGTTTAAATAGTTCTCTATCAAGATCATCTTTTTTTTCCCTTATTAAAAATCCAATCTTTTTGAAACTGTACTATTTTGTAGGGCATTTTATGTTGAATATTTATGTTATAAATTTTGCCTAAAATCTCATTTCAGTGTTATTAATTTTTGAAGTTTCATTTTAGTTGTTCACATTTTAAAATACAAGGGCCATACTAAGAGTCATGAGCAACTCATTGTGAACCATTAAAATTTCAGCAATCTAACTAAATGACAGCATGGTCGTGAATCACAGTCTGTGTGATCAGATTGTGACATTATTTGCTGCTATCACATGACCACAGGCAGTATTTAAAAAATGGTAGATGTTTTGTTTTGACAGCGTGCTATCATTGACTTCCTTAATTCGGCCATGGCCTTTTGAAGGAAGCATCGCGGCATTCGCGTGGAGTGATTTGGAGAAACCATGGAAAACCGAATTCCTTGTTTAACCAGCTACTGAAATTCACCTCAGCCTTCAACGAGCCTATAAAGATAACTGCATGTGCGCCAGCAGTATTAGGATATGGGTGAATCATTTCAAAGATGGGAACACCACTATCCAAGACAAGCCTTGTAGCAGGCACCTTTGAACTGCCTGCACGGAATGCAACAAGGAAAGAGTTGATGGAATCATTAGAGAATAAAGACATATCACTGTGAATGACATCATTGCAAAACTTGCAGTAGGATATAGTGCAGTATAAGAAATAATTCAAAGCTTAGGTTATTAAATTTTTTGGAAGATCATCATCCTTCAACAGCATCTGCATACTGCTCAAGCCACTTTGGAGAAGATCAGGACCTTTGAGTGGGAAACTTTTCCATATCCTCCGTACAGCCCTGATTTGGCACCCTCCAACTACCATCTTTCCGGTTGTGTTAAGGGAGAAATACGAGGCGAATGCCACGAGATGCTCAAGGATATTCCGTAAGCAGTGTGTCACTATTTGCAGTTTGCTGGAATTGAGTTCTGTCGAAAGAGTATTTTCAAACTTGCAGAGTGATGGAAAAAATATTTGTGATAAAATGGAGACTATGTTGAAAAGTGAAAGAAAAGTCTGTAGATTAAGATGATGTACTTGCTTTGGCTTAAAAATAAACATTAAGATTGTTAAAAAATGTTGCTCACAACTTTCATTATGACCCTCGTACTTAATATCCCGCAATGTTTTCTATGTCATCAGTTTTCTTAAAATTTTCCTTTTTATTTTTTATATGTCACAGCTTCCTAACTCTTGAAATTTTAGTATAATCTTTCATTGGCTTGTATTGCATCTTAAACTTCTTTTCTTTTCCACCCACGTGACTTTGTGCTAAAATAAAAAAAATCAATATCTCGCTAATTACATTTTACTTTTAAATGAAATTTACACATATCCCTTAAAAAGACTCCTCTATTTTCTAATAGCTAATTTACTTTTCACAAATCCTTCTTTCTTAGTTTAATTTCCACCCGTGACATCACTCTGATGTAGGCTTTGATGATGAAGTCTACAAATCCAAATACAAAATTCTTATTTTTTTCCCATAAACTTCAAAATTTCCGCCAAATCATTATTATATTCTTATTCTCTTAATTTTTCTCTATTTTTAACCTAATGTTGTCCTAGCTATTTTACTAAAAAATACACTCTTATTTCATTAAAAACATACTTAGACTTACAGTCTCAAATTTTGTTCAGAATGTGTCTCCCTATGCTGACAACATACTGTGACAGTTATATTTGAATTAGCTCCTTTCAATAACTGATTTTTTCTGATCTAATGCTTTTTTCTTTGTTGTTGCACCATCCAACCACATAGTGAAATACACTTTAAAATTGTTATATCTCCATTGGCAAAATGTTTAGGCTATGAAAACCATGTCTTTAAGAGTACTACCTGCAGAAATTGATGTGGAAAAATTCCATCACTTTCGACTTCCAGATATGTAGTTGTTTCCTTATAGTCTTGGTTTATTTTCAAGTTAGTATTACGATTGAGTTAATATTATTTATTTGCTGTTAAATGGTTTGAATTACCCCTCTTCAACGGGTTTTAAGAAACTTATTCACTCATAACAAAATCTGAGCAGTTGCATGTTACAGTTTATACACTGAACAGCTAAAGAAACTAGTACACCTGCCTAATATCATGTAAGGCCCCTGCGAGCACGCAGAAGTGCCGCAACACAACATGGCGTAAACTCGACTAATGTCTGAAGCAGTGCTGGAGGGAATTGACACCATGCATCCTGCAGGGTTGTCCATAAATCCATAAGAGTACAAGGGGGTGGAGATCTCTTCTGAACAGCATTTTGCAAGGCATCCCAAATATGCTCAATAATGTTCATGTCTGTGGAGTTCGGTGGCCAGTGGGGGTGTTTCACACTCAAATGAGAATATTGTTTTCTAATGCTTCAGACTATACAGCTCATCAACATCAAGGCCATTAGAGCTGAGAGAGTATGGGGTCAAGGAATGGGAAGGAATTCAGGCATGGCTTTTTAAAGAACCACCCCAGCATTCACATGGAATGATTTCGGGAATCTAAAGAAAACCAAATTCTCGATGGCTGGATGGGATTTGAACCCACCTCCTCCCCAATGCCAGACCGGAGCATTACCTCTCTCTTTGGGCTCTGTCCCCATATTCTGTTCCTGATTATATAGAACAGCTTACATAACACATCCTCTGAATGACACTGGATTTTAGGCCTTCAGCAGTACAGTGTGTCCAAAGCATCCTGTTCTGTTTTTGTTGTGCACTCTGCTCAGTTTTCATGGATTAATGTCAAGAAAAAAAATGTTGTGCTAACAATGTTTTGTTATGAAACTTAATCATACACAGAAATGAGACATATGGCCAGGGGATCGGATGTACACACATGCCGAGTCTCACTAAATTACATGTTGGTAAATTCATCCCGCTGTCAAGGCTAAGGGAAATTAGGAAACCTATTTCTGTCCTGGTTCCTTATCCAGTAACCAAATTATTTGTTGTAAGTGCAAATTCTTATATGCCTTCCACCAAAATGTGACGTATAATTTTTTTTATTTCAGTGAGTTTTCTACTGCTCAAATGGCCACATCTGTCTACCTTTCCAAAGGTTCTTCTTTTCTAGTGAATCTCTTATTGGCCTATTTAATCCATGAGTCTAGGTTTCACACTCTTCTATTCCCCATTTGTTGCAATTCCCATAGTTTCTTGTGGCATCCGTGATGTGACATAGATCTGATGTAAGGTAACGTTTTGGGGTCCCTGTGGGTTCTGCTGCTTCTCAGTGTATTCACCAAGTTAGAGCTCTGTATTCCCATTTCAACACTACGAACAAGATAATGTGGTCAGCTCCACTGTACAGCTATTCTTTACCTTCCCTGGGTAGAAACTCCACAAGACATATTGAATAGCAGGTTAGTATGATCTTAGGAGCCATTCTGGATGTTCAGCTTTAAAGAAAAATCCTCAGCTTCTTTGCAGATCAAACTGATGTCATCCAGACTGTAGACAGACACGATACCACCTGAGCTATGTGGCCCACTCGTAGTACCTGTTCATAAGCTGGCAGGTCTCTGTTTGCTCATGTACTTTTTCCTTGTTTAGTATGTGTGTTAGTTCATTTCCACAGCCTCCAACTTTTTAAATCTTTCTTTCCCATTTCCCAGGTGTCAGATCCATATTGCGGTATACTTTGAACTATTGTGTAATATATTATTTTCTTTTTTCTTCAAGTTATGCCTGGGAACCACAATACACTGTTTTGTTTGTATGTTGCCTCTTGCTTGTACGATTCTTGAAAGTATTTCTTTTTTTCTCTCTCTCTTCTTTATATTTTCATACCCCAATAGTTATGTTCTATACAGTTCTGTCTTATTTCCACCGATTGCTCGATCCTACTAATATATGTTTTGTTTTCCTAAAGTTCATTGCTAGTCCATGCTACTCCTGTTTCCTTCAATTTTCTCAGATACTTAATCAGACATTTATTGCTGGCCATTATAACTTGATCTTCAGTTAACAGTATGGATGTACTAGTAGTTATTGTTTATTGACATTGATTGTATAGAATGTCCTCTTCTTTCTAATTCCAGTGTCATTATTTTCTGTTACTCATTCCCAATTCACTTGCAGGCGCACACATGGTCACACCACATTTCAGTATTTCACATGATTAAAGGTTTCCCTAAAACATTGTATTTTTATATTTCCTTTGTTTTGGGCCTTTACTACACTTTTGTCTCCAACTTTGGTAGGCGATAGGTTTCCTTTTCTTATCTTTGAAGATTTCTGAAGCTGATTCACGACAGATTATGAAACTTTTCTTGAACAATAACAGATGTGTATGTGTAATGATGCTAACTTGCTGAATCTTCAAATAAACTGATTATTTTTTGTAATCATAGGCTTCCGCGGCCAGAGTCAGTTGTTTCTTGGCTATCCAGGTGACACTGCATCATGATGTGTGCAGCCAATGTTTCAACCGTCCTCCTGTGGTCTGCCCTAGATGAAGACCATAGAAGGATGGTCAAAATCTTGGCTACACACATCATGTCACAGAGTCAGCCAGACAGCCAAGAAACAACTGATTATTTTTTTATTGCAAGACATACAAAGAGTACATTGTAAAGTAAGAAAAATAGTTATCACAAAAAGAAAATTGGTTAAATATTTTTGCATTTGTCAAAATACTCCTCAATTTTCAGTTAAAAAGTTTTGATTTGTTTTGCTAGCAGACATTTCCTTCATCTTTCTAGGAAGTAAATTGTCTATCTTCTCTGCTGATGAATAGGGTTCAAATCTTAATGACAATTCATATGTTTTTGCTGCCTTCTTCTTGAGCTGTAATGCTGAATTAAATACTGAATATTTCTAATTGTACTTCAATGTATTTTATATAGCATATAAATGCATTTCAGGCCATTTTTCTAATTTTGGTCATATTACGATAATATTTATAGTCATATGGTCATATTTTGAGGAAAAATCTGGTGATTTTTTAATAGTACTGGGAATTGACGAGAAGTTACAGATGACAAATATTAAGATAATTATTCCCAGAAAAAGTAATATACATAAAACTGGTGTAATGGTATAATAAACTGAAACGTGTATGCCAAAATGAAATATATTTTTTGGCTGCAATAGATGGATTAAAAAAAAACACTATTCACAGAAATGTACTGCTATTATGCACTGAAGGAAAAATAAAACTAATTGTCACTGAATTGATCAGAATTCACCAATTAGAAATTATTAGTTTTACATTATTGTCACTCTGTAAACATTAATATTCCACCCACTTTTTAATCTCAACAATGCAGCAGTTGTTAAGTGTGTAAACCGAGATGGGTCTAGCAGGAAGCATTATGAATAGTTCGCTAAAGAACAAACTTCATAAAATGTTGAGTGGAAATACTGAATATAAAACAAATTGCAAATTTTACATGGTGCTGAATCTGTTTTAACTGAAGACATCTCGCAATTAAATTGCACTGAGTTGACTCTGTTTAATAATGATTGCATTGCATCTTGTGATGTCAAAAGAAGCTTCTCATAGTACAAGACAGTTTTAAGTGTCAACAGGAGAAAATTCCTCTTCGAGAACATGGAGATGTCATGTGGTGATATACCATCAAACAAAAATAAATGATGGTATACACAATAATCCATAACAGATTTATAATAAATTCCCATCTAGTAATTCATTCTTTTATAGGAACATTAAAATAATTTGAAAAAAAAAAAATAGTTTCGCAATGGTACAAAGAGTTCAAGGAAGCAAATTAAATGTCTACATGGAAGCTACACTACTAGATAAAAAATAAATGATGTATAATTAAGCATGTTTTGATGTATGGTCATATTTTATCTTTTTTAGGTCATATTTGCCCACTTTAAAGGTCATATTTGCATGCATATTTCCCAATTTTTTTGGTCGTAATGAGGATAATCCTACTGATGAACATCTGCTTGTCTCAGTCTGCTGTCCAGATTACAAAGGACTTATATATATGCTACTATGTTTATAGCTATAACCATAAGGATTTGCTGCTTTATTTATAGAAGATAACATGGCTTCCTTAGTTTCACTCTGGTCAGCACTCATTGCTCTCTTTTGACATCTTTGGAGACTTATGACTCCGTATTCTATATGATATCAGACTATTGAGGAATACAGAATAGGTCATCCTTATAGTCTTCTTTGGCAGAAATGTCTGCCTATCTCTTTAATAGTTACATCATGGTCACCTGATGTGTAACCATAAATTTGAGTTGAGGATGCCAAGTTAATTTATATGATGGCCAATAGTTTTACTGCAGTTTGCTCATGTGACATTGCTACTATATGCTTCAAAGAGCAAATAATTCTGACAATTCTCAGTATTTTATTTAAGCTAATTTGCTATTGACCATTCCTCCAGCTCATCCAGAGTCTGTATGTCCATGATCTCTGCTTATAGTTCTAAGATTTTATTTCAGATTACTGTTGTGCACCATCTTACCAGGATTTTCAAAATTTTTAACTTTCAGTCTAAATAAAAGCTGTTGTCCCAGTTCTTTTTGATTAAACTTTTCTTGTATTTGTATGTTGCGACCAAAAATTAGTGTGTGGTGTTTTTAAGAGAACAATAGGTTAGTAGTTTTACTTTGAAGTTTCTCACATTTGAATTCTTCATTGTGATGTGAATCTCTTTCAGATATGTCAGTACAGATTCACATCTTGTGCCTCCTTTCTCTCTTTCAAGGAAGTAAATAAAGTTTCTTAAAGGTGAAAATTAGAGTGTCATTATTTATTCTGAAATAGGATCCCAAACAAGAAGGTACAAAAAGTAACAAATTGGAAGATACTTATCACAAGAGGGGATTTTAAAAAAATTAAAGAAAAAACATTTTCAGTGAGAACTATCACACCCTTTTAAATTCATCAAAAAACTAGTAAATTCCAACCAAAACATCTGCTAAAGAAACAGTTTTTATGAATCAAAAGTTTTGTGTTTTGTAGCAAAATCAGAATTTGAGGTAGTTATACAGAAGCTCATTTCATGTTCATGCAAAAACATTGCTCCTTTAACAAACAAAAATTATTAAATGTATGTTGGTATAGACATATCCAATTTAACGTCACATCTCATTCAACTATTCATGGTTATGCTGATGAATCACATGGTGATAAAACAATTCTCCAAAATAAAACAGTATATTAATAGTGGTTAATTCTCTTCACGCTGATATGCACAAGTACTTACATTCAAAACATACACTAAAACTGATTTGATTCCTAGCTTTCTTTCTGTACCTACTCCTGCTAGTGACTACTTTTATGTTTGCGTATTTTTTGTTGCTGCTGCCCTTCAACTTTGGTGAGTATTGGGTGTAATTTATCTTTCTGTTCCATATGAATTTCCTGTAAGTTAGAAGGGTAGCAGCATCCAACCATTTTTACTTCTGGAACTCTTAATACAAACCCATTGCCAAAAAATTACCAACAATGCATTAATTACTGCCTTGTGATAAAACTAAATGAGAACTGATATTATAGACCTAGAAAAGTCTCTGGATTGCACCAAACTCATGATTTTTGGTTAAATTTTCACAATGACAACAGATGATAGCTTAGTCTAGTCTTAACCCAATTATGTCATATTTTAATATCTACAAAGCTGACTGAGAAATCATATTTAAATCCCCTGGCTGTAGGGTCAGGGCCACACACAGTAATACCTAAAAAAAACTTAGAAAATCAACCAATAATGATTCAATTCATCATTATTATCATCAGGACTAGCTCCACTAGAACTCAGTTTCATCATCAAAAATAGGTACTAATGCTGTTTAAAATACTTTCTATAAACTTTAATTTCCTCTTCACTATCACAACTAAATCTTTTCACCACCATGTTTGATACAGAGATCAGTGTAAAAGTACAAAGAAATTATTTTTTTCTTTACACGAAATATTAGACAAGTTCAGAATATGGAATTACGAACATCGCATATTAACACTTCATTTCAGAATATATACTAATGCCATCTCTGAGCCAGAAACTGAGTTATATGCATTTAAATGGCAAAATGCATCACCAAAATATTGCCTGATGGCTTCCGGATGCCATATGATTTGAATGGATTAATGATGATATGTTTGTTGATAGAACTAATCTGTTATATTCTTATTTCACACTGTTAAGAGAGTTCAGAAAACAACTAAGAAAAACAAAAGCATGTAACTGCCATTGTAGTTATAAACAGCCAGCTCTTTCACATCTCACAATTACCATGCAGTAATATCATAATCCAATCCATTAACAGCTTCACCAAAAAATATTGTTTCAAAAACAGTACTACTGAAACCTAAACATTTCCAGCATGCATAGGATTGTTAAAAATTTTCAGCCATGGGTGGGAATTGTCACAATTTACATGGACTTCAGTAATAGACAAAATTTAAAATAATTAAGAATTTTATCCTAATAATTGTATGTAATAAAATATGATTCCCATCTGCGTAATCGACAAATAGCTTATGTGTAAATAAATGTTACAGCCACTGACTATGTGATTGGTGTCTTAATGTCCCATCAAAAACAACCACCACAGTCAACTTATTTTAATGTTTCATTGCTTGGACATGTTTTCTTTTTCCAGAATCATCATTATCAGTCTTTTATACTGGTTGACACTATTTTTAATTTTGTGTTATCATGCCCCAAGGACTGCTAAATGATGTAAGGAAGGCTCTTCACTTTTCTCATTCTTTTATAAACTCTCTGTAGATTTCTTAGGTTTCAAGCAACCACAAGTTATTTCTAATGCCATACAGATATATATTTCTTCATATGTTCATTGGTCTCCAGCTACAGGATTATACCCATTGCCATCTGTGGCTACCAATCAGTTTTTACTCTCATAAAATGGCCAGGTCATTCACATAAACTGATTTTCACTAAGTATACCATGTTGGACTTTTTGTATAGCTGCTCCAACTCAGGTGTTGCCCTTCTAGCCATCAGTCACTAGACATCAGATTGGTTTGTACATTTTTCTGGGTTTGTATTTCTCAAACACAAGGAGCCAATAAATAATGTGTTTCCCAAGTGCTCCAAGTTTTTACAGAAGTAGATTAATACAGGTATGATTAAGATTTTACATAATCAAAGTCAGTTCACATGATGTTAATCATTGTTACTTGCTTTGTTTGTAAAATTGAGAAATATGCATGCAAATATGACCATACATTTAAATTTACTGGACATCAAAACATGTTTAATTATACATCATTTATTTTATCTAGTAGTGTCCGTTTCATGTAGACAGCATAATTTGCTTCCATGCACTCTCTGCACCATTGGGAAATCAATTTTTTGCAAAAATTATTTTCATGTTCCCGTCAAAGAACAGATTATAGATTTTTGCTTTAAAAAATTGGAATTTATTATAATTTTTGTGGATTAGTATAAATACCATTGTTTATTCTTGTTTGAGGCTAGCATTGCAGTATATTACCACAAGCAAGTTCTTGAAAAGGAATTTTCCACTGTTGTCTCTTACTGTGAGAAGTTTTGTTTGACATTGCAAGATGTCACAGGATTGTACTTAGAATCAGGTCAGTGCAATTTAATTGTGGTTCATCTTCAGTCAAAATAGATTCACTGCCATGTAAAATGTCACTAATTTTACAAATAATTTTGTATCCAGTATTTCCACTTAATACCTTATCAAGTTTTTTCTTTATCAAACTAGCCACACAGTACCCTACTTGACCTATCTCGGATTTTTAATGACTCCCAAACTTTCATGCAGTTTTAGATCAATTTCAATTACAGTTTTGATGCCTGTAAAAATGGACTTAATGTACACCAAAATATCTGAACAAATTGCTGGAAAAGAACTCTTGTACAATTTTTATGGAAAAGTCTTCACGCGTGTGCTGCCGAATAGTGTTTTCAAAACACTATCCGGCCTAGCACCCGTGAAGACTTCATTTCACGCATATGCCGGGAAATTCTCTGTTCTTGCTATTTTCTTTGTTTTGATAATGTTCACAGTAATAGATAACTGCATTGAGACATGTGCTTCAGAAAGTAAATATTGGTTGGGGTGGGAAGAAATGTTTCCACTCTCCCTGGAGCTTTTACAAAAATCTTTTTTCACATTTCATATTAACCCATCGACATCAGGGAAATTTAGTCTTACTTTCTCGGTAACCCTAAGTTACCCAAGAGCGAGACAAGTTTCCATAACAGTTTCATAGCATTGTTGAAATGGACTGCAATTGTAGAGTGGTTAACTGACTCAAAGAGCTTCACAGTCCAGTAAAAATATATTGCCTAGTCTGTCAGCAAACAGGGTTCCAACGATAGTGTTTACAACGTATCTCCCACAATCATCAGTACTTTCATCCACTGATACACAAATCTTATTGCTGTCTTCCTTAGTTCTAATTGTGTGCAACACATTTGCTTAGCAAAATGGTGAATAGTTCTTCAATGTTGGTTTGTCTGGAATTGTCTGTGTGGTGTATTTCTCCAAGAAGGTTTCAACATGTTAATTGTTCACTTTATTAAATGTGGAATTGTGGTATATATATATAAATTCACCGCCTTGTAAAATGTCACTAATTTTACAAATAATTTTATATCCAATATTTCCACTCAATACTTTATCAAGTTTTTTTCTTTAGCGAACAAGCCACACAGCTCCCTGCTTATATAGGTCACTGTCTGATTTGTCGACCTAAATGCCGTGATACATTATTCTTGTGCTTTGCTATATTTCATTGCTACTGTACATGAAATTGCTTTGTTGAAGTCACTTTAGTTTCACATAATTCACACATTAGATCTCTTTCATCTGTTTAAAAATACTCCTCTCCAAATTCCTTTACATAACTCCGCAACTTTGCACTTTCAGAAAATTATGTTTTCGGCATGGTGGTACTCACACATCCACTTCATATTTAACACAGACGTAGAATTATTTTCAAAAGTGTTGATGCCAATGAGACATTCATTGACGTGGCTCAACACCGGCATGCTGCTGCTGCTGCAATGTCGAGATTAAAAGGCGGCAGAACATTAATGTTTAGTGAGTGAATATAATGTAAAACGATAAATTCTTGACAGGTGAATTGTGACCAGTTAACTGACAAGTCCCCCCCCCCTCCCCCTTCTGATGTATAATAGGAATACATTTCTATGAATAATTATCTTAATTACTTCTCATCTATAATTTCAATTCCCGGTACTTTTAAAAAATTACCAGACTTTTCCTCAGTATATGGCCGTATGACCATAAATATTATGGTAATATGACAAAAAAAAATATCAAAATATCCTGAATGTGCATTTGTATGCTATATAAAATTCATTCCAGTACAATTAGAAATGTTCAGTCAGTGTATAATTCAACATTATAACTCAAAAAGACGGCAGGAAAAAATGACTTGTCATAAAGATCTGAATGCTACTCATTACATTTTCATATTAGACTATTATGGCCAAATGAAGAAAACTGCAATTTCTTTGGTGCATTGAATGGAGTGTCTAATTTTGCTGCTTTTAAGTGTGAGCTCCTTAACAAAGAAGGAAAAAGTTTATTAAAGTATATTAAAGGCTTAAAAACAATGAGAGGTAGGAGAAATGACACATATTTGTTAAAAGTGGGGGGAAAAAATCGTCCTGTTCACTTTAGAGCTCTAAAAATAAATGCATATGGAAATGCATAAGGAAAAAAGTTGCAGTTTCGTTTTTGCTTGTAAGTCATTATTGCTTTGATAAAAATAATCAGCTCACTTTTCTCACATGCTAGCCTTGGACAATACATAGTTCTTTTAAAATTCTACAACTCTACTATTGATACTGTTGAAATAGCTATGGGGGCACATACCCTAGTCTGATAAGACTTAATGGACTCATCTACATTCCCATGAATTTGAGAATAAATTTACAAAATATGTAATGTATAAGATATCTTCACAATTACTATCCTGAAAAGAATGTTTAAATGATTATATCGTATGGAGTATATCACATGATGAAAGCAGTTTAGAAACTTTTGAAAATACCGTGTTGCAAATTATATTTAATACGATGTCATTCAGGATTTAGTCATTATATATGATCTGTGAATTGAGAAACAGAAATAATATGATAATTTTAACATGCAAAGTAGAGGCAATATGTATATATAAGGAAAGTAAACCAATTGCTCACAATAGATGAAGGCAGTAGGGCCATTATTAATAAATAAACATGAACACACTCTACAATGCCAAACAAAATTTTCATTGCTCCTCTCGTCTTTGGACCCTGTGGAAAGTCTTGATTCTCATCATGACTTGTAATTAAGAATTTGTAAAATGTTTTCACTGGATAATTAGAACCAAGGATTATGAGTTCCTGGAGCAATGAGGGGAAGCTTGTTGCCATATGTCTGCGATTAGTATAGCTTATGTGTATTTTTGTTCATAAAATGTGTAGTTTATGTGGCAGAGATTGGGGACCGTACCGGTATTCACCTAGGTAAATGCAGGAAACAGTTGCAACACTCTTATTGTAACACATTTCACTGGAAAGTCCTTCTTTACTCTTGTCTGATCTGTTTATAAAACACTTTCATAGTAATGATGATGAATTTTGTTATAAAATATTTTTAGAAAATTGTTCATGTTCTCAAAGTCATGAGGGCATAGAGGTTACTGTCATACTGGTACTAAACATTATAGGCATAAAGATACATCAGCAGTATCAATAGTAGTATTACATAACAAACTGCTTCATATGCTGGGAAAGTAACTTAGCATCAAGTTAACTTCCAGGAAAGTTAGTGAACTTATAAGCTTTTAGGAAACTGCATTGTGTGTTTGTCTAAACCTGTAAACATGGTCTTTGAATCACTAGTTTAAATGCCCATCAAGAATTAGTAGAAATTTGTTCTGGAAAAGTTTTTAAGGAAAAACGAATAACTATTAATTACTATCATTTTTACAGATATTTTCCAGGATTTTAGTAAACTTTCTCTGATTAGATTCTTGGAGTATTTGGTTAGGATTTTTTTGAATAACTCCATTTGATTTTATTTGACAGAAATGTTTGTTATGGAAAGGTTTCTAAGTAAGTAATTTAAAAACCAATAACTATTATTTATTTGATTGCTATATTTCGTGATTACCTATGTTTTGGGTAAACTTTCTCTAAGTTTTAATAGACTTGCTTGTTTGTTATCTTCTGTCAAAAAGTTATTAGGTCATGTTGTCACTCGGTTCCAGTAACTGCTACATAGAATATAGTATAAACATCGGATGCTCTTCTCCTTGGATGAATTTCTGCATTTAGCAGTCATAAATAAACAACAAGCAACATATAAATTTAAACGAAAATATCATTGTAACTTTTTTCAATTTCTGCCTCACGTTAAAAAAAAATTATATCTGCACTTCAAATTTTTGTGCAGTTACTTTCAACACAGACTGTTACCTTTTAGCTGGCATCACAATTACACTTGCTTTTAACAATGTAAATACAAATAAAATAAAATTCAATGCGATGTTGTTGCAGGCCATGTTTCCACAGTTGCTTAATTAATTACTAGTTCAAATAACACGCCAATGCAACTGTTTAGTTTATTTATTGCTGCGTCGTACGCGTTTCACCTCTCATCGAGGCATCATCAGCGACGAATTATTTCCATTTGTTTCTCTGGTATGCAGCTGCGCATCTCCGTTTTCATATACAACGCATTTTTTGCCTGTATCATATTTACAATATTGTTTGTTATCCTACAATATTGTAAATATGATACAGGCAAAACATACGTTGTATATGAAAACGGAGATGCGCAGCTGCATACCAGAGTAACAAATGGAAATAATTCGTCGCTGATGATGCCTCGATGAGAGGTGAAACGCGTACGACGCAGCAATAAACAAACTAAACAGTTGCATTGGCGTGTTATTTCAACTAGTAAAATAAAATTCAATTATTTATTTGAAATTTACACTTCCTTTTAACAGTATAAATGCAAATAAAGTCAATACAGTTATTCATTTGAATTTTGCTGATTAGCCAAGCAGTGCTATTGTGGCAGTCACTTCAAGCATTATTGAGACTCGCTGGAAGTTACTGATCCATTGAGGTAAGCATTTTATTAAAGAGGATGAGCATTTTTTCCTTGGATTTCTAAGTCAATCTGAATTAAATTTTTGCCCATAGTAATTCTTTTTTTAATATCAATTCTGCTTTCTATCTTTGCTCTTATACCTGTAGTATGATTTTTAAACCACATTACTTTTTTTTCTGAGCCACTTATTTCAGGCAAACAAGGATATTATTTTGTCTTTGATAGTCTAGCACAAAAATATAAAATGCATTATGAGGCTGTTTCTTGATCCCAGTGTGACAAGTCAAAAAATGGCAAGTAATAGTAACTAACGTTAGGTGAAATCTGACTTTGATTACAAAATCTTAATCCTACTAGCATTGCTCTGCTATTTCCAAATAAGTTGTGTCAGCACCTTGTGTTTGAAAGAAAGGTGCTCAGAAAAGTGCACAAACCAACTCCTAAATATTTTTGGAGGTATCATAATGCCGAGTGTTGAAATTAAACTGTGTTCACTTGTTATATTGTAGCCTAATGTTTGAGCTGTTAGTCTCAGTTCATTTACTAGCAACATACTTGTGCTGACTGAATACTTCGTCACACGTAGCTGCACTAACTTTGAGTCCTGTCCAAGGTAATATGTCAGGATTATGGTCTGGCGGATGGGGATTATTCAATAACTTATGCAGGGGCAGATGGTAACAGTTCTACTTTTAAGATCACTAGTCATTTTAGGAATTTAAGACGTTCTTAACTGCTCACCAGTAAAGACTTTGCTTTCTCAGGGTAGATTGCTTAATTTAATGAAGCTTTTTACAAAATAAAAGAAAAGAAAATCAAGTTCAAACATAGTTGAACTTAATGTATTTCACTAAGAATTGCTAACATAGCCAGTAAAATAAAAATCAATTCTAATATAAGGTTCTGGTAGAAGTATACACATACATTAATTCTGTTTGTGGACAACTCGTGCAGACTACAATAGTCTGTTGCCCAGATAGCAAGAAGAAAATAGTCTTAATTGCCTTGTTTCAACTTAAAAATTAGATCAGCATTTTCATTATCTGCCCATGCAATTCTTAGAGCATTTTTAGTTGAATAACTTCACTTAATCCAGCATACTATTAATCGCACAAACATATGTCCCACCTTGCCAACAGACTGACATAACTGTACCCTTCACTAACTTCATGAGAATCCCCCTATGGGACTAGCGAGTAAGGGAAGACATGCCCACTGGCATAAATACCTATACTACTTATTTAGTCATGAAATTCACTACAAAACTTCTACTAGTGAAACACTGATATAACACTATCAATAAAAATCAAACATTTTACTTAAAATTCCAAATAACTGAAATATGAGAAGCAGTCTAAATTTGCTCCTAACTAGGTTTATGGATACAAATCGGCCAATAGAAATCCTTAAAATCACATCACTGACAACACCTAGAAATTATCATTTACTACGAGAACAAATCATATATGAAATCAAATGGGATACTAATTACTATTAACTTTGAGCATTCTAACAATAAATGGAAATAAATGCTCAAAAACTAAGAAATAATTAAAGAAAGCTACCATTGCTAACCTTGTCCCAAATAAATTGGAATTATCAGAAAATATGCACAATTAGACTGTATTTTCCTGTTACATGAGTTGGAGGCAATATAAAGGCAGTATAAAATTAAATGAATAATGAAAAGCATAGGAAATGATTGACCTATACATAAAAAGTAATCAGTGACCAAGTATGACAATACAAATATTCTTGAGGACCAGAAGAAAACAGAATCTGAAGAAATGGTTGACTGGGTGGTATTAAAAAGAACATACTGTTGCCAAGATCTTGAGGTAACAGCTGGCAGTTAACCAAAAAGAGGTAGGTGGAGAGATATAATAAGGGCCATTTTGTGGTCATCTGAAGATGGTACTTCAAATTAATTTTAAATAATATCAACCGTTGTATAGTATTTATGATTATTCTGTAAAAGAAGTGAAATGTGTCTGAACAATGAGAAGTTAAAAAATGGTTGCCCAGATTGTTGGGAATTATAAGGCTCATAGATGATGTGGTCAATGTCCTATAGACTTTCTGTGACATATGTAAAATTTTATTCTGTAATAGAAGATTTTTGTCAGTATTCAGTTATTGAACTGGAAAATAATATTCTTAAAGTTTTTCTGTGACTGAACTCTATAGTTGCTGGCACCATACAGTTTGTGATATTTCTACTTTGCCAGAACTATATATATACTTCATATGGCAAAATGCTGATCCATTATAAGTACAGACACTATTGTGATTGTTTACAAAAGAATTACGTGCCCTGTTTACAGAGTTTGTCATATATTATGAAGCAATGGAACACACTGTCCAATGTCTTCAGCCAGTTGACAGCTTCACTGGCATTGTGTAGATCTTGGTTTGTTCCTTTGAATCTGCTCCTTGAGCACTTCATGGTGACATGTTGGATAGTTTGTGAGATGTTTTCACATTTGCAGAATGGTTTCTCAGTTTTTCCCCACTTGGGTAGCTATAACTTGCATCTTCCATGGTTTGTTCTGATCCTCTTTAGGTAGACTCCAACCAGGTGGTACTTTGCAGGGATCGGTGTTGGAGCTGTTAAACTGACAACAGTATTTTCTGTGAAATGAAATTAATTTGGTGAAGCTTTTAAGGATAGGAATAAGGATTTGTTATATGCTCATTCAGGTGTATAGTTTTGTGTTACCTTAGGACAGTAATGATTTCTTATAATCCCAATTATATTTACATGGATTTTGTTTGATTTAAAAAGTATCCTGTTTTAACAGTGTTGAATGGATGTATAATAACTATAGTACAAATTTGTTAATTTATTTTTATCTCAATATTTGATACACCAGCATACCTGCTATCTTGGATGACATGTGGTTTTTTTCCGTCCAATAATTGAATATTTACTAGGATGATGCACAAAGCAAAATAAAACAGTTTATATAAACTCAATGTTTGTAGCTTGACTGTTATTGATTCCTTCCTCTACTTTAGATTGTTTTTAATTATCGTAGCTGTCAATATGGTGTCATACTCTGGCAGAGAAAAATGTAAAAGCATAATGAACTGGTAAAATATTACATTTAAAAAGTCTTGTTTTCTGATGCTTCAAACATTCAGTGATGAAATTCTAGAAGTTTTTGTTATCTTGTTATAACTGCTAATAATAATGTAATGTTTTTAACTGTTACAAATACATGCAGGTTGGATTTAAATTATAAAAAAGACAGCTTGAATTCATGTCATATTAAGAGAAAGGTTATAATCCTTATTCATTAATGCACAATGACTTGAAATGGACAAATTTGTGAAATGAACATAAGTTTTAAATTGCTTGTTAAAAAAAAAAAAAAAAAAGAACAAACATTTTTTACAATAGAATTTTGTGGAAATTGTTTTAGTTAAACTATTGTATGCCATTATTTGGCTTTAAAGGTTCTGGCATGATTAAATGTGTGAAAGTGTACTAAAAATATATTTAAAACAAAGGCTTTCAAAAAATTATTTTGCCTGTTTCATGACATTCAGATAAACAGAGATTTTGGTTAAATATGACATTTTGATTAAAATATATACCACAGCATATTTGTTTGTCACAATAAACTTTCATCAGTGACACTACATTAAACTGAGTGCATTTATATATTAAAAAAATTAATACCATAATTAATGTTATTAAGTGTATAGTGTGTGAGTGTATATATGTAAACCTAATTAAAAGGAAAGAAACTGAGTTTTTGTTTTAAAAAAATCTTCTGGATTAAAAAAAAAAAGAACTTCTGTTTAAATATTTGTATATTCATTAAATGTAAAGTAAAAATTGGAACATTAAGGTTTTTTTTTTTAAAAAAAAAAAAGTCTTCCTTAATTTTAAGTGTTGACTTGTTATTCCCAAACTCAAGCTTGCAGAGGGATAAGAAGAGAAGAAACTTTGGTCATTAATTTATGAAAATGTGGGCAAACATAACATTGGATATGTTCAGATATAATTTTGTTTGTTCAAAATATAGTCAGAAACGAGGTTGTCCCACAAGTTCATAATCTGACCAGGAAAACAAAATTGGACAAACTGCAGTCAAAGAAATTTCACATAATGAGACAGTTCCCTGTAAAATATTGTTCATTATTTCATTCTGGTCACTGAAAATAGATGATGTGTGTGTTTAATCTGAAATGGAGAAGAAACAAATTAATGCTGCAAATAAATATCCATGTTAAAAAGAGAGAGAGAGTAGCACACACAAAAAAAAAAAAAAAAAAAAAAAAAAAAAAAAAAAAAAAAAAAAAAAAAATGGTGACTGTATTTAAATTGGGTAAACCAGTTCAGAAGATGATACCTGTGCAGGAAGGACAGTGGAGACAGTTGCGTAGGAAGGTTAATAGTTTGGCTGATTTGCAAGGTGGGCAGATAAGACATTGCAATCACATTCTGGCAGAGTACCAGTTTATCACAAAGTTTTCTGCCGGTTGGGTGCAGAAGCTCGCACGACAGATTAAAAAGTAGGGAGGAGGAACAACCCTGTGATAAATGTAGCTATTTTTTGAGCCAATGCATTTGTATTATTTTAAAGATTTGTGACTGTGAATGAGCCATCAGCTTGTCGCTGAAATCAAAGCAGCATCATGTACTCCTTGGAAGGATTCCAGCTTTCCATCTGCAAGAAGGTCAAGGCTGTTCCTTCTGCAAGGAAAGTGATGCCTACCTCTTTTTTTTCTTCAACATACTGCTTCTAGAACTTCCTGCGGAGAGTGACATATGGGTAGTAACATTATGGCCTTGCATTCAGGAGGATGTGGGTTCCAATCCCTATCCGGCCATACAGATTTGGATTTCCCATGGTTTTCCCAAATCACTTCAGGTGAATGCTGGGATGCTTCCTTCAAAAAGCCATCGATGAATTCCTTCCTGTTCCTTGCCCCCAGGGCATTCCCGCCTCTAATGACCTTGATGTCGACTAGGCATAAAGGCTTAAGGAATAAACTAGACTTCCTGAAAATTGTTAAATCCTTATGAGGGAATATAATGCTAACATGAAACAAATGCATGTAGTTGTGTAAAGAAAGGTTGCTGTTTCATCAGGACAGTGCTCACAATCACAATTCTTTGATTGCCATGGCCACCTGTCTTATTTTTTTCCCCGATAAATGCAATATTAGTCATCCTATGTCAAAGAAACAGTTTGTTATGGGCAGCTTATGGGTGGAGTATGGTAGAGTCTAAAACCAGATCTCACACATTGTAAATTAGCTGACCAAGGTGTCAGGTTTAATTGGATTCAAAGTAGTGAAATATGGCGTGATGACCCACTCGAGTGAGACACTGCACTGCTGCTTACAGGAGTGTTAGATTCAGTATGGAAACTTGCATGTGCAAGATAAAGATCTTCAAGGTAATAGTTTCCTTACACCAGTAACGTGTAGGAGAAGGACAACTGGTGTTTCTTCGTCATTGAGCGTATGATTTTTTCATTTTAATGCAGTAGTCAGTATATTAGAGGTGGCATGAGTAAATGACAGATCTTTGTTAGAAAGAGCTTCTTTACTCATAAACTCAATTAACCTGGAGTTTTAATTATGCAAAAAGACTTTGTGGTACATCGGATAATCAATTACTACATGAAACAAAAACTTTTATTAAGTACTAGCTTTGCCCAGCATGCGTTGCAATGCCTTTCTTAATTGAGTACATATATACAAAACAGACAGATTTACATGTACTAAATAAATGAAAGAGAATTATTTTAATGTCTTAAATTAAAACTGAAAAAATTAAAGTAAAAAATAAATAAAAGGTTGATTGAATCCTCCAGAAGGAAGAGTACTGAACCATTGTGTCATAGGTAAAATGGCCATTTCCTTTCCTCTGGGACCTACAGTTTAACGTGAGATCCGAATCACGGACCAGGCGTAGCTCATGTCATCAACTAGCACCCTTAAAAGTTCTAGTTCCCACTCAATTGGGAACGAACCCAGAAACTTTAAAAAAAAAATAGGCACCTTAATCAGTGAGCTAGCAGACTGCTCTTTTTTATTGTAAATGTGTGCTAAGTGGCATCAAAATCAGATAGAACCTGTGGACTTGTACAAAAAATGTAGGCAAAAATTAATCGGTTGGGATAAAGGAGAGGGGGGTTAGATTTTTTCAAACCAAATGTACACAGTATTTTTCTGTTAGTTTTTTTTATTTAAAAAAAAAACAAAATAAAAAAAAAACAACAACTTAGACCACAACCTGGAGATTGCTTGAATTCTCCCAAAAGATGTGAACTAAGCTATTGTGTCAGATGCAGGACATCAGTTCTTTACCTCTGGGACCTACAGTTTAACATGGAATCTAAACCATGGGATGTCCCAGCGTAACTCATAGGATCAACTGCAAATCTTAAAAATTCCTGCTCCCCCGAGAATTTGAACCCGCAACCAGGGACAGGAAGTTTGGGATGTAAGTGCCTTAACCACTGAGCCACCAGACTGTCTTGTAGTGAAGTATTTGTGTACTAATTACTATCAAAATCAGATAAAAACTGTGGGTTTGTATGATCAACATTGACAAAAATTAGTAGATGGGGGAAAGAAGGGGAGTGGTTAAGTTTTGTGAACCAAGCGTAAACAGTATTTTTCTGTTTGTTTTAAAGTATATGTATGCCAGGTCCCATCAAAATTGGATAAAAACTACATGGGTATAAAGAATATTGACAGAAGTTAAGGGGGTGGTGTAAGGGTAGAGAGGGGTGGGTTTTTCCAAAACAAATGTAGACATATTTTTCTGTTTGTATTAAAGTATACATGTGCAAAATTCCATCTAAATCAGACAAAAACTGTGGGTTTGTATAAAGATCATTCGAAAAAATTTAGTGGTGTGTATGGGGAGAGGGGGTGGTTTTTTTATTTTTGTCAGTTACCTTCCCAGGCACACACACAATAACTTACCAAAGTTTCATCGCAATCAGATGAATGGTATAGAAATGCATAGAAGACTAACAAACATACATTTATTTTTTTATATATTAGATAGATACATGGGTGCCGGGATGGGGGTGCAGTTTCACTCCCCATGCTATGAAAGAAAATATACAGGAAAAGATTAAGAAACAAAAATTTTATTATTAAATTCATTGTTTGAATAATAATGTCAAAATTTGTTCAACACCTTGTCAATAAATTCGGTATCCTTAGTTAATAAGTAATTAGTTTTATATAAAAGATACAGATGCACCTCCCTTAAAGTAATCCTGCTGGCGCCCATGGATAGATACAGTTGATATCCTTGAAATATGTCAAACATGCCATAGTTTATGCCAATAGCTGTAATTTAACTGCAGTAAATACTGTTATTGTGGAGGAAAGAAGGTAGGCAGCAATTAATGTTGAGACCAGGTATACAATCATTCAAGGATTTGTGGGGACCTGTGTCATCAATAGGGCCCGGATTTTTCAAAAAAGCATATGCGCATATGCAAATGCATATTTTGAGGGTTAGTGCATATTTTATGGATATGTGCATATTTTAGCTTTTATTTCATCTCATAACTGAATATCCGATACTTCTGAAGAAACTGTAAAGCCTAATGTACCTGTATGTTGGACATCCTTGGCAACCGCAACAAGTAAGTTAAATTCTTGGAGTAAACAGGATTTTTTTGTACTGGCATTCACATGTAGAGAATTTTCTACCTTATCCAAACTCACACAGTGACATGTTTGGAGGTGCTGCAAATGGAAAATTTGTGTGGCGGCGACCTTCTCTACTGCCCTGAGCGGTAACATTCACGGGAAGGGCGGGTGGGGTCGGCAAAATCAAAGAATAGCTCTATTCTCCCTCAGGCGGCAAATTCTTGTTTGAGGAGACGACAGTCACAAGTATTTACCCCCACTTGGAATATTCGTTATCTACCAGTGTGTTTATTCGTGCGACAACTACCGGGAAGGCCAGCGGTTTTCTTTAATCTTTTCGGGAATATTCCCCTAATTGCGGTACGAGCCAGTTTTCCTGAGAACAGATTCCTGGCTTCCAGACCTGAGGGATTCGTACTTTTAAAGGGACGTGTACATTCCTTTCCAAAAACAGTAGCCTCTCAAAGTTTGTGTTGACAGGAGTGTTCGTGTGCTAAGATTAAGTTTCTTTAATCTGACTCCAAAAATGCCTAAAGAAAAATGCACAAGATCAGTTTTAATTAAGCAGTGGATTTCAGGCAACAGTGACTATTCTAGTGACGGTGAAGTTGTGTACTGTCAAGTATGTGAGAAGAATATAAAATGTGAGAAAAAATTTCAACTTGAACAGCATTCTAAAACAGCTGTACATCTCAGGTCAAAAGAAAAGAATAGGAACACGCAACAGCTACTTTTAACTCAGGTATCACGGTCTGTTAATACATTCTCTGCTGACCTGTGTAAGGCTTTTGTATGCAGCAATATCCCGCTGCATAAATTGAATAATCCAGATCTACGAGCATTTCTTCAAAAGTATTGTGTTAATCAAAGGATACCGGATGAATCCACCCTCAGGAAAAATTATTTGCTCTCTCTACACGATTCTGTCCTGGATTCAATTCGGTCTGACATAGGAGGGAACTGTGTCTGGATATCGGTAGATGAAACAACCGATTCATGTGGCCGATACGTAGCGAACTTTATAGTGGGCAAACTATGTCAAGAAGAACCCGGAAAACCACATTTACTTTCAACCAAAGTGTTAGAGAAAACCAACCACAGTACAATTGCAAGATTTATAAACGATTCCCTGCGACTTCTGTGGCCTACTGAATCGGAGAGTGATTGTTACAAGGTGCGTGTTTTAATCACAGACGCAGCTTCATATATGTTAAAAGCTGGTCAGTCGCTTCGAGTGTTTTTCCCCAATCTGATCCATGTTACATGTTTGGCGCATGGATTACATCGCATTGCAGAAGAGATACGTTCTCTATTTCCTTCAGTTAACAAAGTAATTTCAAGTGGAAAAAAAGTGTTCCTAAAAGCACCAGCGCGTGTACAGTTTTATAAGGATCGTCTGCCTGAGGTTCCTCTTCCACCGGAACCTGTTCTCACTAGATGGGGAACTTGGTTGTCTGCAGTGCTGTTCTACCAGGAGAACTTTCATCAAGTGAAAGATGTGGTTACAAGTATTGATTATGACGATCGTGCTGCGTGTGTTCGTGAAGCAAAGTGCGCATTTGATTGTGATACTGTATATCGAGATATCAATTTCATCCATGTACACTATTCGTCACTTTCTAATGCTATTAAGGGTCTAGAAACTAGCGGTGCACCCCTTCACGAGTCTATTCAGTTGCTTCACAAAACAATTTCTTCTTTAAATGCCGTCCCTGGTGAAATTGGAGAAAAAGTTAAATCTAAACTCAGCAGGGTGTTAGACTCAAACCCAGGTCTGCAAAAGATTCAATCAATTAATACGTATTTAAGTGGAACCACACAATCTTTGCCAGATGAATGTTCCGAACAGTCAGCACCATCGTACAAGTATTGCCCAATAACGTCCGTTGACGTGGAACGATCATTTTCGGCTTATAAACTAATTTTGTCTGACAACAGAAAATCTTTGACCCCTGAAAACATTGAAAAACTGTTGGTAACATATTGTGATTCATCATTTTGTAAGGAATGAAACGTGTATATCAGTGAGTTGACATAAAATAAATCATTTGATAACTGTATATTCTTTAATAGTTAGTCCATGTTCGTTAATTGTTAGTGTATATTCGTTAATTGTTAGTGTAGATTCGTTAATTGTTAGTGCATATTCTTTAATTGTTAGTGCATATTTTAGGACTTTTTTGTGCATATTTGCATGCATATATTAGATGTTTTACGTGCATATATATCCGGGCCCTAGTCATCAACTACCATTACTGAGTTAGTAAGTAAAGAAATGAAATCAATACCCAGCAAGCAGCAGAAGACTTTCCATTACTTCGGAGATTTACCCCCCCCCCCCCCCCAGTTAATCAAACAAGAACAGTGAATTTCCAAAAGCACAGTTATTTTGTGCATGTGTGGTGGTTTTTTTTTTTATGCAGCCACATTAAAGTTAATATTATTTTCAATAGACTCAGTGAATTTGGCACCAATTAAAAGTCTATTGAAAGTGAATTATTTTAGAAAATGATTAATGTGATTCATTGAAATTTCTTTAGTTATTAAGTAAATTTTATTCTTTTGGGATTTTCCCCTGCATTTTTTTGACTTCTGCTTTGTCTTGTCTTGCATTTTTCTGTTCTTTTTTGCTTGGTTTTCTGTGCATCATTTTTGCTATTACATTTGCTAAAGAAATATTTCTGGTTCAGAAGCTTGATTAAATTAACACAAAATTTGATGCCTGGGTTGAAACAAATGCTGAGTTCAGGGTAGATTTCAACAATAAGTATGCTACACAGGAAACCAAATTTGCAGAGATGAATGATAGTCTCGAGGGAAACAATTACCATAAAAGAATGATAGGGGAAAGGGGGGGGGGGTTGTCAAATCTAAATTAACTTATTTAACACTAGAAGTATGGGGATTACATCCCAACTCAATTATGTGTGTTCCAGAGTCGGGGATATAACCCTGAAAATCAATGATTTTCACAATAGAATAGAAAAAGTTGTACCCGCTAATTAGTTTGACATTCAAAATTTAGGGGGAAGTAGATTCATCCGTGAGGGTAGAATGGCAGCCAGAAAAGGACAAAATGATTTGCTCAGCATAAAATGTCATGATTCAGAAGGTGGATGGAGGTAATTGGGTAGACAAAATACAATCAGAGTGGATTTAGTCTAAGAGTTCCTATTTTTTCTATTGCCAATTTGAAATCTGTTGAAGTACAAAATAGCATATGGATGGAAGCTTTCCATGTAGATGATGTAGAATTTAACGCAAAAGAATAATCAGTGAAAGAGAGAGTGATTTATTATTTTCACATTAAACAAGTGATTGAATTTGTTCAGCACAGATGGGGTGTTTTGCCTCAGATTTGTAATTACTAGAGGAAATGAAAAGAATAAATACCAGTACAGTGAAAAAGGAATGCTGGTCCTGAGAGAAGACCCTTTACAAATGTCATTGCACTCTGAAAAATATTGTATAAAGGTGTGAATGTCATTGCTAAAATTGTGTTTCTGTTATGGATGAATCCCGGAATCTGCCGGGTAGATAATTTTCAAATTAAGTTCCAGTAACAAGACCACATTATTTCCTTGCAGGAATGGGTGATTTGTAGTGTATTTGTAAGGCAGATGGTTGGAATGGTATAGTTCATGTGTGCGATATTCTGCCGAATGTAAACGGGTTCAGTGGTAAGCAGGCTACAAAGCAAACTTTTTAAATGTCAAGGTTCAGCCATCATACCATAAAGAGTGTGACTAGTAATATGTAATATTGTGATAGATAGTAAGATTAACAAGACTATCTAACTAAGGAAAGAATGTTAAACATTTTGTGATGTAAATATCATGAAAGGCAATCTCTATTTTGTCTAGGAGCATCTTGGGGAAAATATGTGTTTTGATTTTTAAATGGGTTTTTTCATGTTTTATTATGGTTTGATTCTCTTCCAACAAGAAAATATTCCTTTGTTTGTTTAGTAACTAGGAATATGGTGTTTGATGAAGTAATGCCACCAGCCTATTAATTTTTTCTGTTCTCGGGTTCAAATGTAAAAAGTTCTTTTCTATTTTTTTGCTTTTGCAGTTTTCAATTAATTCACCAATGTTGAAATAACCTTAAACTCATGGGTTGTGACAACAAGGCATTATTTTGTCCTATATATGCAGTGTTAGTTGGCCTGTGTCAAAGAAACAGCTTCTTGGGGACAGCTGATGACTAGGGTAAGGGAGGGTCATAAACTGGATATCATACATTGTAAAACAGTGAGAGTGGCTCTTAGCAGCTGACCATGCTGTGAGTTTTAGTTAAGATTCTGTGCAGACTGGTCCTGGCCCACTTGAGTGAGACACTGCACTACCACATATAGAAGAGTTAGATTCAGTATAGCAGCTTGAATGTGAAGCACATCAAGATAATAGTTTCCTCACATTATTAACACATAGGTGAAGAACAAGAGGTGTTTCTTCATCTCTGAGCATGCGATTGTTTGTTTCGAAGTGGCAGCCAGTTTATTAGAGGTGGCCTAAGTCAGACACAAGCAGTACAGCAATGAAAGGCATTCGCAAAAACAAAATAACTCCTTTCCTATAACCTCAATGAACCAGAAATTTTAATTACATCAAAATACTTGGTGATTCATGGGATAATGTATGAATAAAAGGAATTACATAAAGCAAAAACTTTTATTTATTATACAGTTAATATCACCTAATGAAATGTGTATAAAAGATCCCTGAATGGTTTAATTGTCTCTGCCATCCATGTGTGTGATATTTGACACCAACTGAGACCATTAGATGCTGACAGTAAACTCACAATCACCTTCCTTTCTTCATTTCTCTGGATCATTAGGCTTACTATTTTACCAACAATCTGCTGCAAATGATTGGCTTATCTCCAGGATTAAAATGGAAAGGGGCATAATTTGTGTGACAAGAGTGTGATCATCCAGCTGCACTCCATTTCCAGTTATATAAAGGTGCTTGGATAGATTTAAAAAAGCATTAAAGGGTTGTATTGATAGTATTATTAAAACTGTGTTAGAAGATAGTTGAATGCAACTTCCTGGTATAGCTACTTGGAAATATTATTCAGTTTCAGTCTGGAGACTGTTTCATACCAGGGGATTGGAAATGTACCTCTGCGGTATCAATTTGTAAAAGATGGAAGATAACTAGGGTAGATAACTGTAGACTGAATAGTGGTAAGCAGGTTATTGAGAGCAATATTCAAATACATCATAAATATCTGATGGAAAAAAAAGTGGTTTGTAAATCCGCAGTATGGGTTTAAGAAAGATTACCCATGAGAGCCGCAGTGAGCTATCTGCAAGCATTTTGGATGAAAAGGACATGGGAGGCCAAATAGGTAATGTACCTTGTGGCTCTCTCCAAATCGTTTGAAAGATATAGAAGATGAATAACATTAAAACCATTGTGGAAATCAATGTGTCTTGCTGGATGAATGAGTTCTTAAGAAAAAGAAAGAGTAATATCACAGGAACTGAGAACAGGAATGCCATAAGATAGAATATTGGGATCATTCCTGATCATTATTCTAGTGAATGATTCTGTTGTTGGTTTACACCCAGAAGGGGGATAGGTTATTTGCTGCTCACATAATGTTGTACCATGAGATTAGAGGTAGAGAATTATGAAGAAAACAAAGGTTTTGTATGATCATATGGTGGAGTGGAAAATGTAGATATCATGGCATATCATTTGATAATAAAATGAGTTGAGCAGGACCCATCAAATGCATGGCAGGCAAAGATTTCAGAGTCTTGCATCTGCTACCCTTTGGGAGCATCCATTAACTACATAGTGCCATTTTAGCCTCCTGTGAAGCCCCCCTCCCACATAGCTTGACATGGCTTTTGCCTCGATCATCCCCACCCCCCACGTGACACGTAGCTTTTTTCCCTATTGATTCCAGAAGACATTTTGCACTGTTTTCTCTTGTCAGACTATCATAAATTACATACGGAAATAATTAAATGATGGAAATACACATTCACATGCTGTTGTGTGTTCTGTGCCTTATTTTAATTGTAAAAAATAATATGAATGAAAAGCTACATGACTTGGATCGGAAACACTCCCCCTCCCCCTTTTTCCACATAGCCAGGCATAGCTTTCTACCCAATCCCTCCCTCTCTAGACCAAGCCACATAGTCTATGGATGCCTCCTTTCTAGAAAGTTCTCTGCCACAGTTTGGATACCAATTAACATAGGTCATAATGACGAATTTACTTAATGGCTCTCGAAACTTCTATTTCTATGGAGAATGGTTAACATATTTCTGAAATATTTTTCCAAGGCAAAGAATGTTTCTGGGAGGGTAAATACGGTATATTCGAGGGAAGTAAGGTAACTGGACTGTAAAACCTTGGTAATATCTCTCCTCATGTATTCTGGGGTAGTATGGGAACTATATAATGGGTATCAAATATATGTGTTGGAGGGGACACAAGGGAAGGTAAGCAAAATTTATTGTGGAAAGTAACATATTTATTTAGGAATAGATATGATAAAGGAACTTGGTTGGAAGACAGGAGGCTGGTGCACAAAGTGGATGGTTGGTTATACATTGCTGATGAGGCCTGAGTGGATATTGGTTGAATAATTAGTAGTAGTATGTGGACACGGAAGACAGAAAGTTAGCACTTGATGTTGATATAGAAATGTTTTCATCTGTAGCTGACATGATCTTCATCATCTTTCAAACATTTCCATTTTTGCCGATCGTCAGACACATTCTCTTCCAGAGGCTGTGATTATTTTGAAAACAAGGTGCTATCTGTCTGTGAAATGTGTAGCTTGTATTCTATGTGGTAATGTATTTTTGTTTCGATAATATGTAGTATATAAGGTAGAGATTGGAGAATTTCCCATCATTCGCCACGTTATTGCAGAAAATCACTTAAAAACTGCAAACAGAATGGCCAGTATGCCGGACCTGGGATTTTAACCTAGGCGCTACCCGATACAGCTTGGTGGCGCTTTAATACATACAACCAAGGGCGTAGCCAGGTACGAGCAGGGGGGGGGGGGCTCGCCCCCCCCTTGCCGACCGTGGGTAAAAATTAATTCGGTTCGCGCGATTTAAACCTGTTTGCTACTGCTATTTCAGACGTTAGCTAGCGGCGCACAACGCGCCACGCACGGTGCTTTAAGCTGCCTATCGACTATGTGTGGTTACCGCTCGAGCCATGTTCGAGCGCGCCAAATCGGTTATTTGCCGCGCGAACCGTTTCTGTTGACGAGAGCGGCTGCCGCGCGTGACAACGCAATCCAGCCAGGATAGGGTATTTGACTGTATTAAAAAAATATAAATTGAACTCATTCTCGTAGATTAATGCTTCAGGAAGCTAATTTTTTCAATTATGAAAAGAAAAATGGATTATTTTTAATAAAGCGAAATAAAAATTAAACTTTTCTTACCTCTGGTCACGTGAGAGAAAACGCTCTAGGATTGGTGGTCGCTTGAGTGACGTCACACGTCTGTAAACGCTGCGGCTGGGAATGGAGCGTTTCCTATTATCCAAGTATTCAACTATTTTTATTGTTTGTTGCTGGTCATTTCTTGTTATTAATTAAATTTGATTTTGAATACAAAATCGAGAACAATATGTAAAACCCTACAGCGGAAAAATATCTATAATAGAGGCCCTATTTGTGGGGCTGGCTATAGAAAAAAAAACCTAACTTTTATTCTGCTGAGCTTAAAAACGTAACAGCTTCAATTTGAGACTCATTTATATTTAAATTGAAAGTTAGAGAATGATTGTTTTGCGTTAGCAAACCATACGTCGAAAAATTCTGTACGCGAAATTTGTGCAGTCACGTTGAAAATAAAGAAAAGTTGTATGGATGTCGCAAATATGAGCAAAAAAATGAACGTATTTCTTGTAGCTAATAAGCAGCTCTTTCAAATAAATATAGTAAGAGAGCGGTATAATGTTGTATAATGAACTAAAACTCAACATGAAATTGACTCAGTAGTTTTTTTTTTATTAAAAATAATCTCGGTCTGTTTTAATGATGCTGTTGTATAAAGTAAAAATCATGCGCAAACTTACCCCGAGGCTCGCCAAAAGCAATAGCAACACACAAATCACTACTAACACACAGAAACACAGCGTAATCATCGACCCAGCTCAGTCAAATGGCGCAGCCGACTGGAGCGCTTGATCGGTGGATCACAGGAAGCCCATTGTTCAAACTATTTTTTCTATTGTTAAGCGTGAATTCGTGGAAAATAAATCTTTGTTCCGAGTAATATGGTTTATCTACTTTGAATATAAGTAACTATTTTGCCTGCGTAGATTATTATTAAAACTGACTTTTGTCCCTCTAAATTTAGAAAATATCACACTGAGTGGGGTCCTCCCGGATGCGAGGCCAGAGCGTTAACCGCTCACTCACCACGCTCGGAACAATTGGATGTTGTGGACAATTTTTCTTAATTGCAGATTAAAGATTATAGATAAATGATATTTTTTTGTCAATAAAACTGAATTTCTTTGTTTATTCATTTACCTACCTCGTTTCACTTCATCTGACACGAAGAAACTGTGAAGTGTTTACTATTAACATAAAGAGAAGCAATTAAGAAGTAGTGTCCAGATAGCTGCGTGACTGAAGAGTGGTAATGGAATTCAGTACGTCCTACGTTTGAACCTTCGTTTGGATAATATTTTTTGGTGCATTTTGTCCGTTTTTGTTTGCTGTTTCTTACACTACCATGTTTTGATTCGAAGAATTCATAATAGTTGCTAAGCGTCTTGCAAGCGTTTGAAACAAATTGGTACCAAACATGAAAAGTTTTAATTTTTAAACTTACCAGAGAGAGAATATCATGCAAAAAATACAGGTGCATGGCGGTGAACAATGGAATTTATTTTAGAAGTGACATCACTTGTAGAAATTTCATGCTAATCTTGCAACAGTTCCGCAACGCTTTGTGTCCTTATCGTTGGAATTTTAACGTGTCGATACAACTGCAGGTTACCTTACTGACAATAACTGCGTTTATTGGCCGGTATTTAGTTTTAATGTGCAAGTAATTTTCATTTTTTTTAAAAAAAACTTGTTTTTCGGTGTGCAAGTAACGTCCAATCTCCTTTTTGAATCTTCTTTGGTTGTTTCAAATGGTTGTAATTCGCTTGTTATCCAAAAAGTTGTGAAGCCTTCAGAAAAAAGACAAGAAAAATTATATTGATATTTTGGTGGATTTTCGGGAAAAAATGTTTATGCGATGCAACCAACAGGAACTAGTATCCAAAGAAAATGACAAATGAAAACAAATTGAACATATTCCGAAGCGAGGAACGTACCTTAGGACCCTAATCCTAATAATTCTCACCTTAAACAACGTATTACATATTGCGGTGTAAATGAGATTCACAGAAAATCGTAAGTGACTTTGTCACAATATCAAATTGAAGTTGTTACATTTTTAAGCTCCACAGCTCCCGACAAATAAGGCATCCACTTTCAATATTTTTCCGCTGTAGGCTTTTAAAAATTGTTTTCGATTTTATATTCAAAACGAACTTTCATTAATAACAAGAAATAACCAGCAACAAACAATAAAAATAGTTGAAAACTTAGGAAATGTTCTATTCGCAGCGGCAGCGTTTACAGACGTGTGACGTCAAGACTGTCGTTGCACGCGCCGGGCAGCAAAGGAGTGTTTTGGCGGGCTTTTAAATTCTTTAAATTTTAACTTTGAATTTTACGCAAAATAATACACTGCTGTCAAAAAATCTCTTCACTCGGTGAATAAGGTGTACCAATAAACAATTTAAAACCATTTTCAAGAAGTAGTCAAATACCCTATTGCGCGGCAAACTATCCAGGTACTGTCTTTTCGTGAAGGCACCGACGCACCGTGGATATTTCACGTGCACAACTAGCTGCAACTTTCACTGTGCATCACACTGTATACTAGAAACCTAAACGAAAAGTGATTTGGTGGATATGGAAATTGTATTTTAATCAGTGGCGGCTCGTGATTTTTATACTGGGATAGGCTGCGAATTTTTTACCCTTGTGGTCAAAGTCCCCGATGGCGAGAGTCGTGCAAATTTTTTTGCCCCCTACAATTCTGTATTAAAATAAGTATTTTTGGCAGTTCAATCTAACGGACATGTGATTGTATCAAATATTTCTCACTGGAATTATGTTTTTTCACCTTTGCATGAAAATTCTTGAAGTCTGTAATACCATTCTTTGTCTAAGCGTTGTCATTACAATTCGTAACAAGACATGAGAAACATAAAACTTCATTTTTCACTTCACAACCACACAACAACTCAGCTGCATCATACATTGCTCTGCTGAAATTGCGAACATACCCTTGCCTGGATGTGCAATGTTTTTTGTTCTTGACTGATGTTAAAATCGGGTCTGGGCGCACAACGATTCTTCAGGTTAACTCTAAGGTACTGTTTCAAATTTTTTCCCAGTAATTTGCAGACTGAATTCATATTGTACATTCAGAATTCCAGAAAGCTGCAGCTTTTTTCAAAAACGAAAATATAATTCACAAGAGTTCAGGCTCAACCGCACAACACACAAAAATAAACGTCCAAATAACACACTATCTCGTGTAAACTCCTTTAGCAACTTAGATATTGATATGTTTCACGCGCTTATTTCATCTAATCGTTCGACAAATCCTCACTAGATGGAGAAACTTATATCACTGTATTCTAGTGCACCCTAGCGGAATGTTTAAAAACTTAGTGTGCCGGTACAATGACGAACGCCCACAACATAAAAGTAGCTTTTATACTGTCAAAATATAAATATTTAACGTCGATTAATGACGCATGAAAGTATAAACTGGAGAAACAGTGACAGGGATTAGATAGTGGAAGTTAAACCACTCTGCTGATTCTCCTACTTTGTAACTAGCGTTACAAGAAAATCATGATGGGGTTGGTACGACTCCCTTATGCTCTGCAGTTCGAACCAACAGTAAACCCATAAGAGCAATGCTCTGTAAAAGCCACGCCCCCCAAACACTGCTACATGCAATGTAATGGCGTCCAAAGGCGCAGCCTTAAAAATACTCCTAGTTTGAGAAATATTCTTTTATATCAACAGTACTAAAGATATTGACTGTCAATGTTAAAATTCTAGAAATGCTTCCTGTTAATTTAAATTATTTAAAAACATATTTTAATATATCTTTTGGGCGGCTCCGCCTCAGAGTCTTTAATGACGAGCCGCTACTGATTTTAATAGAATACAGTATGGTGAGAATCTCATGGAAGACATGAAATATGAAGCCATCGACGATTCAATAAACAAATTTTACGATAATGACAACGGTAGAGTTCCTAAAATCATTAATTGAGCCAGTAAACACTCAATTTCGGTAGGCGATTTCATTTACTGAAAGACGCTGTGACTTCAAGATTTTTAGTAATTGGATACTCGTGTACTAGCCTGCAATACCTTTTTCGAGTGTCAAAACAATCATTTTCTTGAACAGTTCCAGATGTTTTTGACGCATTATGCAAAGCTCTGAAAGAATGGGCAAAGATAAGGTAATAGCACCCATTTTATACTAAACTTAATTGCTATTCAATTTTCTGTTGCCATTCTTAAGGTGAACTTACATAGGTAAAATGTATTGAGTTAATCATGTCATTTAGCGATTCTGTAGATTCGTTGATTGGAGTTTCAAGTGACGGTTGTGGTGGTGATGGAGGTGATACCATTGGAGTGTGATTAGGCTGCACATTTGCTATTACACAAAAAAAAATTGGCACCGTACAGTTGTATTAAATGCGACAGTTTTCGTAATCCATGATAACAAACTGTCATTGTACCGCCCCCCAGGAGTTTGGGCCTCCCTCTGGGGAGGTCTGGCGCACCCGGGGGTCCCGAGCTCCGACGATGCTTTCTTGTATCTTTATACGTGCAAGTTAAGGCGTTGGGGGAAATCTTTCTCCCTCTGGAGGGATGTGGTATGTTGATTGAGCTGGAGGTATTTGCTATAATGCCCCTTCTGACATGTGATGATTGGAAAAATTTGAAACCTGCTGGTGTCGGTCTTATACTTATCGCGTCTACCAATAGAGGGGATATCTCCGGGCGTCGGAATTGGGTCCTGGCAGGGGGCGGTTGTAGGTGCCGTGTTGTCACCATCTCTGCCGTCCCCGGGACTCATGCCCGGTGTCCACAGTCCCGTCGCTCCTGGTATTTGGGCTGGTGGTTCAGAGGAGATGGCGTCCCCTGCTGGACGGAAGGCTTTTGTGTAGTCAAACTGCATCTTGGCGCACTACAGTGTTGGACGCAGCTCAAGACGCTGAGCAACCTTGCCCTGACTGCTCCAGTGTTTGGGGTGTCCTGGTGAACGAAGACCAAGCACCCCAGAGGCTTAGTGCACCTCTGCTGCCAGTGCAGCATAATCCCCGGAGTTGAATGAAGGGGTCAGTACTACGGTCTTGAGGACTATATAAGTGTGGACTCGTAGCGCATAGTTTCACCTGGGGTGGGGCAGTATTCACACTATGAACGTTGTGGAGACCTGAGGGCCTCTGCATCAGGATCGTGCTCTACGACTGTGCTCTATGGAGATTGGACGAGTTCGTGGGAAACCGTGCTAGCACAGGACTCGTGTGTCAGGTCCGTGTGGGGGAAAGCGCGCCCTAGTGTGGGAAGCCGTGTATTCAGTGACGATATGTTCGGTCGGCTGGGGCGGTGGATCATGCGAAAGGGCACTCCTGTGCGGCGCCCGGTTGCTACGGCTTCCGCCCACCCTGCGGGGTTTGGGTGGGGCCGGGTGTTGCGTGTAGGAACCACAGAGAGGCTTATGCTATACGGCCAAGTTTTGGAAGGGTCTTCAGCCTGGTTCGTGGCGGGCGCCGCATCCGCGCGGTCCCCCTTGGGCACCATAAGGGGTGGCGAAAGACCCCTTGCTTCACCGTCCCCGCGCAATGGCGGGTGATTCGGAAGAGCCCGATTCCGCGGCGGAGGCGTAGTGTGGGTAGCCGGGTATCCGCAGTTTGGTTCTAGAGGGGGGATGAGTTCTATCGCGTATCCTCGATGACGGATTCTAGCGCCTATAAAGCGGCTGCTGGTGAGGCCTCATGCTGATCCTACTAACACTCTTTCGCTGTACCATATGAGCCAACTTGAACAAGGACACATTCGTCTTAAATGCGCGAGCCAAGTAGTGGGGGGCCTTTACAGAGTACCTTAACAACGATAGACTGCAGGCTGACTCGACCCGTACACAACACATCGGATCGTTTATAATGTGATATCGCCGGAGCTAATAACAATGGATGTAAGGAAGTTTTTTTAAAAAGTAATTAATTTGTATTTACCGTAAGGCTAACGACTGCTATTAATAGTATTACATACAGTACCTACAAAAAGTAGACTTTTGTGTTATAACTATAGTTAGCTGTATTCGTTTGCATTTTATTTATTTTTATTACCACTAAGCGATTTTCTAAAAGTCAGTAGTGTAAGAGCTAATTTTTGATAAAATATTTATAACTCTTGAATTTACAGTATATTTGTTCTAGGTGCCCAGCTTCGCCCGGATAAGAGTTGGGTCGGTCCAATGGTCAAGTTGTTTCACTCATTCTGTGATCATGTCGATACTGCTACATACGGTGTTACTGCCCACAGGCGCAGCTTCATATTAATTTCAGTCTTATGAATTAAGTACAATGGTGTTTGAGAGAAATGCTAAAATGCTGCTATGTACCTTCCTGAAAATTGCAACTTTTCTGTTGATTGAAATAAAGATTTAATCATGGTTGTCTCTGCTAGTATATTCTAATTAATTTGTTACTCGAACTTTCTGTCGCTTTAAAAATATCCATGAATACTGCAAAAAATATTTCATCACATTATCATCAATCAGCAGCTAACGATGCTAAGAACTTCGGTCACTGTAATGATGACTACTGCTCACCAGAAGTAAGTAGAAGACAATCGACAAATTGTGTCATCTTTAATATCTTTAATTATTTTCTGTAATACACAGTGCTCGAAATTTACCAGGCCTTAGGAGTAATTACGGCTGCATTTTTTCATTTTACGCCTGCAATCTCCATCAAAGGCGTAGAAAATACGCCTAAGCATCAAATTTTTTTAAAAAAATTAGGTTTCAGTACTTTGTTTTGAGTTTTGCATGTTCAAGGTTTAATTCTAGTAACTAATATTATTATAATTCCTGTCCCATTGTTGATCTCTTTCAGAGTTTCAAATAATACGTTTCTGAAGTTCAGAAGATGTTGCAAGAGTGTAGGTGAAGTTCTGCGAAGTAAAAGACTATTTTAGTTCGTGCGTTTTTCGTTTACCAAAGGAAGTGAAGGTGTCTCGTAAAATAACTGACTTTAACATTATACCACTTGTAAAGACAAGTAGTGGTGATAGAAGTATTACAAGCACTGGTAACCGAGGAATGCCAAAAAATGAAAAAAACATCAGCTTTTCAGCTGTTATCTATAGGGGTGCTCCGACTTCACGCAATCCAGGGGATCAACAAGCAAGTAAATGATCAAAAACACTTAATAACTCATCAGCTACTGTGCCTACTGACGATGAAGAACATTGTATAAAATTCAAAAGTTATTGTAATAAATACAATAAAATCAAGAATTATATTAACCTATTTCACAATTTTGGTATGTAATATATTGGAACATTTAGACCTGTTTACAGTTTTAAATTGTGTTGGAGTAGGTTGTAAGCTATATAATCTGTATTTTCATTTCACGCTTCTGTCTGAAAGTTAGGAGTTACAAGTACGCCTCGATTTACAAACGAATTTCCAGTACTGATAGTACACTTTACAAATGACTTGCCTTTAAGAAGTAAAGAACAACAACAAGGTGTTCCTGAAGACCTGCTGAAACTAAGAATTGATTCAAGTGTTCTAGTTTTGAAACAGCATACTGAAAAAGTTAAGAAAAATGGCATGTATATCTCCCTACAGATTCCAAACGAAATCATTGCCCTGTGCGGCTAGGTCATTAAAAGTGAAATTATGCAGGCCGAAAAGAAGGCTTATGCTTGTAATGTGTGACATAACTGGGAAAGAACAGCTTTCCATAAAAATCATTTTTTATGACGAAGATAAAAATAGAATTCACAAAAAATTTCTTGGATTCGTAGAAATTATAGCGTTGAGTGACAAATTATAGCATCAGAAATTGACATTTTTAGAAAGCAAAGAACATGGACCTTACAGGTGTGTTAGCCAAGGGTATGAAGGGTGTTCTACATTGGCACGTGATATTGGCGAATTCAAAATATTTTTTAAAGAGTAATATATAAAAAAAGCCTTGTATGTATTTTCGTTGCGCAAGCCACAGACTTAACCTGGTTGTAAATAATTGAAATCAAATTACAAAAATACGGATCACAATTAGCACCATAGAGTACATCATAAACTTTTTAAAGACACCTTTTTACACGGAGAAAGTACGTGGCAAATATTTCAGCTTTATATGAGAGCCGCTGGTCTCAAAAATATACATATTTTGCTATTTTTTAACAAGCATTTTGAAGAAATGGCCAATGGACTTTCGAATGTTTCTAGAGAAGGGTATGATGCAGTGAGGAAAGGTGCTTACCAGTTACAGTGCGCTGCTACTAAGTCAGAATTCGTTATATGCGTTGGATTGAATACTCAGGATTACTGGAACCTGTTGTCACTGCGTTACAATCAAAGGTGATCGACATGTATACATGCTTGGATCATATTAATAGACTAATGTCAGTCATAAAAGATCGTCGCAGCAACGCAGACACGGAGAGCTAAAATATTTTAAACACATCTACCAGAACAGCAGCTGCCATTGGAACCAATTTGAAAGTCCGGCGCATTGTATCTGTGCAACAACGGCGTTCCAATCACCCTGCTTAGTCTCTATACGATTTTTGAAAGGGATCTATTCTCATATCTTATTTAAATTCCTTTATAGCTTCTCTGGAGCAATTTTTTCGGATTATACGTTACGCTTTTACACGTTTCGTTTTAAATCTAACTCTAGTTAATCAGTAAATAATCAACTGTGGTAAGTATTCAGTTTAAGATCACATAACATGCCTTACAGTAAGTCACGTCAGTTCGAAAAATAATCTATTTATCTAATTAGTACTGAAACTATCACCTTATTTGCAAAGAATTACATATATATCAAGCAGCCAAGAAAGCCCTTTCTGCCTCATTCGTTGGTTTGATTGAAATGATCATAAATAAAAAACTTTTTGAAAAATTTAACAACTTTCTGCACTTTTTTTAGATTATTATATCTGGGAATTACCTTAGTATGTGGATGAACCAGTGTTATGGTCACGCTCTGACCCTCAATTGTGGCGTCTAGGTCTTCGTGGTCTACATCCGAGTCTAAGTTGTTTCTGGGCGTTCAATTTCATTCAGTAGTTTTTTTTTTTGGTGGGGGGGCAGGGGTATAAAACGTCGACAACTGCCAGTTGTGTGCTGTGTGAAAAGTACAGTTGTAGGTACTAAGGCAGAATGTTTTCCATGACGCTTGTTCCGTCAGATCTTTTGCCGATAACATCAGTTTCATCAGCAACACCAAAGCTTGTCAGACGTTCTTTGACCAAACTGATGCAATGTTTCGTGGTAAACGAACCGCGTATTCTAAACAAGCTAATATTAAAATGTGTTTCTTTGCGGTGAACATAAACGTTCAAATATGGGTGATTTTTTGGGACGTCCACTCATCAAACACTCTACGAAAATCTTTGCCATTGTTTCTTGAAATATTCAAAGTAAACAATTATGTCAACCTTTACGGTATTTGAAAACTTTGTTATCATATAGATTTAGCAGAATTAGGAAACTGAAATCACTTTTTGAAAAGAAATATCTCAAATATGATGAAGTACAGTTTATGACAGAAACATTTTAACACATCATTTATTCAATAGATTTTGAAATAGCTGTCAATATTTGTAACCTTCTTTTCTTATTGTTTCTACTTTCTGCTCAGAAACAACTCTAATTCTATCATTTTTGTGTGCACGATCTGGGAACTGGTTTTGCAATAGGACGACATAACTCAAATTACAGTAATGCACACAACAAAAACAAACTTATAAAATTTAAAAGTGAATCTATTTATCACGAAGGACGACATAAACACACATGTTACCGTGAGTCAAATTTCAACATGACGGGTACAGGTAAACGGGGCGATACAACCGGTAGAGAACGAGTCGGACCGGAAAGTGACGACAGGGAGGCAAGGTGACGAAGACTGAAATATGTTTTCATTCCATTTTACGGATTGCGGATCCGTTTAATTTTTGTGCTAGATCCGCCAGACTGCCAAATGATGTAGGCTCCCGCATTGCTGGATTGCAATCCATAGCTACATCTCAGTTACAGTTTAAGTATGTCATTGGTTGATAAAAAAAAAAAAAAAAAAAAGATCACAAAGTTTCTTCCAATACTATAACTTAAATTTTTTTGATTATGAAATCGAACTATGGATAAAATATGGAAGGACAAGGGTATGAGAACAGAAAATCTTTGAGAACTAGACCTTACGAAAGAGTTAAATGAGGCGGAAATATAATTTTCTGCGGCAAAAAACGTAATCCTAATTTCCTTGGCTCAGCCTTGTACAACAAGCAACATCGAGTGTCATTCCCTCCACTGGGGTCAACGATGCTAGAGAACCATCTAAAACCTCTGTGTATGCTTAGTTTACACAGAAAAATTTTATAAGAAAATTGCAGATAAAGTAGTTCGAAAATTACTATTATTGTAAATATATATATATATATTAAAGGGTCCAGTAATAAATTAATTAATAGAATATATGTGTATTCTATTAATAATATTTTTTTTGTAGCATACATATTATCAGTTTTCTCTTGCCTGCTCCCCCCCCCCTGGACAAAATCCTGGCTACGCCTTCGCATACAACCACAATGGCGGATGTATGTATGGGAATGAGGGAACACAATAAATGATTATAAGTTATGCTGAAAAATTTAAAGTATAAATTTTCATAATACAAAAATAAATTAGTATGAAAATTGTCACTCGGGCATAAGTTCCAGCACAATTAATAATAATAAACATACCGTGGAATGTTTGCAACGTAGTAGTAATATTGAAAGAAATTTGTGCAATTAATAAGGAGAGACTTCCAAAGGCACTTCCTGGTTTTCAAATCTCCATGTGAACTACTTTATTCTTCACTGATAAAATTCTTGATCCATTTTTAATGCACATCGAATATTTAAAATTCTCATTGTTTAGAAAGGTGTAACTCCTTAAAGTCTGGTTTTATAGAAGAAGTATTTGCAGGAGCCACTGTACTAATTATATTTGTTAATATTAAAAGTGTGTGAGCAGTTGGATCAGAATTTTGAGCTGAATGCTTGGAGCTGGTAGTCCAAGTTGGTTTCAAGACAGGCGGATTGTATGAAAATGTTATTTCGTTATCTTACCCAAAAAGAAATATAAAATTAAAATCGTAATAATCATATAAACAGATTCATAAGAGAAACTCAAAGGGGTAAATACTACAACATATATTATATTTTTTAAACATTCAATAATATATTTTAATAGTGTAGAAAAATACACTATTATTATTTAAATTTAATATTACTCAGTATTGTCTGCACAGTGAAAAAACTGTAAAGCACTTTGAATTTTTGTAAATGAACTGATTCAACAATTTTTACAAATAAGGTTAAAGTCATTTGCTTAGATAATTCAAGGGATATTTCAGAATAAACATCTATATAAAGTCAGAATGTAGTATTAACATTTTCATATAATGGGATTCAAATTATTTAATAAAAGAAAACGTTGCCTTCATTTTCAGAGATATTTCAGACACCAAATAGTAAAATGAAATTGGTAACTTCGCAGCTAGGAATTGTTCCTGAAGAAATATAAGTATTTTAAAGTCGAGTATGCGTGTAAGCAGAATGACGGAATAAACACATTTAAAATTCTAGAATCCATGATTTTGAAGATATAGAAACAGTTTATAGCTTAAAAGAACCGAGATTTTGGTTTACATATCATATTAAATTTTGATAAAGGTAGCAAAAGTTTAAACGATGTTTTGGGAAGATTTTGAAATTGGGTGTGTCTTGGGAGACAAAACTTGCATCAAGGGTATTATGTTTAAATGAAAGAGGAATTTATTCTGGGCATGACACTTTAATTGGTTTTGAATTTATGCCTTAGTCTGTCAGATATCTGAAAAAGAAATAATTAAAATTCATCCCATGATGCCCGTTTCCGGGAAAAGGTTTGAAAACATTTAGAATCCAAGGGGGAGGGGATGGATTTGAAAAATGATGAAGAAGCTATTAAAGAACTGTTATTAAAGTTAGATAGTTAAAATATCTTATTGAAGAGTTAACGTAGAATCGTTTACAGCAATTTTCAGAACCACAACTTAAATACTTTAGAAAATGGCTACGATTTGAATTTCACATTTTTCGGTCACCCAGTTAAAAATAGGAACAAAGTGGATTTTGGTATCAAATAAAAGAGGAGCAAAAATAAATCAATTTGAAGGTAATTTCAACTTAGTAGCTCCAAAGCTTCGGGAGTTATAAACATTTTTGAAATTTTTGGAAAATAATTTTTTTACGGCGAAACTAGGATAGATGCTTGACTTTTCATTCGGATACATTATAACATTTAGGAAATAAGCTATCTACTGTTAAAATTTCAAGTCATTTGGAATAGTTTGGATACCCGGAAGTTTTGGATGATGTCATGAGAATTGTTTGTTTTTTTTCTATTTCCCATGAAGCAGCTATAAATACAGGCAAAATAGAGCCCCTCAGGGCCAGTCAGTAAATGTCGGTTGAGCAGGCACGTTGTAGGTCCGGCCAGTGTTTGGCACGAGGAGGTAGGCATTCAGCAACAGGCGATGCTATGATGTAATATTTCCGGCATACAGCTTAGAATGTTTGGTGCACGTTAGAAATGCTTGTAACCTCTCATGTGACTGTAAGCAGTTAAGGGGTTTTGATGGTTGGCCGAGCTTGACTCATTTATCAGTAATTGCAATCATTTAGTTTGGTGAAGAAGTCCGATGCCTAAAGAACTGTTCTGCGAACTTGTAAATTTTGTTTGAAGAATATAGTAACTATTTAGTTTTTCAATAGCAGCAGTGACTTATTTCTACACACCTTTCCTGATTGAGGTTATCCAATCTGGTGGCGACAAATCAACAGCAAGAACAATCTTTATTTCGATAAATAATGTTTAAAACATAAAATAATTCGTAATATACAGTCTCTACATTTTTAGAATATAATTATTTTATTGTTTATTTTTTATGTGTTTTCTAATGAAACAGGTATATTTCATCTTCATCATTTCTATACTTGTCTCTCTACAATCAATATTTTAAAGTAAATATATGCCATCAAGAAGGGGACAAACAGACTCGACGATATAGAATGACATCTTTGAGAATGAAGATGGAGCTTGCTCATGCACATTAAAAATAATTCCTCCCAAATGGATGCCGATATGCCAACCGTGTGATGTTCATATTTTTGGACAAATAAAATCATTTCTTAGAAAAATCCAGAATGCACCAACACTACTGAAATTACAAGAAAAAATATATTCACGCGAAGACGTGATTAAAATATATTCTTTAATCATGCATCAACTATATGCACGCGTATTCCGCCAAATGACTGTTATTATTATTACTATTAGTCCGCGATTCACTAAAAGCACTCTTTGTATGGTGCGTAACTCGTAGAAGAAAGAAATATTTTCAGGAACATTAGTGACGTTTGTTTCTCAATGTATTTTTTAAAAAGAAATGTATCTGCATGTGGCAAAATGGCATTTATCGAATGCACTTGGTGCCAACTGGAAATATGTTTTGAATGTTTCTCCAATAATTACCACACAAAAATTTGTACTACAGGGGAATTGGAAAATTAACCAAATATTCGTTTTACGGCCGTAGCATTGTAATAAAAATTGTTTATTCATCTATTGTAAGTAATTATATTATTGTAAGTAATGTTTTAATCGTTATTTCGCATACTAGAAATACGTAATTGAATTTTAAATGAAATAAAATCAATACTCAATGGTTTTTGAATACAAAAAAGAACTATATTTGCAAGTATTGGGATTCGAACCCGGGTTCGCAAAACGGGAATTAGGCGCCTAATCGCATAGATTACGATAAAGTTTTAAATGATTATATAACAATCTTAATATTTAAACGCTATTTGTATATTTTTGCACGCAAATATCAAATTTCTCGAAAAATTGGCCTCATTTTGAAGAAATACTTGTAACACAGACATATGGAATAAATACCCTTCAACGTATACTCGGGGGATCAAAATCCGTTCTTAACTTGTATGATGGTCTCAAAGTTTAGTCCGCAATAGGCCAAGCATCAATCTTAGATTATGTGATACCAATGATAAACTGAGACAACTGACACCACCACCTGGTAGGTACAGCAAAATTTCCACCTCGCTGGCTGAACAGAAACATTAAGAAAAAAGAAACACCTAAGTCAACACCAATGACCTACAGTGTCGAACTTTTACAAGATCAAAGCATCAAATGGCTGTATCCGAGAAGATTAAATGAAATCGAAAAGAAATGTAAAGTAGAGGAAACCTATGAATTAGAATGGAAAAGCCTAGCCAAAATTTTGTAAGAATCTGCAAACGAGAATATAGGAATGAAGAAATTTTGGAATATAAAACAAGGATTAAGAGTCTTGGACGAGGTAATCAAGAGAGGTATTGAGGATAGGAGAAATGCTTATAAGCAGTGGCGGCCGAAATGATTTGCTCAATTTGAAAAACAGGAATCTCACAACATAGAAATTTGCAACGTGTGAAAATCTCATTACCTGCAGTTACTGCTGATTAAATAAATGATTTTGAACGTTTTTAATTGAAAAATATGATAAATTCTATTAGTCATCTACAAAAACCTTTCTTTGTACTTATAAAATCCAGATAATTATTTCCAAAAACCGAGGGAAACAAAATTTTTGAGTGCCTGGGGCCTCAAACCTTATTAATCTGGCACTGCCTTCAATAGCTACGACGACAGTGGAACACATTTCGCTTGATAATCGTTTCCTGTTACGTGCATTCATAAACTTACGTAATTCTTCGTAGGACCTAAGAAACAGAAACTATATTGCTTCTTCGCTTTGACAAAGCTTCTAGGGCAGCGTTTCGCAACCTTTTTCAACCAGAGTACCATTAAATTGTCTAAAATGATTCTGCAGGCCTAATTTTTATTTTTTCCTCTTTTCGTTTCAGCCGTCTATGGACGACGATTATGTAACTTCATTTCTTTTTCTGAGTTTCCTTTGTCGGAAGCCAGTACTCTTTCATTTCCTGGCTCACTCTATTTTTTCTTCCCCTGAGAAAACCCTCCTTTTCCTGATTGGCTTTTCTTCAATCAGATCCTTTATATCCGCAATTTTTCCTCTGAATAGTTCCCTGTCGTTAATGTCTTCCACCCCGGCCCTAATTTTATTATCTGTGTTATTAACATCTCGCACCTGTACCATTATAACATAATAAATCTAAAACCATGTTTTGAATTCCTGTGAAATGCAGCTATGAAACTGGAAGAGAACTATTAAAAGTTACATGTTAATCAGACTAAACCAGATTAATAATATTATTATAGGTTGGACGCTCCGCTATAACACTGGTCTACACGCATAAACTAAAATAAAACCATTTATTTTTGTTTACATCACCACTCACTTTACTAATAATCCTACCACCTACCGCGGTTGGTCGTACCCATTTAAAACCCTTAGCAAAACCGTCATTTACTTAATATCTAGACAAACGGCGCTCTTTCTGATGCCATCTCGAAATGAATAGACTATTGTAGAAACATGCTGTTCTATTCTCACCCTGAAAATGCCACATTTTTTCCCGGTCATTGAAATATTTAAGGCTTTCAAAAAGGTGGGCATACAGCGTTATAAAGTACGAATATGGTATCAGAATTTATTATATTCTGCCTTTGTGGTTCGTGAATCACAGGTTGAGAAGCACTATTCTAGGGGATATTTAGTTGATTGTAACAAAAATGGCAGCTGCTGCTGCGCTCTACAGACAGTGTTACTAACTTTATCGAGCTGCAGCGTGTGACAGAAAGAAGTTGTCTCCATTCGCCACTAACAAAGCGAACCCCCACCCTTGAATATTTCCACGAAAACGCTAGAGCGCATGCGCGATGTATGAAATCTGAAAACTGTCACAGTGCCACTACTTCTAGAGCCGCCACTGCTTATAAGAGATATTTGACAGGTAAGAAAGTAGATCTTATTGAATATAAGAGTAACAGAGTGATAACTAAAAGAGAAATTCTGAAAAGTCACGAAGAACAATGGGACCACTTAACCAACAATCTAGAAAGATATCTAATATGACCATCGCACTCGACATTCAAAAGTACTGAAAAGTTATGTGTGAGTGGAGACATTTCCGGCGTACTGATGCAACAAAATCTTCTCGGGTGTCCAGCCGGATGTTGTTGTAAAAACACGACGTTTTGACAGCTAGCTCTGCTGTCCTTATCAGGTATCCTCTAGTTGTCGCAAGCTGACTGTCACTGCCTCAGCCACTTTTTTTATATTTATTATTTTATGTTTCACTCCCCCAACTGATGGTTGGAGGCGGGCTGCTGGAGAGCAGGGGCTCTTTTCAGCATTGGATTTTACATTAGTATTTTTTAACATTTTTATTAATTTGTATCATTTTACAATATTTACACATCATTTTTTTTACTTATATAATATTGTTTTTAAATCTAATTCTATCAAATCCTAAGTATTCCTATTCTATTACACTATTGTCTAATTTATTTTTACATTATTTTTCCTTTTATAAGGTGGGTATTTCATTTAATTTATATAGCTATCTACTTCTCTATTTTTCGTGTTATTTACATTTCTTAAATGTTGTTCAGAGGTTTCTGTTTTGTAAGTTTTATGGTTTGATTTTTTGGCAACTTTTCCTTTTTTAAATTGTTATTGCTTGGGCTTCTTTTTCTACTATTCTATAGTAGCTTTATATTTGGAATGGTACAGCTGGACCCGGTCTTACGTCAGAGTGAGGTGGAAGTTGATCGTTTTGCATAAGTTCGTTTTCATGTTAGTCTGTCTCTGGAAAAGTATGTTTCGTGTTTAGGGCTATTGTTCTTGGTGGGTATATATATATATATATATATATATATATATATATATATATATATATATATATATATATATATATTTATATTTTGGCTTGGCAGTTGTTCTTGGTTTGAGGGTCATAAGGCTTACCATGTTCTGCCTGTTTTTCATTGTCTTGTATCCATATTTCGCTCTTTGGATCGCCAGCCTCATCTGTAGTGGTGTTATTTTTGCTGTTTCGTAAACCGCTTCCGAGGGGGTTCGGTAGTGGAGTTTTAGCATGCTTCTCAGTAGTCGTCTTTCTGTCGCTTATAGTCTGTTGGCTGTGGTTTTGTTCATTCCTGCAAGTGGTATCGCTGCATATTCTATGAATGGTCTTGTGTAAGTCTTGTAAGTGTGGATAGCCGTCTGGTCGCTGCAACCGAAAAAGCGTCCTTGTACCAGTCGAATCAAGTTTTGTCTTTTCATTATTTTATTTAGTATTTCCCTGATGTGCGTTTTCCGGTTGAGGTATTTGTCTATGTGTATTCCTAGGTACTTCGCGCAGCCTGTCAGTCGTAACGGTTGTCGCCATAGTGTAAGTTGTATGTCTCCCGGTTTTTGCGTTCGTTTTTGTGTTAAGTTCCTGTGTCTGAATAGTATTGTCTGTGTTTTTAAGGGTTTGGCTTGATCCGCCACTTGCTCATCCAGTCTTGAAGGCGTCCTAAGTATCGTGCGGCACGTCTGTTGGCAGTTTTTGTGGTGGGGTCGGAGCACCAGTAGGCGGGGTCGTCGGCAAACATTTCAACGTTTTCGTCCTTTGCTTCTAGTGGCGGTGGGTCGGAGGCGTATGCTAGATATAGCAGGGTGGAGGACATCCCTCCTTGCGGGAATCCAGCTTTTGGCGTAAATGGGTCAGAAGTCGTCGCAGTAAACTATACACTGCTTTTTGTCTAGTTGGGTTTTAATGATTCTGATTATTTTGTCTGGTATTCCCATTTTATGTAGTTTGTACAGTGATCCGTCATGCCAAATTTTGTCGAAAGCACGTTCAATATCTAGGAACACTGCCAGGGTGCGGTATCCTCTATTGTTGCTTTTTGTTTTGTGCGGTGTCAGTTTCAGTAGGGGGTCGTTAGTTGAGTGATGTCTTCGGAAACCAGATTGTATGTTGGGAATTTTTGAGTTTTCTTTTAAGCATTTTCGTTGTCTGTCTGATTATTCTATCATATGTTTTTCCGATTACGTTTAGGAGAGATATGGGTCTGTAGGAGTTGGGGTGAGTGGTTGGTTTGGGGATCATAATTATTTTGGCTTTTGTCCACGAGTCAAGTATCGTTTCGTACGTCAGGCAGTAGTTGAATAGTAAGGTCATGGTCGGCATTATTACATCGAGAGGACTTTTCCTGAGGTGCATTCTGTTTATTCCGTCAGGACTGGGGGCTGAGTTTCTTCCAGAGCAGATTGCTGTTATTATTTCCATCTCTGTAATTTCTTTTGTTAGTTCTGTCTCTTTCTCAGTCGGTAATGTCGCTGTAGTTAGAATTTCCGGTAACTGCTGTTCTACTTCCTGTCGAGGTTTTCGTTTTCTGGGAAGTCGTGTATTGTTTCCAGTCTGTCTGAAGGCCTCGGCTTTTTGTCGGTTGTTAGTCGTTGGGGTGTGGTTGATCACTAGTGTAGTTGGTTTAGGTTGTCTTTGTCCCGTAAGCGTCTTGAATTTATTCCAAAATTTACGGCCTTTTCTCTAATTTAGTTGTCGGCATGTGTTGTCCCATTGTCTGTCTGTTTGTGTTCAGATATTATATTTCTTGCTTGGTTATTCAGTTTGTTCCATAATGTTCCGAGGTCATTGTTCCCTGTTATTTTAATTTCCCTATAGATTCTTCTTTTTGTTTAATTATTGCTCTGGCTTCTTGCGGAATAGTCGGTTTCCAGTTTTGGATGGTTTTGGTAGGGATGGACAGGTCTATTGCAGTAGTGTGTTTATATTTTCCAGTTCCGTGGAGTCAGTGATAGTCATTGGGGTTTGCAGATGTTTTGTAATTATTTCCTTGAATTTTTTCCAATCCGCGCTTTTGATAAGTCTGATGGTTCTGATCTGGGGGAGGGGGACCGGGAGTCGATGTTGTGGAAAATATGATAGGAACGTGGTCGCTCGTTATACTCTGTTAGGTTGCTGCTAAATAATATATGATCAGGGGTTGAATATCCATGGTGTCCTATAAAGGTCGGTCCGCCTGTTTGTAGCCTGCATATATTTTCAGTCGTGAGTAGTTGGAATAGTTGCTGTCCATTTGGATTTTCTTGTTCGTCGTTTAGGTAGGTGTGTCTGGCGTTAAAGTCTCGCAATACAATAAAATCCTTGAATGAGGTTATATAGCGGAAGGAGCTTGTAGGTAGGCTAATGTTCGGCGGATTGTAGATGCAAGCTACCAGTAAGTCTGTGTCATTGTGCTTCGGGATGGATGTCATAACTGCCTCCATGTTGTCATATTGTGGGGGCAGTGGTGCTCGTCGGCCGGGTATGTCATTGCGTATGTACAGTGCCCCTTTAAACATCCCTTATATCTTCAGCGATGGCGCACAAAATCTTGGGCTCACTATGACGCCCGGATGTCGACGGAGGCAACCCTGAGCAGAGGAAATTTTCCATCACCATCCACCTAGACGACCTCGAGTTTAGGTGGAAGGTACGCTGCCACCTTCGAGCTAGCCTTGAGAAGCCGAGGGCACAGCCATCTCGTCACGAAGTATCGCCCAGTGGGAGTCGCGGCGTGGCCGAAGGCACTGGAGTTTCCGACCCCACTGGCCAGCGACTTCGCCTGGGAGGAATACGTGGAACTAACCAAAAGAAGATTCAAGACCCTCGCCTACGACCCAGAGGACGACGGCCGTAACTACACGATCATACCTATTAGGACGACTCCAACTCCATCGTCTTCTCAGAGTGTTGAGACAGCAATGCAGAACGCCATGCAGCATTCGCCCGAGTCACCAAGAACAGCTGAAATCCCTGGCCCTAGGGAGGGCCCAGTAACTCCGATCAATGTCCATTACCCAGGGAACTACTGCGACCTTCTGGTTTAGCTACAGCGCGTCATGAAGCTGCCCGTGCATCAGGGACTGAAGATCATCACGTTCTGCCTTGACTTTGCGGCTGCCATACAAATCTTGCAGGATGACTCCATCCCGCACGACACCATGCTCATCGGCCGAGGGAAGAAAAAGACCGGAGACTCCACGCCGAAAACTGGCAGAGAAACCGCCGCCACACAAGTTGGTCCAGTGCTACAGGTGCCAGGATTTCTGGCACTATGCTACTGAATGCAAAATAAAGTCAAGATTGACAATTTCTGAAGATAAAAATATTTGATTCGGCGGGGATTTGAATTCGGGTCAGAAAATTATGAAATTAGCACCCTACCGCATAGACCACGCTGCCATTTGGTAATATAGGGAAATAATTTAATATATAGACAACATTTAGAATTTTATTTATTTATATATATATATATTTTTTGCATGCGAATATCTCAAAAACAACTCCCTCCTGCTGTCAACTCTGGTGAGTAATGGATTCACTTCCCCTGTACTTCTTATTTAAATTAAGAAACTGTATGAAGTGGGCAGCTTGGACTGGAGTATACTTGGAAATGAAGGAAATAGTTGACGCTGGTGATACAGATCAAGTAGCAAGGACAGAATTTGGCAAGGTTCAGACTAAAAAGACTGTAGAAACAGATGAGTCAGTTTCAGAACTGCTGTCACCTCTAGGAGTAATAGTAATTGAGCGAATTTTCGAACCTCGTATAAAAAAAATGAAGGTACAGATAAAATTCTGACATTTTCATTCACACACAACCAGAAAAGCCCAGATTGACAAATTTGAAAACTATTATCCTTCATTTCAAATTTACTTACTATGATTGTACAAAGAACAGAAAGGAAAGAAGAGACATTAGATGAAGATCAGTTTGGATTGAAAAAAAATCTGCTGAACAGAAGAAGCACTTACTGCATTATGATTAATATTAAAGAGGATTGTATCAGGGAAAACAAGTATACACTGGCATTTGTTGACAGTGGAAAACCTTTGGATAGTGTTAAATAGAAACAAGCTGTTTAAAATTTAAATGAGTAGCATTTTAAGACTGAGACTAGGACAATGGGGAGGGTGTAATAAAAATGGAGAACTATCAGCCACTAGCAACAGAAAAATGTGAGGATCAATTATTTTCTGTAATCATTGATATAAACTTCGTATGTAGGGAACCCAATCAACGAAATGAAAGCAAAATTTGGATGTGGATAAAGCTCCAAGGAAATTACACTGCCAGAGTAAAAAAAGTACACAGAAGGGGAGGAAGAAACGAAATGAAACTTCATTGGTTGGTTGGGTGTGTGATGTTATTTCAGAAATTACAAAATCTAGTCAAATTGATAAAGAATGTGCCAGTACGAGCTCACTTATCAGTATGATGTTCCTTACCTTATGACCAAAATGCATGGACTAATTCCGTTGGGATTCTATCCTATCCTTAGGCAAGGTGGCCCACACCTGTTGTAACTGGTCCCCGATGCCCTGGATACTAGTTCTGCGATGGAGTTGACATCCAAGCTAGTATTAAATCGGGTACAGACCTGGAGATTTTGCTGGCCACAGGAGTACAATAATGCACTCTGGTGGCTGTTCTACCTGTCAAAGAGGATTGCAACTCTAACCATTTATATACCTGCTGATGGTGTGCATGTGTATGAAGTTACATTGACATCCAACCACGTCTTCTGGGTGCAAAATCTGGGGATGTTTGGTAAAGTTTTAGGGAATAATCAAAACATTTCTGAGTTCGAAGAGACCTTAACTCGAGGCTAGCAATTGCAGGAAAATTGGGGCGGTCCCGTAAGGTATATAAGATCTGGGAATGCCTCTGTCAGCAAATGGTTATCAGTTTTCTACAAACTTGAAATATTTACTGCCCCATCTGCAGAGAAGATTGAATGACCACAGGAATTACTGAATGACAACAAAATATTAGTAAAGGAATTTCATATATATGTAACAAAATGAAGCAGAAACGATAATAGAAATATTATGAGAATTATGGGTTTTAGGCTGTAGGATTCCAATTAGTAACTGAAGCAAAGATAATTTAAAAATATATTACTTTGAACAATGTTTTCAAAGATATTCGAAAAATAATTTAGAAAACGTCTATGCACCTCTGCATTGTAATGAACTACTCAGTAACGTTCAATATGGATTTAGATGAGCCTTTTGACAGTCTACAAGTTTTTGCTTTTTTAGATCAGATATTGGGGGGGCAATGAATAGAAAAGTAAATTCCCTGAGAGTCTCCTGTGATCTGGCTAAGGGTTTTGATTTTGCTGATCATACAATTCTTAGATAAATTAGAACACTGTATTATCAATGGTCAAGCAGGGTAATTACATCTTATACTGTATCTGTAAAATAAGAAGCAATGTAAATCCCTGAAGGACAAATATAAGTGAGGAATAATTGAGTTATGGTGTACCTCATGGTCAACTCTAGCTGTTCACAACACAAATAAATAATGTAATAAGGTTTCTGAGCTGTGTTTTTAACCAAAGGAATAGCATATGAAAGTTAGTTCGGTATCACATTTTGTTATACAGTTAAGAAGGGCATGACGTTAATCACATACCATATCAGAAAATATAAGCAAGACTACAAGCATTTTGGCAAATCACTTATTATGAGGAAAATCTAGAAGGAAAGTTATTTAAGAAAAACAGCTGGTTTAGGTGATGTCATAGACAATGAAAGTTAACATGAAAGAATGTATGCTATTTCAGTTAAATACAGGGGAGAAAATTATCGCATGATGTTTAAAATAGTAAAATAACGTTAAATAAGTTTCAGGGGGAAAAGAACAAGTATAAATAAGGATTTTCAATATTCAAATAAATTTTAAGCTCAGCGTGGAAACATAATAAGAATTAATAGATAACGAGATTTAACACTAAAAGGTGGTTATATAAATCAATGGGAGAATATAAGGAACATTAATAGGATAACCGTTTAATGTTTCAATGTAGAAGACAGCTTTTCCACAGTGATAATATGACAGATCAGAAAATGTTCAATTTTAAATTAGCATGAATAAATGTGGGGAATTTGTATCAAATAAATGAGCATTATAAAATTTTATATTTTTTTCTTTGCTTATGGCTTTATGCCTCATCGATGTTAAGGTCATTAGAGGTAGGAAAGGACTGGGGGGGGGGGAGCAAGGAATTGGCAGGAATTTGACCATGGCCTTTTGAAGGAAGCATCCCGGCATTTGTATGGAGTGATTTGGGAAAACCATGGAAAAACCCAAATCTGGATAATCGGTATGGTATTCAAACCCGCATCCTCCCGGAGTGTTACTGCTCATCCACCATGCTCAGTAAAATTTATATGATATGAAGGTAACAGTTTCATTTTATAAAGTTAACAGGACGTATCTGAGATTACATTTCAAAGTTTCCTTTAGCAATGAGTAATAGGGTAAATATCTATACAGCACATTGTTTTTATTGATATTAAACAATTACAGTTTTATACAGGGGAATAAATGGTATCAAAATAAACTAGAAATCACAAGTAACAAGTGTTTACAGGCAGTTGAAAGGGAAAGTATAGATTTTGGATTTATAGGCTTTAATTTCAAGGGTTAAAAAAAGGCATATTTCAGGAAAAGTAACAAAAAGTGTTTAGACTATTCAGATCTATGTCATGTTAAAATCTCAGGACGTTTGGTAAAATTTTAGGGAATAGTCAAAACAAAGGGTGGTTTTGTGTAGAGACCACCAATTTGAGACTAGCAATCGCAGGAAAACTGGGGTGGTCCTATAAGGTGTATAAGGAGACCCAGACAAGCCTCTTTGCACACTGTATGTATATTCAGAAGTCAAGTAGGTTGGTGTTGCAGTGAATGTGACGAGGAACACAGAAATTGGTGAAGGCTAGGAGCAGTAACCTGGTGGTGGCAGCCATGTTAATTTGTTAAATTATTTTGGCTTTGGACTTCAAAAAGGAGAGGAAAAACTAAAAAGAATTTGTCAAAAGTAATTTCAAAACATTTTACGTTTTTTAGTATTAATTAATTTGAAACTTTGGGGCAATTTATAAATTTTACATTCATGACCGATTGTTATGCAATGTGTGAATGTCTAAAGTAGCCTGTATCTAACAAATGGATTGAAGCAGATTTAAATTCCAAACTGTGCTGTAATCCAATACCAGAAAGTGGTGGTTTCATTCTGCAATAAATGCTGTGAACTTTAGTATATGTTTGAAATTCATTTGGTAAGAAAAAATCCCCAACTGTTACTCCTTACAGTTTAAAGTCGATAACATTAAAGTGTTTTAAGAAGTTGGTGACCAGATTACAAGCAAAGAACTTTATTGAACTGCTAAATATGGTAATAATCTGGTACAGCATAGTCACGGTAACAGATTGCAGCAATTTGACACTAACAAAATGTCAAAGATAATAAAAGTAATATTCTGGTTCTAAAACAAGTGGTTCACTGCAAATAATACTCAATGTAGAAAGGATAAAATTACTTCAGTCTGACAAAAAGTAAATGAATAAAGCAAGGGATATCTCTAATATGATTTTTTTAAAGAAATCAATGAAATTTCTGGGTACATACTTATATAAATTGGAACCAACACAACTTCATGCAATAATTGAATTCTGCAACATTTTCATTCAGAACAAAATAGCACATAAGGAAGCAAAAATTCTGGAGTTTGCATATTCTTATTCCCTGCTCACCTATAATTTCCTTTTTGGAAAATTATTCACAATTGTTTAAGATATCTTAGACCCAAAAACACAATATAATTAATTGTGACACAAGTCCACAGACAACAATCAGAAATGTGGTGTGAGAATTGAGTCTTTCCCGGCGTGCAGATGACAAATTCTTCTCGGGTGTTCTGCCAGCCTCTGTTGTCGAAACATTGCACATGGAATAACTGATCTGGCAGAACGCCCGAGAAGAATTTTTGTAATCAGAAATCTGTTTTATATCTCTTAGATGTACTTACTGTGGCAGCACAATACCTGCAGTCTCTACTACCATGAACACTTCATTCACTGGTGACATAATATCCACAAACATTACTAGTAACTGTTAACAGTACAGAAAGGCAGAACAATTTCTACCACTTCTTTGTTCAATATCCTGTCACAAGGAAAAAATGTTCTCTGCAGATTCTGACAGCTTTAAGACCAACCTGAGCTGTCATTTTTGTTCTTAGAATTAGATAACTAAAAAATCTTAGAGAACAGTGTATGTTTTGCTCTTATGTGGTGCACAATTTTTTTCAACTTGTGTGCAAATGAAAAAATTGAAAAACCTTTAGAAATTATATTTAGAAATAGTAATTAACATGGAAAAATGTATTTTGTAGTTAATGCTGTAAAATGTGGCTTTGGGAATATTAGTAGTTTAAAGAATTACATCCTGTACATTCCAAAGACTACTCGTGTGGAAATAGCAACAGAACTCTGAACATTGTAAAACAATGTTTTCAGCACAGTGCTTTTTGGAAATGAAAACTGAATCTGAGAAACGTCAGAAAGAATTAACATCTATGCATTTGAAATGTGGTATTATACAAAGATGTTCAAAATTAAGGACACAAAGGAAAATATGAAAACATTCAGAAAATGATGCACCCAGAAAGGAGAAATTTATAAAAATGAGATAGAATGGTGCTTCATATTTCAATGCACATCAGTTTGGTGAATTTGTTACTGGAACAGTTGAAGGGAAAACTGTAGATGCAAACAGATCAAAATAAATAACTGAGAACATACATTTTACACCATCTGGTTGATGCTGCACCAATGTGAAACAATATTTTGGACATCATGCTTAAGCATTCTGCTAGGGCAGAACTGTGCTACGACATGTTCTGCTAAACATCCCTCTTCCCCCCCCCCCCCTCCACTCCCCATTTGGAATGTTTGGTGTTCTGGAAGATTTGGCAGATCTAAAAAATCAGGAGAATGGAGCTGCCTGATAACTTGGTGGGGAACAGCGTGTAAGTTATCTTCATAGCATGGAGTGCCACATGTTATGAAGTTTTATGTATAAGCCTGCTCACCTGATTGGCATTCTGGAAGGTTCAGTCTGGCTGACATTCCAGATGGGGCATTGTGTTTAGTATGGCATGTAGACTTCATCACAGTGCAGTTCTGACCTAGAAGGTTGAAGCAAGTCACTAGAATGTCAGTCTTTTACACTAGGACAGGGTGCCACTTGGACCGCCTAGAAACTGTTGATTCTGGCCATAAAAGCCTTAGACCTCTATTAGAGGATATAACCTCAAAATGAGAGAGAGAGAGAGAGAGAGAGAGAGAGGGGGGATTTTATCAGTCAAATAAATATTTTGTAACCATCCTTTTTCACCACTTTCCCCATATTACCTTTAATGGCACTTGGAAAATGCAATGCCATCTTGCCCTACATGTTCTCCTCAGAACCCAAACTGTCTCCAGAGGAAATTCACTCACCAAACCCCACATTTAATCATGCCAATCTGGAGTGCAATTCATTATCAACAACTAACATTTCACATGTACTGGTGGAGATCAAAATTTGAAAACTGAAAAAAGTTGGAAAGACATAACATTTCTCACCCCAACTATTACACCTAGTATGATTTCCTTTCCTAAAACAATCCAACAATCTCAGACCCCTGAAACTATTGTAACAAGCTAAACATGGAGAAACCTTAAGTTTCCAAATCCTTCCAGCAGACCATCATCGTTATAGGCTCCGGAAGTGCTGAAGAAACTACTTGCCACAAATAATCTTTAGTTTCCGAGACACCAACTTGTAATTTTATAAAGGAATACTAAGCACTGACAAAATCTTCATATTTACCTAAAAACAGTTTCAGCTGCATGCAATTTTCCCTTTTCTGTTAGAAATTATTTGTTTATAGTGTATCTCTCTGGCACTAAATGTCATTGCATATCAATCATTTAAATCTATGCAAGAGGAAGTTTAATGGACAATATAAGCTTCCACCAATGTTTAGATTATTCCATTTGGTTAATGTAGATTTTTGCAACAAAACTGGGGGGCAATTACATTTTTTATCTAGAAATTTACCGGGGCGAAAAAACTAAAAATTAAAATTGGGACGGCCAGCACTACAGTGGTAGTGTTTAAGCTTACACCTATTGCATATTTTCAGTACAGTGGTACAGATTCACATTTGACTGATGCTGGATCAAATTAGCTTGTCATGTTGCTCAAATCTCACCCCCAGAATCCTTCACCACTTCTGCAATTCTCACTTCCATTGCCTCAGTGGTATTAGTTGCAAGAGCAACTGGTGTCAGAATCTTCCTACCAAATCAAGGCATTGTATTGGTACTAATATCATTTATGGAGTAGTGACAGCCTTTCTTGGCAAAGCCAGTCTCAGATTCTTTGCTGGTTGTAATGAAATCTGATGATAAATACCACCTAAAATTCCTACTTTGCTAATCTTACCAGGATCCTTTTACGGTCTAAAACATTGTGCTTAATGTCCATGTATACAATCAAAGGCCAATTATTCCTCTGCTAAAATCCAAACAAACCTTCAACAATACTACTACTGAGAGCTCAAACTATCTTGCTGCTTTGGTCCAGTAACCAATTTTGCGCTTCTCACACTCCTATGAAAATCCCTGCCCTGTAACACCCAAGATTGACCAGAGTAATGTAACCTTCACTTAGCCACTGAATCATCTGCATGATCAGCCAAGGTTACTACTTTCTGAAATTTTATCCAAAAATGAAACCTCTACAAACAAATACGCTTCAGCAGACCTAAATTAAAAAATAATGCCTTGCCCTTGATATTGCATTATAAACTTTGTATACAAAAATCACGCACTGTTGTTATCTCTAGAAATGGCTTTACTCTAGACTTGCAGCATGCACATCACCCCCACAGCCTTATTTCACCTTCTCCGTAGTACATTTCCTTATTCCTGGGTTTTCCACATATGCCATGCCACACTTCATTTATAAATTTACCAGTTGTATTGTTTACTGATATCATGAACAATTATGTTTCCTACTCTTAAATATGGCCATGTGTTATAATGCTGCTGGACTCTAGTGAGGTATAATGAGCTAAAGTTGATACCTCATCCCTTATGAATCGGTCAATTCATGGGCATTCTCCCATAATCAACTCGACATATTCTGGCAAATTCTCAATTTCTGCCTAAAAACTATCCATTTTATGAAATAAACTGTAGACTTATACCACATAACACAGATTGAAAGTTTCAGAAGCAGATGGTAAAGAAGTTCCCTATTAGTATAACAGGTGCAGGTGAAAAGAGCAGGCATTTGAAACTCACTCAGCTGCCGTGCTTTGGGATTTTGATTTTGTAGAAAAATAGTGATACCATATGTGGAGGCAGCAGGATGAATTGTTTTGTTTAACATATGTTAATGAACTTTTTTCTTTTAACACAAACTCAGATATACCATAAAAAAGTAACATTTCTGTCTTCTTTTACACTGTCAATAGTATTTTTGTAAATGAGGTATTCACATTTGACAGATGGGCATAAAATATGTGCATGAATGTATTTGTTTCACAGCTGTCCCATATCAGTCAAATGAATGCAGCAATATTAAAGTCAAGAAGATATGTTTTAAATATAAAGTAATAATGGATTACAATGTATTCTCTTAGATATAAGCACGTCTACCGCACTTTCGCGACGGGTACCTACGGACAGGTTTATTATCTATTTATTAGTATTTTCTAGCTTATGCCTCTCTACCCCTGACCCTTACTCCCTGCCATGTTTTCCCTCCCCTCACCATGAGCTACCAGCCTGGTGGGCATACTCAGTTGGCTGCCAGCCTCCAACATGAATCCATTGCACTACTACTGAAGAAGAGATAGGCTCGAAAATTTTATTCTATGTGTGTACATGTTTTTTTCATGTATCAACACCACAGGAATCCTCTTCTATGGTAAGCGGTGGTTTTTCTCCTATACAAATGTTACATATAAAATGTGACCCGAAGGGCAAGTGTTGTTGTTGTTGTTGTTAGGGTTTTAGGGCGCGTCGACGACGGGGTCATTAGCGCCCTAGCAACAACCAGGCGTGACAACGTGGCAAAATTGCCGTCTGTGTGGCCGACTGTAAAGGGGTCGGCCACAGAGACAGCACAATAAAATACTAACCTACTAACTAAAATACCGTCTGCGTGGCCGACTGTAAAGAGTTCGGCCACACAGACGGCTACATAAGAAATAAAACCGAAACAAGGCAATAAAATATATAAAAAAACATACATTATCTGGTTGGCTGTAAAAGGGCCAACCAGTTTAAAAAGCAAGTAAGCAGGCTGGCTGTAAAAGGACCAGCCATATAAGTAGTGCAACAACTAAAAACGATACTTGGATTGGTGGTTATAAATGGCCACCAATCCAATTTAAAACCTAGGCCGATCTGCCCAAAATTTTTGGGACAAGACCGGCCAGGCAACAAAACTTTAAAACCTTAGCCACGTTGTCACCGTCATCATTTAAAATAAGGGACAGATCGTTGGCTAAGCCAACGTCTGCCCTTAGATCTAAAAACAATACACATTCAGTTAAAATGTGGCGTACCGTCAAAGGTACGCCACAAGCATCACATTCCGGAGGGTCCTCTCGGCGGAGAAGAAAGCTGTGTGTGAGAGGACAGTGCCCTATACGGAGGCGAGTAAGGAGAACCTCATCCCTCCTCGCCCGCTGGAAGGAGCTGCTCCACGGCTGAACGGTCGGTTTGACCAGCCGGAGCTTATTATGCTCGACCTCCAGCCACTGCCTCTGCCAAACGTCGAAAACAAATCTTTTCCCCGCCGAGGCAAGGTCAGACTTTGGGACCGGATCAAAGTCAATTCTGACCTTGTTGCAGGCTAACTTTGCAGCTTCGTCCGCTGCCTCGTTCCCTCTGATTCCCACATGGCCCGGTACCCAGCAGAATAACACCTCCTTTCCACGAGATTGAAGGGAAAGGAGGGCGTCCTGGATGTCCTGGAATAGACGATCTGCTGGATACATATTTCCTATGGCCTGAATACAACTGAGGGAATCACAGCATATGATGAACAACTTATCGCGCATTACTTTCATATGCTGGAGCGACTTCAACACGGCATAGCATTCGGCAGTGTAAACGCTGCACCTGCCGTCCAATTTGAATGTGTAAGTCGCTCGAGGGAACACTACGGAGCAACCAACTCCGTTAGCCTGCTTAGACCCATCCGTATACACCGGGGTAAACGTGTGATACTGGTTTAAAACATCTCTAAAAATACTGATAAAAACATTATCGGCGGTACACAGCTTGTTGTGCCGCGATAATTCTAAAATTGTTCTGGGCCTCTTTAAAAGCCAGGGAGGAGATTTACTCCAACCCTGGTGATAAAAAGAAGGAAGCTCGAATCCATATTGTTCTAAAATAGCCTTTGTACGGTAACTGAACGGTTTAGTGGCTCTATGCCGGTTGGTATAGAGCCGCTCGTAGTTGGGATGGAGCACTATGTCGTGCACGGGACTGCCAGTTGTTATGGCAACGTGCAGGTAGTGTCTCACCATGAGGAGTTGCCGACGGATGGTAAGCGGCGGCTCGCCCGAGTCAGCACAAATGCTGACAATAGGGCTGGTGCGATATGCACCTATGGCGAGCCGAATTCCTGCATGGTGGACACCATCCAATATACGCAGATAACTGTCCCGTGCCGAACCATAGACTATACAGCCGTATTCCAACCGTGACCGTACAAAGGCTCTGTAAAATTGTAGCAGGCAGGAGCGGTCAGCGCCCCATGACCTGCCACACAGACATTTTAAAAGGTTAAGAGCTTTTAAGGCCCTGGCTCTCACATCTTTTAGATGCGCAAGCCAGTTAAGCCTTGTGTCAAAAATGAGGCCCAGAAATCTAACAGTATCACTAAAACTTAAAACGGTGTTCCTCAGGGTAAGGTGAGGCTCTGGTAAAAGGCTTCTGCTGCGAGTAAAAAGTACACACCGGGTTTTCTCAGCGGAGAAACGAAAACCGGTGTGCACTGACCATTCATCCAGCCTGTTCAGCGTGAGTTGCAACTGCCTCTCAGCGCTTCTCAGGCTGGACGCTACGATAAAAATTAAAAAGTCGTCCACATATAAGGAGTACCGTAGGGGACTCCTTATAATGGCTGCTATGCTATTAATAGCGATGGCAAAAAGTGTAACGCTTAAAACAGACCCCTGAGGGACACCGTTTTCCTGAATAAAAAGATCAGACACTTCACTACCGACTCGGTACCGGAAGCAACGACCAGATAAAAAAGATTTTAAAAAACGGGGAAGGTTACCCCTAAAACCCCATTCATGTAACTGTTTTAAAATAACATGCCGCCAGGTAGTATCGTAAGCCTTTTCAAGATCGAAAAAAACACCCACGAGGTGTTGGCTGCGGATGAACGCATCCTGTATTGCCGCCTCCAGGAGGATCAGGTTGTCCAAGGTGGAACGGAACTTCCTGAATCCACACTGAAAGCGGCTCAGGAGATTACGGGATTCAAGACACCAGACGAGGCGGCGATTCACCATCCTCTCCAGTGTCTTCCCCACGCAGCTAGTCAAGGCAATACTACGATAACTACCTGGCAACAATTTGTCCTTGCTAGGTTTTAAAATGGGAATTAATGTTGCTTCTTTCCACGAGTCGGGGAAGTGTCCTCCGGTCCAAATATCGTTAAAAATATCTAGAAGGTACTTTTTAGCATCCTTACTGAGATGCCTCAGCATCTGGTACTGGATCAAATCAGGCCCTGGAGCAGTGTCATTTGCGCTGTTCAACGCACTCTCCAGCTCCCAAGATGTGAATGGGCAGTTGTAGGCCTCTGAATTCGACGAATCGAAGCACAGCGGGCGCCTCTCGGCAGCGAGGGCAAGTGTTCTTTGAGAGTGTAAAAGATGAAAGTGTAAAGATTAACAGCTGCATTAATTTATTACATAAAAAAGGAAAATTGAAGTCACATTATAGGTGATAGATAATAGGGCAAAAATAGTAAACATTATATGAACTCAGGGAGATGTGAAATTTGTGCACAAGGTCTCTCGTCAATAGTGATATAATAAAAAGCTAGTGCACAAAATATTTACTTTTCATAAGATTGTCTTATCAAGAAATTCTTACTTTGTAGAGAAGGTAAACAAATTGTAAAAAATAGTTTTAAAATTGTTGCTTCATCATATAAATGGTATACACAATTTTTTACTTTAATATTTTCACAAATAAGTTTTCACTCCCTTCAAAGCCCATTACCACTACATAGGGTTTACAGTTAAACAAAAATGTGAGAAATGCAGACAATTTTATTTTTCTTAAATGTAGCAAATCATGCCTACATCCAACAAACAGTAAAGTACAGAGCTATTAATTTCAAAAACATCCATCACCACTTGACAACAAAAAGTAACTATCCTGTACATCATTTTTTATTTACTCCACATCATACTAATAAATACCATCAGAGAACTATCCCAATCTTCCAAAGAATTACTATAATGAGCTTACTAGAGGAATAGATTACTGTCAATGCGCCATTACTTCTTGGACACCAGTACATCTAACCAACCAGCACCCTCAATTACTAACATCTGGCAGTGTAGCTGAATCTCCACTGTTATCTCCCAAACAAGAAGTAGTGCTTTCTCCTACCTCTTGTGATAATGCTCGACAACACATTTCATCATTTTCACCATATATAACTATTTATATTACACTTTAATTATATACATAGACTTCTGTATCTGTAAATAGTGAATACAATTATCTTCCAAAAATACTGTTATATCAGCAACACTTACAAAGTAGGAGTTCCCATAATTTCTTCTTTCTTTTTTTTTTTAAATAAAAAAAATGAGGTTAGAACAAAAGCTATATATATGACTATTTTACAAAAATTTGTCTAATGTCATCTGTTGCATACTTCTCTTTATGTATGAGTGGAGGGAAGAAACCAAATAAATGCTTCAATTCTAAAAGTGAAAGTTGTTAAAACAATAGAAAACTTAAATACAGTAAATTTAGTAAAACACAAATCTTAAACCAAGAACATGCAGAAAAAGTCATGTTATCAATATTTTAGTGTGGACAAGTAAAAAAGAATTTAGAAAAGATAGAGATTTTCATACATGTAAATTAAAGCCTGTACATGTAGTATCAGAGCAGCTGAATGGTTCATTAATAAGCATTAAGTGGACATAATATTATTGTATGTACAAACATGATTGTTAGACAAAAATTTTAAAAGACACTATATTCCCCTCTTTGTACAAAAGAAGTAGAGCATCTGGTACTTGCCTTCCAAAGAGATTAATTGTGAATTCATAATTAGATCAATACCTTACTTTCATTTCATTCATATTTTTTAACACTGATCCAATACATCTGTACAAGGATTAAACTAACAGTCACAAGAGAACTATCTGGATTCTATAAAGACCAAGCTTGAGTTTATTTTTAAACATCTATGGAAATTCATAAGAAATAAGATATGCTGGAATGCTATGATAAATTCATACAATGCAATAATCTCTTTAATCAGCAAATTTGCGGTTAGGATTGCGCCCAAACAGTGCACCACGTATTTCTGGTATCAACTGTTGTGCGATAAGTTCTAGCCTGGACTCAAGAGTATTGTTAATCTTAATGCGCCCTTTTTGTGCTGACAATTCAATTCCACCTGTCACATCAGGAGATAAAAATGATTCTGTGTCAACTTTAAGTGTTATATCCTTTCCAGTTGTCTCCTTGTACTGATTACTAACGGCTGGAAGGATGCTGTTAACTAGCTGCTGGTCAGCTTCACGTGTTTTGATGGTAACATTGGGCTCCAAAAGCTGAAATAAAAATTACAATGATCTATAACTTTACTACAGTGAACTGAAATGGTTACAAAATATGTTTCTAGTTTAAGGCAGATGAGTTTGAAATGATCAACTCATCCTTTAGAATCCAGCCAAGAACAACCTATTTAATCTTGATAACTACCATCTCATTGACAGCCATGTTGGTGACTAGGGCATGCATGCTATCAAACCTGCAGCACAATATTATTTGTACTATAGGCAGTGTTGCTTTATTTAACAACAGAATAGAATTGCAGAGATATTCTCATATCTTCAATACTTAAAATTTTTATGTCAAGAAAATTTTCGAAAATTCTATAATTCTCTATAGAGCTGAAAGTCAATCATTTTAAAGCATCTATGCATTTAATAACAGCAGCTGTTAATATGAACACTCAAATTCTGAATTCAAGTAAATTAATACAGCAACTACTATTAATAATTCATAATTGTTTGATGTTAAGAATCTCCTAAACTGCCTGCAGCCAACTTGCACTGCTCATTTCTCTTTTGTTTTTTTTGTTTGTTTTTTTTTAATAATTTATTATTAACACAAGTCCTTAGTTCTGTATAAATTCTATAATCTCATTACAAATGAGAAAACAAAATATTTATTTTGATATAAAAGAAGGTATTTGTAATTATCTAAAAGTGTTGGTGTTTTGAATCATTGAATATACTGCATGGTTTTCCAGAAGAGAGAATAAACATAAAACTCTGGGAGTGTTCCGAAATAAAAGTTTCTACCATTTCTAAAAACAAATATTTTAACACGCCTAAACTAATTTCTTTTTCCCCATATCCTGAAGCCCATACTCCATTTTTCTCAGGATATATCTTTTATCATAAACATTTTCATTTCAATTCACATTTTCTCAGATTCCATTTCAGCATGGTGTAGTGAATCATGTTTCATTACCACCATTAATATTTTTCTAATGAAACACATTCTAAAACACACTTATAGGATTTACGTCACAGCTTGTCATTTCTAAGATGAGGAAAGAGCATGAGTAATATTGCCAATCTTTTAGCCCTAGAGACCAATATAATTGCAGGAGGAGACTGTTAATTTAGTCATGATTAGAGAAATGCCTTTAGTTATAGGACTGAAATATACTGACCTAAATGGTTGCCAACGTTTGTGTGTGTTTTATCTATGTATAATTATTTGCATTTTATGGTCACTATATTTCAGTTACTACAAAAAGTTTGCAATGCAGATTATTTTTGAAATACACATGATCAATTTACCCAGTGAAAAGTAACTTATCTTTCACCATACACTAATAGTTTAAAATATTCTGATGTAACATTTTGTGCAAATAATTCTTTTGATCTCATTTCATAAGAAAAGCAAGAGAGGAAGTATTTAAGGATTTTGAATGTTTCTGTGAAGGTATTAAATGCACGATAAATCGTCCACACCCAAAACTCATTAGTTCTTCTGAGGTTTACTGATAACTGTGTAACAAATGTCATAGGTTTAAAAATGTTATTTGTTCCAGACTGGTTCTTCAGATTAGGTAAAAATGAAATAATAATATGATAATCTACATTTAATGTGAAACAAGTTGATGCAATCTCTCGACCAACAATATTCCTACAATTGTAGTCTAGATTATAAAAAACCAATGTTGGAAGTGCGTTTTCATCCACAGCTGTGGATGTAGGTAGCATAGTTACAGACAACTTGTGCATAAGAAATTGGTCCTAGCAGTAAGATATAGATCAATATTGCCAACTTATTTAGTAAATAATTTTTAATTGCAAATATTAAGATGCCTTTGCAAGCTAAAAAGTGACTTGTGATTTTTTTTTCTTATGGCTTTGTGTCTCACTGACGCCGAGGCAGGAAAGGACTGGGGACATGGAGCGGGAAGGAATTCAGCCATGGCCTCTATGAGGGAAACATCCTAGCATTCGCCTGGAGTGATTTTGGGAAACCACAGAAAACCCAAATCTGGATGCCTGGACAAGGATTCGAATCTGCGTCCTCCCAAACGCGAGTGTAAAAATTGACAAACACAGAGTTAAACACAGTTTTACATGGATGTGCTATATTCATGTTATATGTTCACCAACCCTTTTTTAAATTAAAAAAAAAAATTACAGGATGAAAATAAAACCCTATACTAGAAGTGTTCATCCATGAAGTCTATTCTATGGAGCAATTGAAAACAGCAGATTGAGTAATCATCCTGCAAAACATTAACTGTTGGCCAACTATAGAAAAAGTTCCATTTTTGTAATAAGATTTAAAACTAGTACAGTATAGATTTTATACCTGCAGTAGGCCTTGAACGATGAGTTGCTGGAGAATATGGCCATATCGAGATTGATCTTTAGTGATCTCTCCTAATCTTCTTCTGGCTTCATCAAGCACATGATGAACATGGTCCTCTCGGACCTTCAAGGCCTTCAGACGTGCTTGATTAAGCATATTTGATGACTGACTGAAACATGATTTACATGAACCATTTAGTAACAGTTTCGTTAAGAAAAGAGGTTGAGATTTTGGTTTCATAGTTGAATGCAGGAACTATCAGCTACTAAATACTATCAGTTTTGTTGATGAGAACAGTATTAATTCCAGATATAACAATTTGTCTGAAACAATTCATCTCCACATCCCCCAATCTTATAAAGGCAGTGTGTTTGCTTTTCAGATGTAAAATGTCAGTATGCTGCGTTTCATATCACAAAAAATAGTACCAACATCTTTGTAAAAATAGGAGGGAGGGGAGTAAAAGCTGTTAAGTTTCTGCAACAAAAACGACCATCTAGATTGTGTACTTTGTATTTTGTGTAAATGCCTGGGGAGAAAGAAGATAAACAACATACATGACCCAAAGGCAAAAGAGAAACTTTTTTTTTACTTCAGTCCATTATGAAAGTTAGCACTATACAACAGGTACCAGCTTTTCAGTCATGCAAATTCTGCTATAGGAGGAAGCTTTCAAAAATGTGATGTACAAGTAGGAGACTATTCTAAACTATTTTTTGGTCCATTGGTGACTTGGGTATAAGGTGACAATCAAGTTGGGATTACTGGAGAGTGCGAATCTGCAAGGAATTGGAGTCGTAATACTGCAGTAGTAAAATGCAAGACACTGCTAAAAACACATTAAGTATATTTTAATTGATGTCATGCTGGTCCAGGGTGTATTAAAACCTAATTTCTTCTTGAAAATGTTGACTACAGCAGTATTATGACAGCATTAGTGAATTTTGTAGCGGAATCGCGTTCTCCAGTAGACCCCTGAAATTTTGAGATAGATGAATGAAATTATCATATAACATAAGCTTAGTAACTATCATAATGATTTCAACATAACATTCATTTACTTGTGGTATGGCTGTGACAATTACAGTAGTTTTGAAAATGAGAAATGTAAATTTGTCAAACTTTGGCATTATACTACACAACATGCTGAAACGTCAAAGAAATTTGTGAGGAAAAGAAATGGTTTCTCATTCAGAAGCAAAGATTTAGAACATGTTGATTATGTGGAGCTCAATTAGTTGGCTATGTGCAAGATATTTCAGAGAGACCAAGTTGATGGTGGAGCATTTGACAGAGTAATAGAAAGGTTTCTTCTTTCCTTTGTACTTTATACTTTAGGCGCCAATTGACGTAAGAAGCTGAAGATTTGGGACGAGGAACAATTCCAGCATTTGATTGGAATGATTTTTGGAAACAACGTAAAACTGAAATCTGGATGGCCAGACAGGGATTTCAACCCGAGTACTCCTAAATACCAGACCCAGTGTTAATGTTCACCCACCAGGCTTGGTAGAGTGGTTGTGAGTAAGATTAAGACCATCAGGATAAATCAAAATGTGACAAGTGGATCGAGAAGTCTTAAAAGGTAGGAATTGCAAAATCAGAGGAGGTTAACAGGAGTGACAAAGGGTAGAATGATTAAGTATTCTATCAACGTCAAGGTTATTAGAGGTGCTAAAGGACTGGGTGTAAGGTCTGGGAAGAAATTCACCCATGGCCTTTTGAAGGAAACGTACTCGCATTTACATGGCATTATTTTGGAAAACCAAGGAAAACTGAAATCTGTATGTCGGGACGGGGATTCGAATCCGTGTCCTCCCGAACGCGAGTCCAGAACGTTAACCGTTTACCCACCACGCTCGGTGGTAATGAGGAGATGTACTAGAGACATAAGCTATGTGGGTAGAAAAAAAAAAAAAAAAAAACTTTGGTCAGGCTCCGACTAGATTGTGAAATGATATAGGACCCATATCTATAGGTATCAATAAGTAGAGTTGGAGGGGGAACAAAAAAGGGCAGTTAAATTTACCTGTGAAAATTACCAAATGATGCACTCTGTGGTTAAAATAATGAAAAGATCGGTAAAGAGAAATGTGTGTATGTAAAAGGAAGATACTGGTGATATTTTGATAAATTTTGAGAGTAGGTTTAGAAAAAGAAAGTGGAAGAGCGAAGGGCCATGTTCATAAATTAGTAATTGATTTCATGCCTAATGGAGTAGGGGGAAGTTTTAATTCTCAGGTATGGAAGTCGGGGACTGGAACAAGTTGACAAAGGAAGTGATTAATATACCTTAGACTGTAAAGGATTTTGAAGTGAAAGGGGTATGAATCTTAAGTAGGTCTGTAGAAACCTGTCACCGGTGCAGGAGCTCCATTGATATTAATTAACTGTAATACAACACGAAACTGTCGATAAGAATTGTTCAAACTTGCAGCCCTAACAATGCGCATAACTTAAGCTACCCAGTTATGTTTTTTTGTAACTTATCACTAAAGTATTCTACAATAACGCCCCATTTCAGAGTAGTAAGCTACATTACTTACATCTTTTTCTGTAGTTCTACTTGTTTTTCTTTTCTCTCATAATATTCCATTATCTTAAGTCGTTGCTGCTGAACAAGACGCCCTTTTTCAATATTAAATTCTTCTTCTGCTTTAGCATCGATTTCTTCAGCTTTCTCATTTGCTTCTTGTTCTATGAATGCCATCATGTGCTTGATCTGAAGGGTGAAATTAGATTTTTATAATTAATTTTATATATAAGATACTGGTAGAAAAAAAAGAGAAAATTTTCTTTTGTAGGTAATGGATCAGGGACTGCAATAAATTACTGAAGGATACGGTGAATGTTTTACCTCGAACACTGGAAGAATTTAAAGCTAAAATTCTATAACTTAAAATGGATTTAAGTTGGGAAATTGCCATAGGGTCATGCGATCAATGTCGATTGAAATTAGTCAAATTACAATGAAAACCCACAATAATGTTCTACTTGGAATTTATACAAAAATTAAATATGTCATATAAGTTTGAAACAACAGATGTTTATTTATACCTGTTTCTGTACATCAGCATCGCTGAGAGCCATTGTTAATTGATCACGAAATTAACAACTGGGATTATAATTCACAGCAGCTGTACACCTCCAACACAGGCGCGGCTTTCCTCACGAGTGAAATCATATGATACTTATCAACTCGCAAGTCAACATAGACAACGTTTATTAAGTAAGATAATCCTATTGCTACAAGTTTTACGGATAAAATAAAAAATCTGAGTTAATTGATAAGTAGAATTTTGTGAATTACTCCATTTACGTAACACTATGACGGTTTAAAATTCAACTAGTCTGCCTTCGCAGTATCTCATTTGACTAGAAAGTGCTATTGATCGGGAAGGCAACTCGATTCATGGATTGTAGATAGTAGTATGTACTACTTCGACCTGTGAGAAGGAGCATGCGCGTACGATATTTCTTCCCCTACTTCTTAAGAAATAATAATACGTAATAATAAAAATAATACTATAGATTCTTTCTCCTTGAGTTTGCAAATGCAGTATGCCACCAAAATAATCAACTTCTCTTTGAACACTGTGTCGTTTCTAACAGCCTTCTCCAAAATTTTTGAGAAAGCAATCTACAGCAGAGTTTACCAAGATCAAAAAAATAGAAATATTAAATAAATCACAGGGCCATTCAGCAGAACAAGCTATATTTGCATTCACTGACATTTTTGAAGGAATAAATGATAAATTAATGCCTCTGGGATTTTCTGTGACTTATTTAAAAGCCTTGACTTTTTTTGCTTATGGCTTTACGCCTCATCGAAGTCATTAGAGGCGGGAAGGGGCTGGGGGCTATGAACGGGAAGGAATTCGGCCATGACCTTTTAAAGGATGCATCCCGGCATTTGCCTGGAGTGACTTGGGGAAACCACGGAAAACCCAAATCTGGATGCCCAGATGATGCTTCGAGCCCGCGTCCTCCCGAATGTGAGGCCAGAAAGTTAACTGTACATCCACCACCCTAGGTTTAACTGTGTTGATCATGAAATTCTGATACAAAAATTAAAGTACTGTGGCATAGATGGCTTTTTTAATAAATTGCTCAGCTGTTACCTTATGAGTGGAAATAAAAAGTGTCACTGCAACATTTCAATGCTGTGTCGTGAGATTCACTGTTTTCTTATTGGTGATTTATTAGATGTGGAGTACCTCAGGGTTCTATATTGGGGCTATGATTGGTTTTCGTATATGTAAATGTACTACACTGCGTTACATCTAAAAATTCAAAATTTGTCCAATTTGGAAGTGATACAAACATAGGAATTAAAAATACTTCAGATTTCTCTACGGAACATATTTCAAATTTTATCTTTGATCTTATTAATAAATGATTTAGAACTAATGGTCTGTCCTTAAATTATGATAAAACTTGATATATGCAAATCAGTACATCGCACCATACATAGACATAAAATATGCAGGTCAGTCTATTTAAGAGGTAGAGAGAGTGAAAATTCTAGGTTTGCATATTGAACATAATTTAAATTGGAGGGTGCTTATCTATGAGTTATTTGAGCGATTCGGTATAGCTACATTTGAAATTTGTACAATTTCAGCAAAAGGTGATCTCCGTGTGAGGAGAGTATTTTGGTTATTTTCACTCCTTAATATTATATTCAATAATATTCTGGGGCAATTCTACTCGTAGAGACAAAGTATTCAGGTCTCAAAAGCGAATAATGAGAATTATGTATGGGATTATCATCAGAACTTCATGCACAGAACTGTTCAAGAAGTTAGGGATATTAGTATTAGTGGCCAAGTATATAGACACATTAATGTCATTTATACTCACAAATTATACGCTATTTGAAACAAATAGTAAAATACACAATTATGACACTAGAAGTAAAAATGATCTTCACATGGATTACAAATTATTGTCATTTGTTCCAAAAAGGGATCCAGAATTCATGGATACATATCTTCAATAAGCTCCCAACATATCTTAAATGTCAAACAGATGATAAGATTAAATTCAGGAAAAGATTGAAAGAATTTTTAAATTGACAACTCCTTCTATACCATAGGTTCCCAACCTTTTTAGACCTACCGCCCCCTTTTCGAAAAAAAAAACAAAAAAAAACTACACCGACGCCTTTTGTTGTTGTAATCAACGTTGTGTAATCCATTGCGCTTCAATTTAATTGGCTTGTTGTCCACTTCTTCAAACAGTGATTTGATGGCACCCCTCTTAGGAGAATTGGGCTATATTAAATATAGAAAAACATGGACAGATTTTTAGAATTACTTTATTAAAGAGTATTAAAAATATTGGTGCCTTGTACAAAATTTGATTAAAAACATATATTGAAAATTATTGTAAAATTATCAGTGAGAGGTCTGAGCTTGATGTCATGAAACTAATTTTTTCATATTTGGTGCTATATTTGTCAGCAGGAGTCTTAAATCGTCGCGTTCCACTACTGACAGTCTGTTTCTTTTCTTTGTTAGTAAATTGCTAAATCCCCTTTCGGCTAAAGATGACGACGGGAATGAAATAAAAAAAAACTTTTTTGTTGCAGTCCACAAAGCCGGATATAACTCTGGAATTTGCCTCTGCAGCCAAAATTCTTGATATTCATTTTTTAATTTCAATTTTAATTCTTCATTTGTTGACAGTTCTATCAATTATTCTTGTAGCGATAAATCTGCTGTATGTAGGCTAGAGAAAGGTTCTAATACCACCGAGCGTGGTGGTGTAACGGATAGCGTTCTGGCCTCGCATTCGGGAGGACGGCGGTTCGAATCCCCGTCCGGGCATCCAGATTTGGGTTTTCCATGGTTTCCCCAAATCACTCCAGGCGAATGCCGGGATGCTTCCTTCAAAAAGGCCATGGCCGAATTCCTTCCCATTCCTTGCCCCCATCCTTTCCCGTCTCTAAAGACCACGTTGTTAAAAAGGGACGTTAAACTGTTACAAAAAAAAAAAAAAAAAAAAAAGGTTCTAATACCGAATCTGGAATGGTCATGTTAAGAACTTCCTGAAATCTGTTTTTAAAATCTTCTTTAAGTGCTTCCAAATGTTGACAAAATACTAAAATATCTTCATCATTTGTTTTCACAGAGGAAAGATTTGGAAACTGATAGAATTGTCTTCGACCCACATTCTGTTTGTACAAGACAAGTTTTGACATGAACGCACAAATAACTTACTTTGCTTTGATCAAATTATCTCCTTGCAGCTGTAGGTTTGTTTAATTAAATTTATTATATAGCTCAGTTAAATAAGCTCTATCATTCTTATATTTCAATAAATTCTTTCTTAATGAATGAGCTTTGTTTTCAAAAAATGTTACAATGGAGTCAAAAACGTCATAAAATCTTGTTAGACAGGTACCCTTTGACAGCCAACGAACATCTGTGTGCAATAGCAAACGATTGAAATCCTCGTCATTTTCATCACAAAGTTTTCCAAATAATCTACATTGCTTCTGATCTTGTTAACTGTGGTAATTACATACTGTAGTGAGCAAAGAAGGCGATCACTTAGGTTTTTTGCAACCAAATGGTGTATGTTAATTACACAATGCACGGCGACTAGACTTGGTACTGCCTTTTTCAAATATGAAATCAGCCCTCGGTATCGTCCAACCATTGCCGGAGCACCATCAGCAGCAATGGACACGTTATTATTCAGAGGAATATTTTTTTCTTAAAAATAGTGTTCCAAAACTTGAAATATAAATTTTCCTTCAGTATCAGTTTGTAATTATTTTGCGAATAGTAATTCTTGACAAACTTTTTCACATTCAATGAAGCGAACGTACGCAAGAAGTAATGAATCATTGTTTGATAAGTAGATTCATCAAGCTGTAAAGAAAATTCGGCAGTCTTCAAAAAATCAGTCAGAGAACTCTCCACGTCCTCGGACATTTTGTCTATTCGCCTCTGTACTGTGCTATTGCTAACTGGAATCCTCTTAATAATATCAGACGCCGGCTTGTGCAGTACAGTACGCGGAACCTCACTCACAGATGGCAGTATCAATTCTTCCCCAATCGTGTGTGGTTTTCCCGATTTAGCAATAAGCAAGGAAATGTTGTAAGAGGCACGAAGTCCATCTGCGTCTTGTTTGGATGCAGCTGAAAATATACCAGCTAAAGATGGAAGTCTTGAATATTGTTCTTTGAGCATTTGAAAGTAAGATAAACTTTTATCTTTTCTGTCAGGGTGTATTTTGGTTTAATGTTCTTCTAAACATGAAGGTTTCATAGCTTCATTTGAGAAAATGCTCTGGCAAATCAGGGACATTGGTAATGTCTTGTTTGAAGGTGCCTCAATAAAACCATATTTCAAGTATTCGACATTGGTTTTCTGGATCACAGTATTTTCTTAAATTTGAATTTCATACAACGACATGTCAACCATAGGTAGACCGTCAGCCATAGGTACTCTTACCTGTAGTAGGAGCATGGTGGGAGGAAAGGGTGAAAACCTTTATACTTCTTTTTTTATAATTCAAAGAAAATCCTATGATGCTAATTTATTAGGTACTCATACTGGCGTACAGGTGAGGCTTATTTAATTTTAACATTAAGACATTCAATTATTACAAAAGATCTAAGCAAAGCCTTGTCTTACAATTGCCAACATATTAATAAACAAATAAAAATTTAAACACTACCACATTTTTAATTGATCGTGAAGCAAATTCCCAACGTTAATAGGCAAACAAGAAAGCTTCACACTGTGGTGAGTGCCTTTAGTGGGCAAGCCACGTTACAATTATCTTTCATACCTTTTGATTAAAAAGGGGATTTTTAATCTTAATGTTTATGAAGGAGTGAAAATTTCTTAATTTTGCAAGAATCTCGATGTTAGTTGGAATTTAGGAAAAATTGTCCAATATGACATTTATTTTCTTATCACTGACGATTACAAGACTGAGCGAATTTACCGTTAACATTAACACAGATTGGCAAAATCATAAAAGCAATGCTCAGAGGTACAATTAGCCATCATGAGCAAGCAAACAACTGTATATTTATTTTTAACTCCATCTCAGAATTAAAATGCAAGAAATAATGACATTTGGAAACAATGAAAATTACAAGTTATTACGATCTTAGACAAAGGTATCATAATACTGTGACTTTACAGTTAAAAGAAAATCATGGGCGCCACGAATGAACAATATCATTCGAAAACAATTAGTTCTGGCAAATTATGCCGCTAGCTCAGGGGTTTGGTTCAATTACAAAGTTAGAACATGGATCTATCCTCTCATAGTCGCTTAAGGATTTAGTTTCACGGAATGCAGAATGCGGAATCAGATGGCTTGGTCGTAATAAGTTACCATTATAGTTCTGCGTCTGATGTCTGTGGTGATTGGAGCGGACCCACAGTATGTGAGACTATTTCACAAGGCGGCTACAGGCATTACCGGCTGTGTCGCCGTGATAAACTTGCTCCAGCAAGCCGGCAGCCAGAAGTCATATAGCAGCAGTTGGCAAGAAGTCAACTTTCCTAGTCCACCACAGACGAGACTCGCATAGCATGGACTCGAAGATCGAATTGAATTTCGTCGCTCTTCTCCCTCGCGAGGAAACTTCTCGCTCCGTCCCTTGTAGTCTCGAAGCTCACATATAACAGAAATGGCCTGGATTTTAAGTTATATGCTCATTTGGATTGGATCTTCAGGTCGGCATCTAATGTCACGTGATATCCCCGATATCTGATTTGCCCCTCTCATATCACAGAGGTCGGACATATTCGGCTAAGTTCGCCGGGTTGAGAGCACATTCGGGTGTTGGGCGGCAGGCATTTCCCACCAGGTAAGTGACCCTGTTGACCACCCATCCCCAGGGAGCAGAATGTGTGGTCCGGCAAAACCCCAGATCCGCGACTTCCTGTCGCCATGGTTCGGGAAGACCACGATTAGCTTCAAGCCTACGCAGCTCAATAACTCTTTAATATTCGCTTTACCAAGATACACTATATGTTCACCATTTCATTACAGTCCTCACTTTGAATCTTACGTACTTTATAAAATTACAACAAAAATCTATTTTGGTGGTCGCCCAAGATTTATGTAAATTACTCTAACATTATGACATATATAATAAAAATGCACCTTGTAACGTGGCGACAGCGCGTCACGTTACAATACTTGGTTTTAAATGAAAGTTCCCTTCTTAACAATCGGGAACCATAAATCAAACATAATACTAACATCAAACTACATTAGATTTCAAAAGCCGGGCACCAGGATAATTTAAATTATCCACCAAGTGTTGCTATAGGAAAGTCTGTCCCAACTAGCTCAATATTTTGCTGGAGGCGAGAACTCCTAATCATTCAAAGGTCGATACAGGGTTGTATCCAATGACCGCATGTAAGTATCACACTGCACTGTTCGTAGAATTATTACAGTGATCGCGATGGGCGTCCGTTGACTGCGGAAATGTTATAGCACATTAGCTATAGAGGCAGGGCACCACGTCCTTCAAGCAACGTACTGAATGGTTGTCACAGTACGCTTCTTTCAAACCCTCGGGTTCGATGCCAAGGCAGAACAATCTTCCAACCTTTGGATGATGCACTGCTCCCTCTCTCAAGGCTGGGCGGCGAGTACCTCTCCCGCATCCGCAGTAAAAACCCCTCTACGTCGCTCGTGGTTAGCATAGAGAGAAATTCATGGAAATTGGCATTACGCAGAGAATAGTCCGCCGTTGATTGGGTCCGCTATTTGGCTCCTGCTACCAAGCTATGATGATTGGCCAACATTGTCTTTTGGAGATTCGTGCGAACTCGGACATATTCGCCAAATCTGACCTCTGGTGTGTCCGCTAGAGGACAGGATGTTGGGCGTACATTGACCCCGGTGGGGTGTTTTCCCGGAGCTAAGGGATTTATACGCCTGACTAGATCCGTTTGGAAAGGGTAGCTATCTCTCCATTGTCTCTGGCTGTCGCTGGCATGAAGGAAAGAAATATATGGAGACGATGCAAGGGACCTTCACCACGCATTGAAGTGACGCCAGGGGGAGAGGAGTGGGTAGGCGTGGCCGCCATATTACCTATCCATACAGACACGGGGAATATGAGCAAAAACCTCAAAGGGACTCTAGGATAAACGTGACGCCGCAATCTAATGATGGATTATTATTTAATTTGATGAGGCAAATAAAAAATTAAGAATATTTTTTTTATATATATATCCTGCTTGGTTTTCGAGATATTCTGTCTCAAATGTGAGATGGTTTTGGTTGAAATTCAGAAGAAACAATTGGTCGAAGTCAAATTTGGTGATGGATTCTTATTTAAAAAGACGAGACAAATAAAAAAAAAAAATTTCGATATCTTGCCTAGTTCTCGAGATATACCGCCTCAAAAGTGAGTTGAAATGCAGAAGAAAAATTTCGAAAAAGTCAAATTTGATGATGGATTCTAATGTAACATGACAAAAAAATCGAAAATAAAGAACAAAATTTTTCGATATCTTGCTTAGTTTTCGGGATATACTGTCTCCAAATAGCAATTGTGTGGATAGGTAATATGGCCGCTGCCACCACTGCGCATGCGCAGTATCAGCCGAGACTTTAGAGCCGGCGTCACAGAATAAGCGGTATTTCCTCTCCATATATTTCTTTCCTCCATGGTCGCTGGCGCGCCTACCCATGGAGGAAGGAATTATATGGAGGAGAAGTGACGTTAAATCGGTGAAGCAAGCACTAAACTCTCCCGCATGGTGGCAGCACCGGCAGCGACCATATGGCGCTTCCCAACAATTAAGGTGTTCACATTGTGGTAGATGCAGTGATTATTTCATTTAGTATTGTGTATAAGTGTTTAAAAATGCCAGCTTGTGTTGCGTACGGTTGCACAAATAGTCCAGACAGGAAAGAACCTGGAATATCATTTCATAAGTAAGTTGAATTGTAATTATCGTTGTTGAAGTGAGCGGTAGACACCGCAAACTTCGCAGCACGTCTATAAATATTTAGTCATAGCTCTCAATGGGATGACTTTGTTCTCAAATTTTTCTTGGTGTAGTGTAGAAAATCAGCAAACTTGCTATTTTGCACATAATAGACTAGCATTATTTTTTAACGAGTGTTTAAAATGAGATTTAAAGGGGCGTGTTTTACTTCGCGATTCAGTGAATTTACTATTACGATTTCTTTCGTCACGTTGCTGATTATACTGACAATGGATGATGAAATTAACTGTTATGTGAGAAGATGTGAGTTTTATTAATTTTTTAAATAGCTATTTCAGGCCATTGACTTAGGTTATTTTTAAAGCTTCATATAAGACTTGTTTCTGTTTGTAAATACGTCTATACCTATTTTTACCGATTTTGAAATCTTTCTCATCTATTTATGTCGAAACAGGTTCATGCAGAAATAAAAATGGGCTTCATAAATAAAGAAGTTATTGGCCTTTGAACAAAATCAATTTGGGGAATGTGTTTCTAATTTAGTCCCCTTTTTTTGTACAACATTCCCCCCCCCCCCCGTATCTAAATCTAACTGAGAGATAATTTTTTTACAATTGTCCTAATAAGTAGGGCTGTGAAATTAGACAACTCATCTTGATCAAGAGAATGTTCATTAAGGTGACTGAATAAACATTTTATTTCTGGTACCAGCCTACAAAATGTCTGGGTTGCTCATCCCTAGAGTGGGTCCTCTTACTTTTTTTCTGTTCTAGGACACATTTCAGACTAACCACAAGTGGTAGTAATAAAACTGAAATATCCATTTTGCATGTCAACCATGTAATCATTGTGCCTTTGACAGAATTAATTTTTGGTCCAGCCTGCATCCAAACCTAAACCCCTCAATTTGGATGTTGTATATCCCCCAAACTAAGCAATATATCGAAAACATTTATTCCTTATTATCGAGTTTTTTCGTCGTGTTACATAAGAATCCATCATTAAATTTGACTTTTGCGAAATTTTTCTTCTGCATTTCAACTCAAGACACCTCACTTTTGAGACAGTATATCTCGAGAACTAGGTGAAATATCGAAAAATTTTACTCTTTATTTTTTATTTGTCTCGTCTTTTTAAATAAAAATTCATCATAAAATTTGACTTTGAATAATTTTTTCTTCTGAATTTCAATCAAAACCATTTCACATTTGAGACAGAATATCTCGAAAACTAAGCAGGATATCAAAAAATTTTATTCTTCATTTTTTATTTGTCTCATCGAGTTACATAATAATCCATCACCAGATTGCGGCGTCACGTTTATCCTACAGTCCCCTTGAGGTGTTTGTACATATTCCCCGTGTTTGTTGGGAAGCGGTCAAGCCCCCACCACTCCGGCCATGCCCCCCCACTCCTCCGCCGGCCTGCTTCACTCCCATGCGTGGTAAAGGTCTCTTGCGTCGTCTCCATATTATTCCTTCCTCCATGCGCCTACCTAATGCATGGAGGAAGGAAATATATGGAGGAGAAGTGACGTTAAATTGGTGAAGCAGGCTCGCGCATGCACAGTGGTGGCAGCGGCGATATTGCGCTTCCAAACAATTGCGATGTTCCCAGTATATCCCGAAAACTGAGCAAGATATCGAAAAATTTTATTCTTTATTTTCGATTTGTTTCGTCGTGTTACATAAAAATCGATCATTAAATTTGACTTTTGCGAAATTTTTCTTCTCCATTTCAACTCAAGACACCTCACCTTTGATACAGTATATCTCTAGAACTAGGTGAGATATCGAAAATTTTATTCTTTATTTTTCATTTGTCTCGTCTTTTTAAATAAGAATCCATCATCAAATTTGACTTTGACCAATTTTTTCTTCTGAATTTCAACCAAAACCATTTCACATTTGGGACAGAATATCTCGAAAACTAAGCAGGATATCAAAAAATTTTATTCTTCATTTTTTATTTGTCATATCGAGTTACATAATAATCCATCACCAGATTGCGGAGTCACCTTTATCCTAGAGTCCCCTTGAGGTTTTTGTACATATTCCCCGTGTCTGTATGGAAGCGGCCATGCCCCCTCCACTCCGGCCATGCCCCCCCCACTCCTCCTCCGCCCTGCTTCACTTCACTGGAATATCATTTCATAAGTAAGTTGAATTGTAATTATCGTTGTTGAAGTGAGCGGTAGACACCGCAAACTTCGCAGCACGTCTATAAATATTTAGTCATAGCTCTCAATGGGATGACTTTGTTCTCAAATTTTTCTTGGTGTAGTGTAGAAAATCAGCAAACTTGCTATTTTGCACATAATAGACTAGCATTATTTTTTAACGAGTGTTTAAAATGAGATTTAAAGGGGCGTGTTTTACTTCGCGATTCAGTGAATTTACTATTACGATTTCTTTCGTCACGTTGCTGATTATACTGACAATGGATGATGAAATTAACTGTTATGTGAGAAGCTGTGAGTTTTATTAATTTTTTAAATAGCTATTTCAGGCCATTGACTTAGGTTATTTTTAAAGCTTCATATAAGACTTGTTTCTGTTTGTAAATACGTCTATACCTATTTTTACCGATTTTGAAATCTTTCTCATCTATTTATGTCGAAACAGGTTCATGCAGAAATAAAAATGGGCTTCATAAATAAAGAAGTTATTGGCCTTTGAACAAAATCAATTTGGGGAATGTGTTTCTAATTTAGTCTCTTTTTTTTGTACAACATTCTCTCCCCCCCCCCCCGTATCTAAATCTAACTGAGAGATAATTTTTTTACAATTGTCCTAATAAGTAGGGCTGTGAAATTAGACAACTCATCTTGATCAAGAGAATGTTCATTAAGGTGACTGAATAAACATTTTATTTCTGGTACCAGCCTATAAAATGTCTGGGTTGCTCATCCCTAGAGTGGGTCCTCTTACTTTTTTTCTGTTCTAGGACACATTTCAGACTAACCACAAGTGGTAGTAATAAAACTGAAATATCCATTTTGCATGTCAACCATGTAATCATTGTGCCTTTGACAGAATTAATTTTTGGTCCAGCCTGCATCCAAACCTAAACCCCTCAATTTGGATGTTGTATATCCCCCAAACTAAGCAATATATCGAAAACATTTATTCCTTATTATCGAGTTTTTTCGTCGTGTTACATAAGAATCCATCATTAAATTTGACTTTTGCGAAATTTTTCTTCTGCATTTCAACTCAAGACACCTCACTTTTGAGACAGTATATCTCGAGAACTAGGTGAAATATCGAAAAATTTTACTCTTTATTTTTATTTGTCTCGTCTTTTTAAATAAAAATTCATCATAAAATTTGACTTTGAATAATTTTTTCTTCTGAATTTCAATCAAAACCATTTCACATTTGAGACAGAATATCTCGAAAACTAAGCAGGATATCAAAAAATTTTATTCTTCATTTTTTATTTGTCTCATCGAGTTACATAATAATCCATCACCAGATTGCGGCGTCACGTTTATCCTACAGTCCCCTTGAGGTGTTTGTACATATTCCCCGTGTTTGTTGGGAAGCGGTCAAGCCCCCACCACTCCGGCCATGCCCCCCACTCCTCCGCCGGCCTGCTTCACTCCCATGCGTGGTAAAGGTCTCTTGCGTCGTCTCCATATTATTCCTTCCTCCATGCGCCTACCTAATGCATGGAGGAAGGAAATATATGGAGGAGAAGTGACGTTAAATTGGTGAAGCAGGCTCGCGCATGCACAGTGGTGGCAGCGGCGATATTGCGCTTCCAAACAATTGCGATGTTCCCAGTATATCCCGAAAACTGAGCAAGATATCGAAAAATTTTATTCTTTATTTTCGATTTGTTTCGTCGTGTTACATAAAAATCGATCATTAAATTTGACTTTTGCGAAATTTTTCTTCTCCATTTCAACTCAAGACACCTCACCTTTGATACAGTATATCTCTAGAACTAGGTGAGATATCGAAAATTTTTATTCTTTATTTTTCATTTGTCTCGTCTTTTTAAATAAGAATCCATCATCAAATTTGACTTTGACCAATTTTTTCTTCTGAATTTCAACCAAAACCATTTCACATTTGGGACAGAATATCTCGAAAACTAAGCAGGATATCAAAAAATTTTATTCTTCATTTTTTATTTGTCATATCGAGTTACATAATAATCCATCACCAGATTGCGGAGTCACCTTTATCCTAGAGTCCCCTTGAGGTTTTTGTACATATTCCCCGTGTCTGTATGGAAGCGGCCATGCCCCCTCCACTCCGGCCATGCCCCCCCCCACTCCTCCTCCGCCCTGCTTCACTTCACTGGAATATCATTTCATAAGTAAGTTGAATTGTAATTATCGTTGTTGAAGTGAGCGGTAGACACCGCAAACTTCGCAGCACGTCTATAAATATTTAGTCATAGCTCTCAATGGGATGACTTTGTTCTCAAATTTTTCTTGGTGTAGTGTAGAAAATCAGCAAACTTGCTATTTTGCACATAATAGACTAGCATTATTTTTTAACGAGTGTTTAAAATGAGATTTAAAGGGGCGTGTTTTACTTCGCGATTCAGTGAATTTACTATTACGATTTCTTTCGTCACGTTGCTGATTATACTGACAATGGATGATGAAATTAACTGTTATGTGAGAAGCTGTGAGTTTTATTAATTTTTTAAATAGCTATTTCAGGCCATTGACTTAGGTTATTTTTAAAGCTTCATATAAGACTTGTTTCTGTTTGTAAATACGTCTATACCTATTTTTACCGATTTTGAAATCTTTCTCATCTATTTATGTCGAAACAGGTTCATGCAGAAATAAAAATGGGCTTCATAAATAAAGAAGTTATTGGCCTTTGAACAAAATCAATTTGGGGAATGTGTTTCTAATTTAGTCTCTTTTTTTTACAACATTCTCTCCCCCCCCCCCCCGTATCTAAATCTAACTGAGAGATAATTTTTTTACATTGTCCTAATAAGTAGGGCTGTGAAATTAGACAACTCATCTTGATCAAGAGAATGTTCATTAAGGTGACTGAATAAACATTTTATTTCTGGTACCAGCCTACAAAATGTCTGGGTTGCTCATCCCTAGAGTGGGTCCTCTTACTTTTTTTCTGTTCTAGGACACATTTCAGACTAACCACAAGTGGTAGTAATAAAACTGAAATATCCATTTTGCATGTCAACCATGTAATCATTGTGCCTTTGACAGAATTAATTTTTGGTCCAGCCTGCATCCAAACCTAAACCCCTCAATTTGGATGTTGTATATCCCCCAAACTAAGCAATATATCGAAAACATTTATTCCTTATTATCGAGTTTTTTCGTCGTGTTACATAAGAATCCATCATTAAATTTGACTTTTGCGAAATTTTTCTTCTGCATTTCAACTCAAGACACCTCACTTTTGAGACAGTATATCTCGAGAACTAGGTGAAATATCGAAAAATTTTACTCTTTATTTTTTATTTGTCTCGTCTTTTTAAATAAAAATTCATCATAAAATTTGACTTTGAATAATTTTTTCTTCTGAATTTCAATCAAAACCATTTCACATTTGAGACAGAATATCTCGAAAACTAAGCAGGATATCAAAAAATTTTATTCTTCATTTTTTATTTGTCTCATCGAGTTACATAATAATCCATCACCAGATTGCGGCGTCACGTTTATCCTACAGTCCCCTTGAGGTGTTTGTACATATTCCCCGTGTTTGTTGGGAAGCGGTCAAGCCCCCACCACTCCGGCCATGCCCCCCCACTCCTCCGCCGGCCTGCTTCACTCCCATGCGTGGTAAAGGTCTCTTGCGTCGTCTCCATATTATTCCTTCCTCCATGCGCCTACCTAATGCATGGAGGAAGGAAATATATGGAGGAGAAGTGACGTTAAATTGGTGAAGCAGGCTCGCGCATGCACAGTGGTGGCAGCGGCGATATTGCGCTTCCAAACAATTGCGATGTTCCCAGTATATCCCGAAAACTGAGCAAGATATCGAAAAATTTTATTCTTTATTTTCGATTTGTTTCGTCGTGTTACATAAAAATCGATCATTAAATTTGACTTTTGCGAAATTTTTCTTCTCCATTTCAACTCAAGACACCTCACCTTTGATACAGTATATCTCTAGAACTAGGTGAGATATCGAAAATTTTTATTCTTTATTTTTCATTTGTCTCGTCTTTTTAAATAAGAATCCATCATCAAATTTGACTTTGACCAATTTTTTCTTCTGAATTTCAACCAAAACCATTTCACATTTGGGACAGAATATCTCGAAAACTAAGCAGGATATCAAAAAATTTTATTCTTCATTTTTTATTTGTCATATCGAGTTACATAATAATCCATCACCAGATTGCGGAGTCACCTTTATCCTAGAGTCCCCTTGAGGTTTTTGTACATATTCCCCGTGTCTGTATGGAAGCGGCCATGCCCCCTCCACTCCGGCCATGCCCCCCCCACTCCTCCTCCGCCCTGCTTCACTTCAATGCGTGGTGAAGGTCTCTTGCGTCGTCTCCATATATTTCCTTCCTCCATGACCTGATGCGACTTCTCGGCGACGGGCCATTTTGGAGGTCCAGCAGATGTTAACAAGCCTCTCTGATTATCCGTTTCATTATTCTTTTTATATGTTAAATATAAAAATGTACGGAATGACCCATTTTCGTCATTCTGTTACATACCCTTTGTAAAAATCTCGAAATTTCAAAAATGATATGATTCTTAACCTACCTTACAATGAATGATAAATGATGTTGATAATAATAATAGGAATAGTAGCAGTGATCAGTACATAATCGAGTGCAGTTAGGTAGCACATGATAAATAAAAGATTAAAACTTAGTAGAAATTTCACAGCACATTCCTCACGTAATATCGATCAGTAAATAGAATAATAAGCAAATAATAATAATGAATATGTATTAACCTATGTGGCAGATAGATATTCCAAAATAAATAATCTTCAGTAAGTAGGTCCATGTAAGCTGTAGATACCGCACAGGTTCACATTCGCTCTGTCTGAAGGAACTACCGAACAATCGAACACTGACCAGTGGAAACGTATAAGCATTATTGATAGAGCCGAAACATAAACATACTAACAATGGTGATCCCTGTGGTGCACAGCGATAGCTGCGACTCATTCACTATCTATTGAAGCAGGAGTTAGGAGCAAAGCTATTGTCAGTATTATGTACTAATACCAACTTTTTGTACACAGCACTTGCTGCAACTCATTCATGAACTATTTTTTTTTTTTTTTTTTTTTTTTAACAGTTTAACGTCCCTTTTTAACAACGTGGTCTTTAGAGACGGGAAAGGATGGGGGCAAGGAATGGGAAGGAATTCGGCCATGGCCTTTTGAAGGAAGCATCCCGGCATTCACCTGGAGTGATTTGGGGAAACCATGGAAAACCCAAATCTGGATGCCCGGACGGGGATTCGAACCGCCGTCCTCCCGAATGCGAGGCCAGAACGCTATCATGAACTATTGAAGCGGGTGTTAGGAACAAAGATATAATGTACTAATACCAATTTTTAATCCCCACTGATCTTGTTTAAAGGATATTAGGAATTACTTGCTAAAACATTTGTTCAATATTTTTTGTTATTAATTAATCCTATCGGCACGTCCTTGCCAGTGTTGGCTAGGGGGGCGCTGGCTAAGCGTCAACGCCCAGCAAATTTGTCTTCGTTCACAAACGCCCCCTTCGAGCTCTCTAACGCCCACTGGGGGGCGGTACGGCCCACGTTGGGAACCACTGTTCTATACCATAGAAAAATTTATTTCTAAGATATGTACGAAATAATTGCCAGTAGTTTGTGTAAATGTAGTTCATATAATTAATGTGTATATAGTGCTGTGACTGTACATCTTTTGGTGTATTTATCTATTTTGTTATACAATACTTTGTAAATTGACAACTTGTAGTATTACATTCTCATGTCATCCTCCATAAATATAGAGTCTGCGACTTACGTTGTTCAGATTATTTTTGTTGTTACCGTATTCAGATTATTAATTATAATGGTTCATTCAATGCCAATTGTATTAGGTTTATTCAAATCATAAGGTAATTTATCCATGACAAGTCCGGGAGGCCAAATTATTATATAATTTTAGTTAATACAAGATTGCTATCATAAAGGAGCAAATTGCATATGAAATGGTGATAATGCTGGCGGTCAGTGGAAAATTTTGAATATTCGCATAGCTGGACAAAGCTTTTATCTGGCGACTCTATATTGCGGGGGACACAATAAGCGGTGCTCGGGGAGAGAAACGTGTCCCGTTAGGCGAGGAGGGGGCATTGTAAGCTCAGCCAAGACGCTAGAGGGTGGAAGGTCATCTCTGCTCAGCTGCGCGCAAAACCAAAAGGCAAATAGCAGACGCTTTGAAAATCACGTGATTTTGGTATATGCTAATCCACCAATGGCAGGTAACTACGGGGTAGACAAATATTAAGCCAGAGCTTCTTTTTCATGTAATTCGGGCGCTGTACTGAAAGAGGAGGAGCTTCTTATTCGTGGTGGCGGGAAGGACGCCACAACGAGCACTTTCTGGCCTGACGTGGACCGATACACATCGACTGTTCTTGGCAGATAGCTACCCGATGTAGATCGAGTCTTACTGCCGCCACTTGGTAATGTGTTCCGACGCCAGGTCAAGGTTTCATGGGTTATAACGAGGCTTTAAATACCCGTAAACGCTACCTGGGAATAGAATCTCAGCTTTAATTGTGGGAGTGTCCCTCAGCTAACTGGCATTTCATTTCACTGAACTCTAAAAGCTTCTTGTTTATTGTAACATGACTCAGATGATGTTATTTTTGTTTTAATTGGCGCCCCTGGGAATTTTATGATATGTATAACATCTAGTTGTTGGCCTATGACGCCACGATGTTCCATATTCACTTTGTAAACTATTGAGATACTTAGAATCCAGTTATTGCTTGCACTAACCCGGCAAATTGTAAGGTCTGGGTATTAGTTGCTTTCAATTGCATTGTCTTGTGTTAGAAATAAATTTAAGTATACCCAGCAATGTAAATGCCATAGGACCTTATAAAACATAATATTTTATTCACATGTAATTCCACAGCATTCGAGAATCTGGCTATCCAGATTGACAAAACTGATATTAATCTCTATATTCTAAAAACAGTAGTCCCCCCCTCCCTCCAAGTACCCACTAAAAACTTTCCACATCTCGCAGAGCCAATCGCTTATATCAGGATCGATGAAAAATGAATACATTGTAATGTACTGTACAGGCTGACACCATGTAGGTAAAGTTTCTAACCATTGCACTGGCCTTCTTACTGGTCACCAGTGTTTGAACCTGGAATTTGGGAGGATTCAGTCTAGAGTTCGATTTTTCGTGATATTATGTAAATGCTGGTATGATTCATTTAAAAGTATATCTCCGAATACATTCCCATTCCTCGTCCGTTGTCCTTACGCTGCTCTAGTGTCTCAACGTAGACAAATCTCTAAAACCCTCATTTTAAGCGTCTTACCTACCTCAGCATTTCGAAAGTGATACTAAAAGATTCCTACACTGAAAGATAAACCCTCTCTGCTCACTAATTTCTATATTTTAAGTAGAATTGTTTATGTATTTATGCAAGTAACATTATGATTATGTGCGCTGAAAATACTGGAAGTTGATCCTGTTGATTTCCTCGTTGTTGACCCTCTCCCTCTTAGGTCACTGTTTACGATGAAAACTAACTTCATAAGCTAGGTTTCCCAAGCATAACCCTACGATTTTAATAAACATGCTGTGTGTTATAGTATAGTCAAATTTAAGGGTTTTATTATTTGCTATAACAGTAATGTGTATGGCATTGTCATTATGGGCAATTACCGGGTAAAGGGGACTTAACGCGTTCGAATCACGGAAGCCACTGCCTCTGCCATCCATCAAACACAACTCTCTTCGACGCCGAGGCAAGGTCTAACTTTGGGACCGGTTCAAAGTCGATTCTGACCTTGTCGCAGGCTAACCTTGCAGCAACATCGGCTGCCTCTTTCCCCCTGATTCCCACATGGCCTAGTACCCAGCAGAATAATACCTCCTTTCCATGAGATTGAAGGGAAAGGAGGGCGTCCTGGATGTCCTGGACTAGACGGTCTGCTGGGTACATGTTTGCTAACGCCTGAATACAGCTGAGGGAATCACAGCATATTATGTAATTCATATCGTGACTTAGCTTTATATCCTGGAGTGACTTTAGCAAGGCGTAGCACTCGGCAGTGTTTCGGCACTCTAATTTGTATCTGTAAGTCGCTCGAGGGAACACAACGGAGCAACCTACTCCATTAGCCTGATTAGACCCATCCGTATATACCGGGGTAAAATCGTGATGCTGGTTTAAGGCATCTCTAAAAATTCTTATAAAAACATTGTCCACGGTACACAGCTTGTTGTGCGGCGACAATTCTAAAATCATTCTGGGCCTCTTTAACAAACCAGGGAGGAGATTTACTGCAACCCTGGTGATAAAAAGCTGGCGGTTCACAGTCATGTTCTTTTAAAACAGCCTTTGTACGGTGGCTGAACGGTCTGGTCGCTCTACGGCAATTATCATAAAGCTGTCAATAACTTCATTACTACGTCGTGCACGGGACTGCCGGGTGTTGCGGCAATGTGTACATAGTGTCGCACCATGAGCAGATGCCACCTGGTGGCAAGCGGCGGCTCGCCAGACTCAGTACGAATGCTGGGTATCGAGCTAATGCGATAGGCACCCGTGGCGAGCCGGATTCCTGCATGGTGGACACTATCTAAAATGCGTAAATAACTGTCCCGTGCCGAACTGTATACAATACAGCTATACTCCAGCCGCGACCGTACAAACGCTCTGTAAAATTGTAGCAGGCAGGAGCGGTCAGTGCACCACGACCTGCCACACAGACATTTTAAAAGATTAAGAGCTTTCAAGGACTTGGCTCTCACATCTTTTAGATGCGCAAGCCAGTTGGGTCTTGTATCTAAAATGAGGCCCAGAAATCGAACAGTATCAGTAAAACTTAAAACGGTGTTCCGCAAGGTAATGTGGAACTCTGGTAAAAGGCTTCGGTTACGAGTAAAAAGTATACACCGGGTTTTCTGAGTGATAAAACGAAAACCGGTGTGCACTGACCATTCGTCGAGCCTGTTAAACGCGAGCTGCAGCTGCCGCTCAGCGCTTCTCAGGCTGGACGATGTACAAAATATTTAAAAAATCATATACATATAAGGAGTACCGTATGGGACTCCTTATTACTTCTTAAATGCTATTAATTGCAATTTCAAAAAGGGTAATGCTTAAAACTGACCCTTGTGGAACACAGTTTTCCTGAATAAAAAGGTCAGACACTTCACTACCAACTCTGAACCTGAAGCAACGTCCTGAAAAAAATGATTTTAAAAAACGGGGCAAGTTTCCCCTAAAACCCCAATCATGTAATTGCTTTAAAATCAAATGTCGCCAGATAGAATCGAATGCCTTTTCGATAACGAAAAAAATACCAACCAGTTGTTGACTGCGGATAAACGCATCTTGTATTGCCACTTCCAGTAGGATCACTTTGTCCAAGGTGGAACGCAACTTCCTGAATCCACACTGAAAGCTATTCAGAAGGTTTTGGGATTCTAGACACCAGACGAGGGGGCGATTCACCATCCTCTCCAAGGTCTTCCCCACGCAGCTTGTCAGGGCGATACTACGATAACAACTTATCCTTTCCAGGTTTTAAGATAAGGATCAAAGTTGCTTCTTTCCACTAGTCGGAGAAGTGTCCTCCGGTCCAGATAGCGTTAAAAATATCCAGAAGGTGCTCTCTAGCATCTTTACTAAGATGCCTCAGCATCTGGTATTGGATCAAATCAGGCCCTGGAGCAGTATCGTTGGCGCTGTTTAACCCTGACTCCAGCTCCCAAGATGTAAATGGGCAGTTGTAGGCCTCTGTATTCGACGAATCGAAGCACAGCATGCGCCTCTCGGCAGCAGTCCTTCGCTGTTGGAACCGAGAGTCAAAATGGGTGGATGAAGTGATAGCGGCGAAGTTCTCCGTCATCAGCTGCGCTATGCTTCGTTCGTCGGTAATTACACGCCCGTGATCCAGTAATCCAGATACTGGTGGGCGGGAGTACCTTCCAGATATACGGCGGATAGACTCCCATACTTTCGACGAAGGTGTGGAACGATTTATAGTGCTCACAAAGTTCTGCCATGACCTTTTCTTGCTCTCTTTAATAGCACGACGCTCCTTAGCTCTGGCAATACGGATCGCTGCCAGGTTGCGGGTGTTGGGTACTACCTGAAACGAGGCAACTCCCGTCGTTCCACCAGGGGACGGGTGTCCTTCGCAGCGTTCCGGAGCTTTTAGGCTTGGAAACTTCATCTGCCTGGTGAATCACTTCCGTAAAGTGATTGACCTTCTCCTCAACATTGTTATAGTGCTATGATGGAGTGGCGGTAGAGTTTCGAATCGGCTTTGCTGACGTTCCATTTGCGTCGGTTATTGCCTCCTCCATGCTCGCACTCGACGTGCATTCATATAGGGAAGTGGTCGCTTCCATGAAGGTCGCAATCCACCTCCCAATGCACGGAGTCCGCAATTGCAGCACAATGAAGGGTCAATGGCAGAAGACGTACCGGAAGTAGTGGTGAAATGAGTCATTTGCCCTGTATTCAGGATACAAATTTCCTTCTGCTCTTTCAATCTACCAACCACTCGGCCCCTGGGGCAGTCGGAGGCGGAATTCCTCAACGTACAATGGGCGTTGAAATAACCCAAAAGGAGAAAGGGCCAAGTGAGTTGCCCTACGATGCCAACCAGGTCATCGTATTCGATGGTCAAACTGGGTGGCAGGTAGAGCGAGCAGCATACGGTCAGTTTGATTGGACGGTGTATTTTCACCGCTACTGGTTGTAATGAGGAGGTGAGAGCAACGGGTTCGGAGCGGACAGTGTTTCGGACCAACACAGACTCTCCTCCCTTAGCTCGATCACCCTCGGTATCGACCTTTCTATAAATGTAGTACCGTATTAGCACTAGTTGGTGTAATGGTCTAAAATGTGTCTCTTGGAGGCAGAGACACAATGGATTAGACCGTGCTAAGAGTTGGACTTCCTCTTTGTGAACCTGAAAGCCGTTGACGTTCCAGTGAAGTATAGGAGCCATTCTACCTATTTGATAATACCCGCCCTGGTTCGGGTGGGTCCTCCGATGGTGACTGCTGAGGAACGGGACCAGGTTCGTGCACCAGCATTACGTCGTCTTCACGGTCTGAAGACAATTCTCGTTGTAAGGCCTCGGAGTCTTGCGGGCTTTTCTTCCGCAAAGGCTTTTTCCCCTTTTTCTCCCTGCCAGTTGGGGATCTGGGAGGAGATGCAGAAGGGGACTTCACGAACATAGTGGGTTCCGTATGTTTGAACTTCGGACCCTGAACTTTCTGCACTTTCTGCACTGTCTGCCATCCGTTACTGGCAGATGGCGTTGCCGTTACTACGTCTGCTGCAGATGATGCTTCTGCGACTGGTGCTGCTTCTGCTATTGCAGAGGCACCCACGGCTGTAGCTACTGTAGCAGATGGCTGTGCCTTTGCTGGTGGAGTTGCCGAACCTGCTGTCTTTGTGGTCTGGTGTGCAGAAGTGTTGCTCCCGACGTCCGTGGTCCTAGGTGATATGACCTTGGTGGCTTTGGCACCACAATTTCATTGACATGAGTACGTTGTACTCGTGCCCATGTCTGAAACTGACATCTGGGTAGCAACACTTTCTTTCCTGACGGGAGTTGATAACGTCTTCGTCAAACTAGTAGCGACGACAGATGGAGCCAGAGCCTTATGTCGCTTCTTGGCTTCGCTGTACGACATTCACTCCTTTGTTTTCAACTCCTGTATCTATTTTTCTTCCAGATACAATCGACACTCCCTGCTTCAAGCTGGAAGTGCCCCGAAGCAATTGACAAACACCTGTGGGAGGGTGCAGCTTGTACCTGGCTCATGAGCCACCTTTCCGCATTTCTCACACGTAGGGTTGCCCTTGCAGTTCGCCGTCGTATGACCGAACCGCTGGCACTTAAAGCAGCGCATTTGGTCCGGTACATACGGGTGAATATCCTGTCGTGATGTTTTTGAGCAACGTCGGAGTTTCGAACGTCAGGACGAAGGTGGCTGTCTTCTCAAGACTGCCGTTGACGAACCTCAACCACATGTTCTGTTGACCACTCATTAAGGAGTTCCGCGGTCTCTAATTCCATAAGGTTCCGGCAGGTGATGACGCCTTTGCTGGAATTTAGAGTTTTGTGGAGTTCGCACTTTACTGTGAACTCCCCGAGATTCTCACACTTAAGGAGTAGGACAGTCTGCTTGTGGGTGGATGTTTCCAGAAGCAAAGTCCCATTCCTCAGCTTTTTTTTTTACCGATTTTATGGTACCCGCAATTCCCTCTAACCCTTTGTTGATGTAAAGGAGAGAGATCTTTTCAAAAGATCCCTCCACCATTGTCATGATAACGAAGGTATTATCTATTTGATAATCCTTGCTGTTACAACCAGGAGGAGGACTTTCAACCCTCGCCCGCTTACCACTACCTCTTTTTTGGGCGTTAGAGTAACATTGCCCCTGCGGGTTGCCCAAGCCGCAGGGGGAGGGGTTAGGATTTGAATTATTTCTCGTTTTGGTCCCACGAGCTCGGAGAAACTAAACGTCGAGTTGTTGCGTCCGGTTGGCTATTTACTTCCGCGAGCGGTTCGGAAGTTGGGAGCTAGACTTCCGTTTAGTTGTTGGAAGTCTAAATACAAGTGAGTAACGATTTTCAAACTTGGGAACTCGGTGTGGGAAAGGGTTTTGAGAAATAAAAACACATACAAGTTGAAATTATAATCAAACTTGCAACTCACGAAGCCCGACCTACTTCCACTGAAAATATTCAGAAATTACGGGAGGTGTCCTAGTCCTCATCAGAATCGTCAGATTCTGGAAACATCATAATCGCCGGTTCCTCGGGATATTCTCCAGTTGCCAGACTTTGCTGGTAACACCAGTGTAGAAGAATGAGAAACCCGAACGAAAGATACCACCCCTCGGGAGTAACTAGCTTGGGTCCTTCTATCTGCTGGTCCGTCATTTACTAAGACCCTTATACTTGAAGACCCTAACAGCTAACAACGGCGACTACTGTGCCCTGCTCTGGCTCTGCTCCGCCCTACTCTACTCCCTCTCTGCTCTGCTGGTGATCCTCTCTGCCCTGCTGGTGGCCCGGCCACCTCTTTTATATCGTCCGGTGACGACACTGCGTGTGTCTTCTCGACCTTCTCGAACATTCGGGTTGCGCTGGTCACGTATCCTACGTTCTTGCATCAGCTTTGTTTATCCTTCTGGAAATTTTCGTGTTTCCTGTCACGCAGGCTGTCGGGTCGAGGGCGTTATCGGGCGCTCTTCCGCTGCTTGTCAACACACAGTCCTATCTCCCCTCGCTCGACCTTCCGGCCTCTACTGTTTATGTTTACTGCCTCTGTTGATAAACATTGCTTCTCCACAACATCCTACGCGTCTCCTAACACGTAAACTTTACACTTAATTGTGCAACCTGTACACCTAAGTACTTCTTGCGATTCATTCGCAACACCTCCCCCCCTTGGGGAAAATTTTGCAATCTCTCTTGAGAGTGCAAAATTTTCAAATTCTGTGTCGGCTGTGTGAGCTGTATTGACAATTAATTCCTTATGCATATTACAATGATACATTAATTTTTACAATGTTTCACATATTTCACATATGTTTCACACATATTTCAATTTCTTTCTTGTCTTGTCTTTACAATAGTGACAATTTTTTAATATTACATACATCATACATGTATAAATAATTATCTTACAATGTACCATTTCACTTTTTTCTTTTTGACAGTGTCCTATTATTTCCTAAAACTAACACAAAGCATTTTAATATCTTTTCCCACAATATGTTCATTATACATTCTAACGTTTATCAGTTTTAGACAAAAACATCAATGGTCTCTTTTGTTCATACTCCAGATATCTGTTTGGATAACGCACACGTTCACTTATCACTGTATCACTGTTTTCGTTTACATACCTGCTTCTCACAGGCCCAAAAGTAATCTGTTCACTCTCATCATTGTTCATTCCAGCAGGATGATACCTAACCACCCCAGTATCAGGGTACTGATTTACAATCTTATTCTTAACACAAATCTTAGTGCAACAGTCATCACCTATGGCTTTACAGAAAAACCTAAAACAATCACGGCAACATTTACAATATCTACATACACAGAATATTATTATCAGCACTACTATCCCTGTCCCAGCATACCCCCATATTGGTATACTGTCTATAGAGAAAGAATTAAACGCTGTTCTTTGCTGGTATGTAATTTCATCTTCTATCTCATCTAGCTTATGCCCTGCTGCCGTCAAATCATCTAACTGTCGAACTACGGGTTCAACTGGTAAATATAGAGGAATTTCAGATATGTTTTTCTTTTCTTTATTTATTATACAACAATCTATCTCCATATTTAGATTCGGGACTATATCATTAATCGGTACCTTTGATCTAATGATATGCTCAGACTGTATTAATATTTGTGCACCATATCCCTTACATTTACTTAAGAATTTAAGCTTTCCTGTCCCTTTAATAATTACATCTGTAGGCTTATTTTCATTACACAAAACTGTTAATCCTTCATCCTTTGGTGCTACAAAAAGCCATTCATTACCTCTTATTTGCGTTCATACACTTTCATTCAGTGTAATAAACTTCTGAATACAATCACTTGGGATTTTTACTATAGGTTGAAGCATCCTGGCTTCACATACCTCATGATCATATGTTGACAATAACACAAATGTCTGTTTACAAATACTATGATTAGGTTCTAGCTTTTTGCATGTTAATTGATCACTATCTAACTTTACATATTGCCGTTTTGCATCATCAATTAACAAAAATTCTTTTTCAGGCGCTATATAGGTAAATAATTGTTTGCTGTGATTCACCTCAACTGGTAGGGGCCAAAGCTTATAAATGTTAAACATTTCACTGTCTACTAGCGGAATATTTAATACATAGCTCAATATATTTCCCGAAATAAAGACATCTAGATCTATTACTCTCATTAATTGATACCCCTTGGCTTCAGACAATTCTATTGGAAATTGCTTATCTTTTATTTCGTCTTTAATCAATCCCAAGTATTTAACCACTTGTACTGGATTGACTAAATGCGGTTCAAGAATGCCTTTCTGTGCATTCACTATGGCAGTTATAAGCAAATCGTATTCTCTCTCAATTTCATTGAATATTGACATTAATTGTATCAACTGTTCATTTAATGTGACTGATATGGCAAGCTTATCCATTCTTTTGTCTACGCTATTCTCATATTTTATGACATGCTCATTTAATTTTAACATCCCTGCAGTTATAACTTTTTCATTACGCTCTATTGAATTAACCGTGTGATTGAAGCTAGTCAATGTCGCTCTTACAATTGTAACTTGCTCCTTTAGACAACTTTAATAATTGCTTCTGTTCATTTTCTAACAAATTAATTTTTGACTTAAAATAAGAAGCATCGTCTTCATCCAAAGTTCCGAATAGGACCTTGCTAAGTTCCCCTACAAAATTAAGTATTCCTCGTTTTCTTCTATTCTGCTCATGTCTAGCTAATTGCCCAATTAGGCTTTGTGAGGCTTCTATTTTGCTCACATGGTATTCTAATGCATGTCTTGCGCCACACATTCTACTGTACTTACATTTATCTTTGTCAGTTTTTGATTGCAAAAGTCTACAGCCCTTGACGCTACATTTCGACTGGCTTCAAATTTCTCTCTTATGTCTTTTAAGTTAAAATAACTCACTATTCTCCAAGTAACAGTGTACAAACTTACTGTCCCTTTGTTGTCATAATACAGTCCTGGTGATGACTTGAATTTTGTTAACTGTAGATCCTGCTGTTGCATCGTTGACGTCACACTCATTATTAAGATGGCCACTACTATTCCACAGCTTACTGCCATCATTCCTGCAATTTTAAAAGAACTCTTTTAGTCTGTTGGCATGCACTTTTGTATATTTATTCTTCTTCAACTGAATTACTACATTTGGTCCCTTAGTCTCAATTACTGTATACGGACCCCTCCATTGACTGTCCAACTTTTTCGAACGGCCTCGTCCTCACACTTTCATCAAATAATAAAACTCTGTCACCTGGTCGGAATACTACGGGATTTTGCGTCTTATCATAATTATCCTTACTTTTCATTTTCGCTTGCGCTGTCGCTTCTCGCGCTTCTTGATGCAATTGCCCTTAATCTTTCTCTTAGTTCAATTACGTAATCATCGTAATTATATATTACCTCGGCTGGTTTCTTTTGTAGTACTCCCGGTAAAGTTACATACTCTTCCAAAAAATAATTCGTGAGGCGTATATCCGGTAGTGCTATGCGGTGTTGTATTAAAAACAAACACTGCATATGGGATCCAGGCATCCCAATCTGTCTGACCTTTATTTATGTAGTGCCGAAGCATTTCCGTCAATGTGCGATGCGTTCTCTCTAACGCTCCATTCGCTTGTGGGTGATAACTTGTAGTGTGTATCTTCTCGATACGTAACAACCTACATATTCTCCTCATTAGGTCACCCATAAATTGCTTCCCATGTCACTTAATAAAATAGACGGTATTCCGAACCTTAGAATTATCCGTTCTACTAGCACTCTTGCTACCGTGTCAGCATCTTGCTGCTCTATGGGCTCGGCTACTAAAAACTTTGTTAAAGCATCCTGAAAATGTCAGTATATACTTATTTCCTTTTTCTGATTGCTGTAGTGGACCTACAATGTCTATATCACAATCGTTCAAACACATGCTCTGGAGTTCTTGTTATCTCCATTGGCATCTTTGTCTTACTCTGGGTAATCTTATTCTTTTGGCAGCTTTCGCACTGGCGAATGTACTGCTCAATGTCGGCTTTCATGCCTTCCCAGCTACAATACTTCCTAATTCTCTCATAGGTCCTACCTATTCCCTGATGTCCACCAATTGGTGATTCATGATATTGCTTCAATATTTTCATCTTCTCTTCCCGAGTAAGTTCTTTCTTATTGTTCGTCTCCGGTGATAATGTTCCCTTCTCATTGTCAGCAGTTGAGGTACCACTTTCTGCCTCTATTTCTTTACTTTCAGGTTTCTCTTCATCATTATCACTTATTTCGTCATCGGTCCTCTCTAATGTTTCGGATTCGCGAAAGAGCGTCTGCAACCTTGATTTCTTTTGCCGCTCGTATACACGATCTCATAATCATACTCCTCGAGTTTCAACCGAAACTTCATTAATCTGGATGACGGGTCTGATACACTATTAATCCACAATAACGGTTTATGGTCTGTGCAAATGGTAAATTTCCTTCCAAACAAATAGGGTCTGAACTGTTTCACTGCCCAACAAATGGCTAGCATTTCCCTTTCGATAGTGCTGTAGTTTCTTTCTGCCCTGTTTAAGGTCCTGGATACGTATGCTACAGGTAAGTCCTTACCAATTATACCTTGACTTAAAACAGCTCCTATCGCATCTTGACTTGCGTCTGTGGTTACTACGAAACTTTTTGTGAAATCGGGATACTGTAAAATGGGAGGATTCAACAATTTTTCCTTCAATTGTTGAAAAGCCTCTTCCTGTTTCGTTCCCCATATATATGTAACTCCTTTCTTTAGCAAACTCATACAACGGCTTAGCAATTTTACTATAATTACTAATGAAACCGTCGATAGTATCCACTCAAACCCAAGAATGCCTTTAACTGACTGGTATTACTCGGTTGTGGGTATTGTTTCACGGCTTCTACCCTTTTTGGATCAGGTTTCAATCCCTCCTCTGTGAGTACGTGTCCCAAAAATGTAACCTCTTTCCGTAGAAATTCACATTTGTCTACTTGTAACTTGAGGTTGTACTTTCTCAGTCTTTCGAAAAACGTCTTCTAACCTGGCATTATGTTCTTTTAATGACGATCCAAAAATAATGACGTCATCCAAATAAATGAACACTTTCTCACCTTGCAGTCCTGTTAACACAGAGTTCAATCAATTTTTGGAAGGTATTTGGTGCCGTCTTTAATCCCATAGGCATCCTTTTGAATTCATAATGTCCATAAGGAGTGCTAAACGCTGTCTTTTCCCGATCTTTTTCGTCCAATAAGACCTGATAATATCCTTTCGCTAAGTCCAGTGTCGAGAAATATTTTGCCTTTCCTAGCCCATCTAATATTTCATCAATTCGTGGCAATGGGAACACATTATTTACTGTCAGATCATTAAGCTTTCTGTAGTCTATTACTACACGCCATTTCTGTTTACCGCTTGCATCCATTTTCTTCGGAATTATCAGTACCGGCGAATTCCATGCACTATCACTAGGTACTACTATGTCATCCTGTAGTAGTTTATCTATTTCGCCTTGCAAAATTTCTTTTTGCGCCTCCGGTATTCGGTATGGCCTCAAACCGAACTATCTTTCCTTCTGCTTCCGGAAGGAGTTTAATTTCATGCTTGACGGCCTCTGTATAACCTAATCTATCTCCCGGCAAATGGAATATGTCATTATACGCCGCACAAATCTTCCAATAGAGCTTCCTGCTCTTCTTTGTTCAAATGATCGACCCGGAGATTTTCCTTTAGCTTGCTTAACCGCGATCTGCCCTCCGGTCGCTCTACTCTAACTTGCCTTACGTGGGTTTCTTTTAATTCTGGCATTTTCTCAGCTTCTACTATGGGATTTTCTAATTTAACTTCCTCTTCCGTAGTGTTTAGCATACTTGTGATGCACACTCCGTTTCTCACGGATACCAATGCTTCTGGCACAAATAGACCTGGTTTTACTTCTTGCTTTGGGATTATCACCTCTGATTCATCCCTCAACGTTACTCTTACTCTCACTATTTTTTCCTCGCGCGGGCCTATTCTTATTTCTAAGTTTCGAGCCTTCCCGGCTTCCACTCTCGGTTGAGTACTACACTTACTCCTGCACTTACTCCTGTTTTTCGCGATTGGAATCGCCTTTGACTTCGTGGTCTTAGCCACCTCCGCATAGGTGCGTTCCGTCGCATCCTTATGCCACGCAGATCTTACTGCTAACGAGTCGGACTTTTCCGTATTCGTTAAACTACTACGCCCTTTCACGGGGCTTGCTGTCTTCGATACAGCACCTACTGCCCTCGAAAACCTTCCGTCACGTCGCACAATTCCGTTAGTCGACGGACAATCTCGCCTTTTCACGGGGCCTACCGTCTTCGAGTCACCCAGTGCCCTCGGAATCCTGTCACGTCTCACAGTTCCTTTAGTGAGCGGACAATCTCGCCTTTTCACGGGGCCTACCGTCTTCGAGTCACCCAGTGCCCTCGGAATCCTTCCGTCACGCCTCACAGTTCCGTTAATGAGCGGACAGCTTTTACCCGATGTCACAATCCCTGCAACACCTTGCCTAACGCCACGCCTCACAATTCCGTTAGTGAGCGGGCAACTTTCACCCGATGTCGCAATCCCCTGCAACACCTACTTTCTTAACACAACGCATCCCACGTTGTGTCTGAAATGGCCCTTCTTGCGCGGTTTCCAAGCTAATTCGCTTCCCGCGAATCTCAATGGTCCTCCCACCATAATCTATTATGGCCCTATTTTGTGCCAAGAAATCCCTTCCTAACAAGCCTTCAAATGGCAAATCTATGTCCGACCCTATCACATAGAACTTTTGCCTTAGTACCAAACCCTTTTCGACTTGCAACTTAATTACTACGGAAGCTTCTGTTTTCACTATATTGTTACTAATCCCTTTAATTCTAATTTTTCCACTAGTATCCCTTTTTGCTCCCTTAGGTATACTATCCTTTTTTATTAAGCTGATCTGTGCCCCACTATCTACCAGGAATTTCATCCGATTATGCTTTGCTCCATCACATTGCATCGTCACGTATTCATTTTTGTCTGTGCAGTCTACTGTATATACTTTTGGGGGCCTGGCGCAATGTGACTGCCTCATTACGCCACTTAACAGTTTACCGATTTTCGATCTTTTTCCTTTCCCGACCATGCATTTTCTCGGCAATCCCGTGCGTAATGCCCTTTTCGGTTGCACTTATAGCACGTAATTTCACTTGTATACGGTACCTTCTTCTTAAAGGGTGCTGTTTGGGCCGCTTGCCTAACGCTACTTCTCGTCTCTCGCCGTGTTTCCATCGTTCTGACGGCGTTTTCTTTTTCCATCTTGTCTAACTTAGCAAGCAAAGCATTTATCGCTTTCTTATCCAGTTCGTCCTCTTTATCAATTACCCTTACGCGCTTTTGTGCACGACAATCTTTGGCTGTATGCCCGGATTTTTTGCAATTGAAACAGAATGGGACCGTTTTTCTTTCTACCTTCTGATTTCTGAAGGGATATCGTGAAACCGGTTTTTCTTTCGCTGAAGCAATCGCACTTTCCTCTGTGGCTGCGATTTCCACAGCTTCTGAAAGGGTAATCGTTTCTCCCCTGGCACGTACAATTGTTTTTATTCGATCATCATATAACCCTTGAATAAAAACAGCCCTTCCTAACTTTAATACAAGAGCTATGCTGCCTGCCAATTCCGTTTCTGCCATAACACCCTTTATGGCTTCCCTAAACTGATGCTGGAGTGCATCTATGCGCGAACCCCATTGCGCAATGCTCTCCCATGATTCTTGCCTACTAGCAAACATTTTGCATGCATAATAGTCTAGCGTTCTTTTGCAGCCATAGTTTTTCAACCAATATCGCACGAACTGCCGGCCAAGTTGTAGTCAAATCTCTGACGAGCAATTTGCTTCTAGCTGTCGATACTATTCTGGCTTTAACAAATTTTAACAAGATCTCATGCTGTTCTGGCGCCACCAGTTCAAAAGCACTATCACAGTTATCCAAAAATTCATTTAACTGTGCCTTATCGCCATCAAAAGAATGAGGAATTAATTTAATGACTTCATTTAAACTAATATACTGCCTCTGAGGTGATGACTGCGCCTCCTGACTACTTGGCATTACTTCGTTAGGCATGCTTGCTGTGCGTATTTTCTCACCTGCTGGAATGGACTTCTAAACGACGTGCGCTGCTCGTTTGGCTGCTGACTGCGGCTGATGACTGCTGACAGCGGCTCGTCCCGCTGCCCTCGGCTGCGTCGCTCTGACTGCTGCTGCGTTGTGGTGACTGCGGTTGCGTTGCGGTGACTGCGGCTGCGTCACGGCTGCACTCGGCTGCGTCGCGGCTACTGTTGTCGACCCTCGTTGACCTCGGCTGCGTTACGGCTGCTACCCGTCTTGTTGTCTCGTGGATGCTGCTGGCAGGTTTTCTCCGCTGTCGAGTGACCCCTCTCGTGGTTGACCAGTGGATCCTCTTCTTCTTCTCTCGACGCCTACTTATTTGCAGTGACCTCCCTCTGTCGGCTTCGTTCTCCAAGCCGTCAGTCTTACTTTGACTTCGGGCTGAGTTCTACAGAAGTACCCACACCTATTCCTCAAATTTGTGGCCTATATTGCCGTTATGCTGACCTTTGGCCAAGGTTGGCCAAAACTCTGTCAGTCGTCTTACTGGTTTTGTGGCTTTTCCGGCCAAACACTCGTAGCTTTCCTAGGCCTAACCCCACACCTGACACCAAAAATTATAGGTATGTTGCGTCCGGTTGGCTATTTACTTCCGCGAGCGGTTCGGAAGTTGGGAGCTAGACTTCCGCTTAGTTGTTGGAAGTCTAAATACAAGTGAGTAACGATTTTCAAACTTGGGAACTCGGTGTGGGAAAGGGTTTTGAGAAATAAAAACACATACAAGTTGAAATTATAATCAAACTTGCAACTCACGAAGCCCGACCTACTTCCACTGAAAATATTCAGAAATTACGGGAGGTGTCCTAGTCCTCATCAGAATCGTCAGATTCTGGAAACATCATAATCGCCGGTTCCTCGGGATATTCTCCAGTTGCCAGACTTTGCTGGTAACACCAGTGTAGAAGAATGAGAAACCCGAACGAAAGATACCACCCCTCGGGAGTAACTAGCTTGGGTCCTTCTATCTGCTGGTCCGTCATTTACTAAGACCCTTATACTTGAAGACCCTAACAGCTAACAACGGCGACTACTGTGCCCTGCTCTGGCTCTGCTCCGCCCTACTCTACTCCCTCTCTGCTCTGCTGGTGATCCTCTCTGCCCTGCTGGTGGCCCGGCCACCTCTTTTATATCGTCCGGTGACGACACTGCGTGTGTCTTCTCGACCTTCTCGAACATTCGGGTTGCGCTGGTCACGTATCCTACGTTCTTGCATCAGCTTTGTTTATCCTTCTGGAAATTTTCGTGTTTCCTGTCACGCAGGCTGTCGGGTCGAGGGCGTTATCGGGCGCTCTTCCGCTGCTTGTCAACACACAGTCCTATCTCCCCTCGCTCGACCTTCCGGCCTCTACTGTTTATGTTTACTGCCTCTGTTGATAAACATTGCTTCTCCACAACATCCTACGCGTCTCCTAACACGTAAACTTTACACTTAATTGTGCAACCTGTACACCTAAGTACTTCTTGCGATTCATTCGCAACAGAGTGACGTGGAGCCTTCGCATCACGCCACCAAGCCCAATACTTCAGGGGTGCGGCAAGTGCCCCTGAGGTTGTACGCTAGCGGGTGGTTTGCCTCACCACCCATCCACCTCCTCGGCACGTTACTCACCCTGAGGTTGAGTTTTTTTTTATATGGAGGTTTGTATCGTCCTCGCGATCCAGGCGATTAAGACAAGATCCCCGTTCTCCTAGGCACACAACGTTTCACTGCCACGCCCTACGGTGATCGTTGAAGCATGGTAGGAGTTTACGGTGTGGGAATCTTGCGGCGCTCACAAGTTTCTAGCTCGGACACCGCGGGTTCGCCAAACCCGTACCTGGCTCTTGCGTACCAGGCCTCTGCGGGGCAACAATCTAGCTGCTCTCCTTTGCAACCCCTCCAACTCCTGTATTTGATGCCCAAAATGTGAGTTCAACACTACACCACCATATTCAAGAAATGGTCTAACTAAAATTTTGTACCTTAATTCCCTGACTTCTCTGAAACATTACCCTCACCACTCTTTTCAATAAATGAAGAATTTTGAGATTGTTTTCGATCACCTCTCCAATGTTTTCTGCACAGTGGAGTCTATTATCAAATGTTATTTTACACTTCAGGTCTTCAACAAGAAATATCTGCCCACCCCATCCCATAATAAGCTGATATTTCTTTGCTTCTATCTTCATCCCATCTTGACTGTCCAGGTCGCTCTGTAGGTGTTCATAGCCTTCCTTCGTTTTGATCCTATTATATAACATAATGTCGTCTGCAAACAACCTCAAGTTTGACTTTAAACAATCACCACAATTATTCATTAGAATAATGAACAGTATTTGTCTCAATACACTATCCTGCTGCACTTCCATATTCATTTTCACCTCATTTGATACTGCATTTCCTGCTCTTAAGCTGCGTATCGACTATGTGCGGCTGCCGCGCGAGACATGTTCAAGCACGCCAAACCGGTTATTTTCCGCGCGGGCCGTTTCTGATGACGAGCGCGGCTAAAGCGCGCGGCAACGCAACCCAGCCAGGATTGCGCGCCAAACTATCCAAGTATGGTCTTTTCGTGAAGCCACGTAGGAGTTTCACGTGCATGAGCAGCTGCCACTTTCACTGTGATGCATCGCATTGTACACTAGAAAGTACAACGGTGGATAAGGAAATTATGTTAATAGTCTACTGTATGGTGTGAAACTTATGGAAGACATGAGATATGAATACATTGAGGATGCAATTAACAAATTTTACGAGAGTGAAAACGGTTGAGTTAGAGTTATTTAAATCATTAGATGAGCCAAGTGTGAATAAAGTGAACACTCAATTTTGGGAGGCTATTTCAGTTATTGAAAGACGCTGTTAGATAAAAATTTCTAGCAATTGGAGACTCGGGTACTAGCCTGCAATACCTTTCTCGAGTGTCAAAACAACCATTTTAGAGAATAGTTACAAATGTTTTTAACCAAGGGCGTTTATAAGGGGGGCCCAGGTGGCCCGCCCCCCCCCGAAATAATGTATATAAAAAAATAAGTACTGTAATCTGAATTATTTTAATGAACCGTGCGCGAAATAAATAAAAAGTATTATTACTATTATCTTTTTTTTTTTATTCTTATGACTTCCATCCTTATATTTTTTAATGTATACTATTAAGATATGCATCTGACATGCGCAATAATTCGTTTGAATCGCCCGCCACACCGAATAGTGCGCGAATAGTTTTCTCGTGCTCCGCTGCGCGTCGTCTTTTCAAATCCGAAAGATTACTCGCAAGCGAGTTGATGCGCCGTCTGCTTATATGTTTGCATTCTTGATCATATCGGCCCACACTGCACTGCAAACCATTTGCACAAAGACTGTCCCAATTTACAAACCCCATCAATCTGCAACACCTGTAATCTAAATCACCCTGCCTACTCCCTAAAGTGTAAAGCAAACCCACCTGCAGAAAAACCCGAAGTGACTGTGCCTATTCGACCCGTCGATCCTCCCACTCCATCATCAAACTCCATCCGCCCGCCACCTACAATCCAAGATATCGTTCGTTTAACAACCGCAGTTCTTCAAAACATTTATCCTTTTAGCCGCCAACATACCCTGCAGCAAATAATCCTAGCCGCCCGAAATATTTTCCACGTCGATGTAACCGCCACTTACTTCCAAAACAGCGCTCATTTCCAACCAACCACAGAAACACTCGTTTAAACCACACACACACACACAAACACAAACATGGATATTGCCACATATAACATATTATGCAACAACATCCGCTCCTTAAACACCAATAAAATCCTCTTCCAAAACCTACTACAGACATACAATATCTCCGCTTTCGTCTTGAACGTAACCTTCCTTCAACCTACCCACTGCATCCGGGTTGGGCCTTTTGAACTAGTCAGAGCAGATAACCCTATACCAATCGCTCGTGGCGGAGTTGCTATTGGACACCATCGCAGCATTGCATCAAATGTACATCCACCTCTAAACATCCCAAACCAACATTTAGTAATTACAGTTTTCCTCTCATACTTGACATTCACCCTCGCAACAATTTATATTCGCCCAAATGAACCCGTCCCCTACAACTTTCTACAGTACATAGACAATACCTTTAGCAACTACCTAATAATGGCCGATCAGAATATCCACTCCCGAACAGATCATGAGAAAAGAAAGCTACGTGACTACATTGACGCCTTACGTTGACACGAAATAGACATACCAGAACCGACACCACCAGTCTCCAATACAACTCCCCACATAATAATAGCATCCCCTTCCCTCCTTAGGCGCACCATTGTCACAGTCCTCGATCCCATCGATAGCGACCACCTATCAGTTCTCCTCAAAATTACGAACGACACGCCGCAACGCAGAAAACAGTTCGATCCATCTCAAACCCGCAAAATTCAAAACTACAACAAAGGCAACTGGACGGAATACAGACGACATATTGACGACGCTTTGAAAAACTTCCATCCTGACTTCCAACACGCTGATGATGTGACCAATACTGCTGACTTCCTCCAAGACACACTGACATCCGCAATCACGACACACATCCCTGTAAAACTTGCAAATCCATATAAACCGGCTCCCCTCCCCATGCAGTCCTACTCCCCAAAGAATCATGCCGCCTCTACAGAACATTCCTTGCCACACGTGACCGGGATGCACTCACTCGACACAGACAACTAAAGCGATAAGTACGTAACTATCTTAAGGCAAGAAAAAGACTCAACTGGCGATCCACTTGCGACAGACTAAACTCCACAATGACCACCAATTCAGAACAGTATTGGAATGCTCTTAACCGACTAACTGGAACCAAAAGCGCAACTACCTACCCTACCATACGCAATAACCATCCCATACCCGACGACGAATCCAAAGCTAACCTTTTCGCCACCCACCTTGAACTAACCTTCTCCTGCCCATTAGAACTGCACTTCAATTACGAAATGACAGCAGACATTTACGAACGAACCGACACCAACCAACCGCCTCTAACCCCCGACATTCAATACTACCAGACCACTCCACGATATGACCTAAATTCACCCATAACAGCAGAAGACATTCAACAGGTTCTAAAGAAGAAACGACTCCATCACCTACCGCCACCTAAAAGAATGTCCACCTTCCTTCCTAAAAATCCTATCTCTCCTTTTTACAATTATCCTATATACAGGCATCTATCCAGAAAAATGGAAAATATCAAAAATCCTACTATTCCCTAAACCTAAATCCGATCCTTCCTCGTACCGCCCCATTAGCCTCATTTCCGTATTCAGTAACGTCTTCGAAACAATCCTAACCCACCGCATCCATAGACATCTTCAACACCCTTCCACTCCCATCCACTCAAGCCGGTTTTCGACCTAATTACTCTGTAGACGACCAGCTTCTCCACCTGACACAACTTGTGACGAAACAACTAAACAGAAAGAAATCGGCCATTTTCTTCTCATTAGACGTGGAGAAAGCTTTCGACAAATTATGGCACGCCAGATTATTATTAAAACTACAGTTATACGCGCTACCGATATCCTACGTCCGCCTTATTGCATCCTTCCTTACTAACCACCAAGCCTATATCATTATTAACAACTCCCGCTCCAGATACTTTACTCCTACCGCTGGTGTGCCTCAAGGCTTTGTCGTCTCCCCACTCCTCTTCCTATTATACACCGCCGATATTCCCCAACCCCTCTCACCTTCCCCGAGGTGTTTCCTGCGAAAGGCAGAAAAGCGGTGGCCTGGGCGTTTCTTCCTGTTGGACTGGGATTTTCTCTGGCTTACGTTCAATTGCCATTTCTATCTGCCTCTCGGAGTAACCGTTCCGCCTGAAGACAGTTCTCAGGTGTTCCAGTTCTTGTGGCAGGCTGTCTTTGTCAACAATCGCTCTAGCCCCGTGCACAAGAATATTTAAAACAGTGTTGCGCTGCGGGGAAAATCGGCAGAATCCTCGCACGACATGGTATAAAATCTTTCTACTGACCACCAGCTAAAATACGGGACTACCTCCGTCCAGTCAAGGATGATCTTGGCCTAAGAGTTCCGGGGATTTATAGCATACCGTGCGAGTGTGGAAAGACCTACATCGGTCAAACGATCCGCACCATAGAAAACCGGTGTGCAGAACATAAACGCAACCTCCGCCTGGGACAGTATAGCAAATCAGCGATCGCCGAGCACGTGTACGACCATGGCCACAAAGTAGAGTTCAATAACATTAGGATATTGGCTAGAACATCACATTTTTGGGAATCTGTTATCAAAGAAGCGATCGAAATTCGACTGGACAACACATTTAACAGAGACAGTGGTCTATGTCTCAGTGAGACATGGAAACCTGCCTTGGCAAATATCCGCAGAGAACGTTGTACTTCCGTCCAGCTGCCGCCGTAGAGGGCTTCATATTAGCTCGGGCTGGAACAAGAACCATAGCCGCGCCCACTGGCAGCCAGCCGCTAGTTGGTTGCGGGCCTGGCTCATAGTAAGCCTTCGCCGAGGCCACGCAGCCGCCGGACGCGGTCATGTATATAAGGAAGAGCGGCACCCGAACCATCTCAGTATCTGTGGGTCAGCCGACAAGTGCAGATGTCTCTACACCTGAAGAAGACGGCGCAGCCAGCTGTTGAAATATTGTGTTTCCACAACACTATCCGGCGGTAAACCCGTGAAGACTACATTGCAGTCATACGCCGGGAAAGTCTTCGTTCTTACTAACAGGCTGAAAGTGTTATCAATCAAGTAAATGACCAAAGATGACTGGATATTGAGAATAATAGAAAACGGCTAATCCCTATAATACTGTACAAACAATACGATTTTGCGGAAGGCAACAAATAGCTCAAAGGGGTCATCGTGACTCTGGACGAATAAGCCATGAAGAACCAGACCAAAATGATGTGAATTTTCGATCGTTGTTGAGATACCGAGCCAACAGTGGAGATAATATTCTTAAAGACCAGTTAACGACCAGTGGTTGGAAGACGATGTACACAAGATCTTTTATTCAAAAAGAACTTATTAACACATTTGGTCACATAATATAATCAAAAATTGTAGAAAATGTCGGAAAGTCTGTTTTTTATTCCGTTTTAGCAGATGAAACCACTGACATCAGCCAAATTGAACAGTTTTCTCTCTGTGTATATTACGTAGAAGACCAAAGTTTCAAAATCAGAGAAGATTTTCTGACATTCGTTCCCGTTTATGACTTCACTGGAGCAGGTTTGGCTAACAAAATATTAGAGACCTTGTCAACATTAGGACTTGACCTAAACAAAATGAGAGGACAAGGGTACGATGGCGCTGCCACGTTGAGTGGGCAATTCAGAGGAGTACAAGCTTCCATCAGAGAAAAGCTACCGTTGGCCCTGTATACACATTGTTCTTCACACGCTCTAAATTTGTGTTTGTCAGATGTGAACAGAATACCTTCTATAAGAAACTGTATGGGTGTCATAAAAGAAGTCTGTGGATTCTTTCACATGTCAGGAAAAAGAATAGAAATATTAAAATCAATCATTTCTGAATGTTGTCCAGAACAAAAGAAAAATAAATTTATTTCACTGTGCCAAACCAGAGGGGTAGAAAGGCACGGCTCAGTAATTTTATTTAAAGACATTTTGGAGCCTATCTTTCTCTCCCTTTTCAAAATAGAAGAGGAATTCAGTGACTCAGCATCTAAGGCTCACACTCTAAGCAGTGATATTAGTTAATTTGCATTTCTTGTTAATCTTTTTGTTTTGAGCCGGATGCTATCAACCACTTATCTGAGAAACTTCAAAAGCAAAAATTTAGATCTTCCACGGGCCTTGACTAACGTTACGAGTGTGTTACACCTCTTGTCGAAGGAGAGGGCAAATGCTGATAACTCATTTAAAGCCTTGTATAATCAAATAAAGTCATTCGCTGCTAAACTTGACATTAAGGAAGAGATTCCAAGAATTTGCCGCCTTCTAACAGCACGTAGCAACGTCACTTACACCACAGAAGAAGAATTCTATCGACGAGCTGTTTATGTGCCATACCTGGACGATTTTTGTGACTCACTGAAAGAACGTTTTGAATCTCACAAGGAAACAGTTGCATCCTTAAAAAACATCATTCCACAATTGTGTATCATAACAGATTTCGGTTCAGTGGAGGCTGCTTTTAGTTTCTATTAAGAAGATTTGTCACATAAAGAGATTGTGCGAAGTGAGTTTATGTTATGGAAAGAAAAGTGGAGTCAGGAAAATCCTTCAAATCTTCCAAAAACGGCTATAAGTTCTCCAGAAACATATGACAAGACTTTCTTCCCCAACATTTATACCGTTCTGAAATTACTCGCAGTTCTTCCTGTTACTGTCGCAACCGTAGAGAGAACTTTCTCCAGCCTGAGAAGACTGAAGACTTACCTAAGGAACAGCACATCTGAAAGTAGGCTTAACCTACTTGATTTACTTTCTATCTACAGAGACAATATAGTTAGTGACGATAAGTTCTTGATAAGTTTGCAAGTGTACCAAGAAACCTAGACTTTGTTTTGTAATCATTGATATATATAAAAAGCGAAGTTCCTTGCTGTTAGTTTTTTTATTTTATTATTTTTATAGTCAGTTGGATAAACGATTAATAAAACAAATTTCGTTGCATTTTCATTGACATTGCATTTATTAAACTTTCTTTTAACGCCTCTCCAAAACGATATATTCAAAACAGTCTTTTGAATGATAGTTGATAAAACACACATATACATCAGTATATTAAAAGAAAAAAATAGGGGTCTTGGCAATTTATACATCCATGACAAAACAAAACATTATGTATAGCTAGAACCCCTACAAACACGATAATCAACATCGCGTATTTGACTCTTTTAGTTCGGATAAGTGTTTACAGATGAGACACTATTAAAATCTTGACCAATGTTTGAAATAATAGTAACTGAGATCTTTTCATCATTATCTTATTGGCATCTCCTTCTACTATATTCAAGAATTTGAACAAATTAATTAATTGTATTCAATATGAGTTTTGCAAAATTCAGTTGTAAAAATTAATGTTTATTGTTATTCTCTTTATTTATTTTTGGAACGTATAATTGTTTTTACTATGATTGTGACTCATATTGTATGTATGTGTATTAACCATGACATGTTTCACATCCCAGAGGTCCTTCCTCAGTAGGGATCCACGAAACAAGATTGACAAATAAATAAATAAATTTGGTTTGTTTAAAAATAGATATTTTTTTATGATTTAATGTGAACAATAAAGAAACGTGATCTCGGTAAAGTAAAAGGGGCATTCAGTGCAAATTACCCTCTGAATATGAGCAGCAAAAACTGATATAAAGTATCATGGGGTGTCTACTTAAAATTACTTAACCTAACCTTATATTAATCTGCTCCCCTCCCCAGAAAATGTATTCTATATTCGCCACTGTTTTGAACGCATTATGCGAAACCCTGATTGAATGGGATAAAGAAATAAGGGATAATTTTATATTAAAGTTTTATTGTTATTCAATTTTCTGTTGCCATTCTTAAAAAGAATTTACTTCTTACTTAGGTAAACTATATTGAGTTAGTCATGTAATTTGGCGATTCTATTGATTCGTTGATTGAAGTTTCACGTGATGGTTGTAGTGGTAATGGAGGTGATACCATCGGAGTCTGATTAGGCTGCATATTTGCTATTCCACAAAAAATCTTTGGCACCGTACAATTGTATTATAAGGCCACACTTTTAGTTATCTATGGTAGCAAATTGTCGCTGTGCCGCGCGAGCCAACTCTAGCAAAAACACCCCCGTCTCAATTGCGCGCGACATATGTAGTTTGGGGGGAGGGGGCTTTGACGAGCGCCTAAATACCAACAAAGAACGGCTCGTGACTCGGCATGAGCGACCACGCCAATTTTCTAGTCGCCTCGCGAACCAACACTATATCCATTATGCGCGGATGCCGCGTATAGTATATGCAGCTTCATGCTTTGCTTTCTACCTTTTAAGTATTCCTCCATCTAGCAATTTACTTTTTCATCCACTTCAAAAGGTTTCATCTCATTTAATACGATCTTATGGCGCACTTTTTGAAATGCCTATCAGCATGGCATCCCTTGTCAATTTCATCCGTCATTTCTTGCATTTAGGCCATTAAATGTAATTCACGTGACGACCTTTGCCTAAAGCCATTTTGTCGATTCGCAAAGCAGTTTCTGTCTTCACTGACATTTCTGAAATGGCTGAATATCAATCTCTCTATTCTGATGTCAAACACATTGGCCTGTAATTATCAACCTTATTGGTCACCCATACTTTAATGGACAGGTACTAACCTTGCACTTATCCACTCCACTAGTCTACAGAATCAATCTAAATAGCATTTCTTATGTCTTATTACTATATATATCTGTCTCTTCGGTGGCAATTTTCCATTCTACTTATTTTGTTACTAATCACGAATAATGCAAATCCGCAATAAAAGCTAATGCAGGTTCGGAATCATATCGATGGCAGACATTATACTCAATGTTAAATTCCAGTATAACCACTGTTATTAACATTAATTCCAGACAAGAAAGATTCATAGCGGAAGGAATTTAAAGCATTCTAACAAGGTTTATTTTATAAATGAATGCAATTTTTCTCGGCGTTGTTTATTTATAAACGTTTCTCTGGAAACAAACCGAGCAATATTATTATTAATACACAATATTTCGGCGACTTTATACTTCGTCGCCATCTTCAGGTGTAGTTGTAAGTCTTGAAGTCTGCCTTGAAGTCAGCCTTGAGCGTGTTGTTTGTAAACTGGCATAGCAACGACAGACGTTGTTATGATGCCTAGCAGCATCTCAGATGTCATTAGACGCCCGCGGAACACAACAAGCAGAGCGTTGGTAACGAGCAGCCTCAATAACAGGAATCCATACATCACTTATCTGGAACCCACAATCCCTGTTAACCAAATCAGACGCGAGGCGAATTTCAAATGCTTCTTTAATGACGCTGTCCCAGAAGCCTCTCGCATGTGTCAGCACCTTAGTCGCTTCGAAATCGAAACCATGTCCTTCTGTCAAACTATGTTCCGCCACTGCTGATTTGTCTTTTTGCCCCAGGCGAACATGTCGGGGGTGTTCCAAACAACGTTTTTGTACGCACCGTATGGTCTGGCCGATTTATTTATTTCCACATTCACATGGGATGCAGTAAACTCCGGTTGTACGAAGGGCAAGGACATCTTTTGGAGAGCGCAAAATGTTTATCAATGGTGGTGGTAGGAAAATTGTCTTAATGCCATTTCTTGCCAGGACTCTTCCGACCCTAGATGTTGTGGCACCAGAGAACGGCAAGAAGGCTAATTTATCGTGTGGACCATTTTCGTGTTTATTAGGCCTGAGTTTCGTTTCCCGGAATGCCAACTGTATCTGATGTTCATTGTACCCATTCTTTCTGAAGGTATCACGTAGATGTTTTAACTCACTGGGAAGGCTGTCTTTATCATATATTGCCCGCGCTCTGTGGACAAGAGTTGTTAGTACTGTCTTGCGCTGTGCCGGATAATGATGACTGTGCGCGTTTAGGTCCGTGTGCGTTGGCTTCCTATACACCGTGTGCCCCAAAGTTCCATCAGCTTTCTTTATAATCAGAATGTCCAAAAAGGGCAGGCGGCCTGCCCTTTTCAATTTTCCTTCTTTCTAGTATTCCTAATACCATGCTTCGCTACTATAAAGTGCGCTGCTTCACACTTAGATTTCTAAAAGTTATTTCTCAGCCCTAGGTCATAATTTGAACCTAAAAGATTTCTCTTACCCATGAAGGCTCTTTTTGCTAGTTATATTTTATTTTGTATATGATGCTGTATGACATTTACAACAATCAACAACAATCAACAACAATTAAACTGTATTCAATGAACAATCTGGTTACAAAGTAAACACACATATATATACATAGCTCAGCGGACAATGATGCCCGCAGCCGGCCACTGAGACACGGTCTCCAGTCACAACCACTACAACGTGACTTCGAGGCGCTCCAACCAAGCCACCGCCTCCGGCGTGGCCAAATTTAAGTCATCCAGACTACCAGGAAAGGCACGCAGTGGGCAGTCCTGCACAATGTGCGACACAGTTTGTAAAACCTCACCGCAGTCGTAGTACGGAGAATCTGCCCAGCCCCAGGTGTGGAGAGTTGAAGAAGTTCTTCCCGTACCACATCTAATCCGATTTAATTTACACCAAATTGACCGCGGTAAGTTGCATCCTGGTAGTTTTGAGCAGGGACTGGTAATTTGCATTATGCCCTGTGGTGTTGATATCCATTCCGCTGTCCAGCTATCTGTAGGGCTGAAGGAGTTAGATGTTAGATTGACAGCAGTCTTCCAGGCAGGGCGGCGTTACTTGAGCCGTGTTTTGTACAGTGGTACCTCGACATACGAGTTTAATTCGTTCCGTAACCTTGCTCGTATGGCAAATTGCTCGTATCTCAAAGCAATTTTCCCCATTGAAAATAATTGAAATGCCATTAATCCGTTCCAGCTTCCAAAAAACCACCTCAGTTGTTTTTATTAAGTGTTTTTGGATTAACAAAATGTACATATTTACAAGAAGAAACATTTGTTTATAAATAACAAATACATATTCTATAAAAACATAATAAAAGAAAAAGTGAAGTGCTTACGGAAGCGCTTAATTTTCGTCACTGGTCTTCGCTTTTTTCGTCACGCTTTGCTCATTTTCACTTGCAGATCATTTAAAAAAACTGTCCAATGAGGTTTGTTTCTTCCTCCCTTTCAGGATATTGCGGAAATGAGTTAGGCAAGTTTCTTTGAACAACTCCGATGCACGACCAGTTTCAACTTTATCGGGGTGATTTTTATCCACGAACTCTACAACTTTCTTCCACATTCCTAAGATCTCCTTTATATCTCTTGTAGAGATAACCTCCTCCATCTCTGGCTCCTCTTCAAAACTAATTTTCGTTCAACCACCGTATGCTGCTGCGAATTTAGATCGTGTAACTCCTCCGTTGTCAGCTCCTGAGATTGTTCCTCGACGATTTCGTTCACATCTCTCTCATCCACCTCCAGAACCCATGGATTTTCCCAGAGAAACAATCTCCCCTACCACTGACACTTCGGGTTCCAATCCTTCGAAGGCCCTTTCAGCTACAGCCTCAGGCCACAGCTTCTTTCATGCAGAGGTTAAGGTCCTCGTTTTAACACCCAGCCAGGCTTGATCAATTCATCTTAGGCATATCACGATGTCAAAGTGGTCCTTCCAGAACTCTCGAAGGGTAAGGTTTGTGTTCTCCGTCACCTCAAAGCAGCGCCGAAAAATGTGGTGTACAACTTCTTAATATTTGAAATCACGTGCTGATCCATGGGCTGCAGGATAGGGGTGGTGTTGGGTGGTAGGTAGAGAACCTTTATAAACTTGAACTCTTCGAGTAAATCATCTTCGAGATTTGGTGGGTGAGCAGGGGCATTGTCGAGGACGAGAAGGGCTTTCATGGGTAGGTTGTTTTCCTGTAGATATTTTATAACAGAAGGGCCAAACACCAGGTTTATCCACTCCACAAAGAATTTCCTGGTGACCCACGCCTTCGGATTTGCCCCCCACATAACTTGCAGTTTTTCTTTTAAAATCTTATGTGACTTAAAGCCTTTGGGATTTTCCGAATGGTATACTAGTAGAGGCTTGATTTTGCAGTCGCTACTCGCATTGGCGCAAAGTGTTAATCTATACTTTATGGGTTTGTGACCTGGCATCGTCTTCTCCTCTGCCGTTATATAAGTCCTATTCGGCATCCTTTTCCAGAAAAGCCCTGTCTAGTCATAGTTGAAGACTTGCTGGGGGATGTATCCTTTGGCTTCTATCAGTTCGGAAAACGTTTTGATGTAAACCTCGGCTGCCTTCACATCCGAACTTGCTGCCTCACCATGGCTAACGACGGAGTGGATGCCGGTCCTTTTCCTAAAGTTGTCAAACCAGCCGAGACTGGCTTTAAACGAGTCTTCCGATTCATCGTTTGTGGAAGTGTGTGGGATCTGCTTCAGCAAATAACCGTAGATCGCTCGTGCCTTCTCACATACAGGTCTATACCAAAAGTAGTAGGACTGATTTTTTTTAAAAAAATTATTGAAGATATCTTTACAATTCCTTAATCCTCTTCGAAATAGCACCCTTAGGCAGCTACACGCCAAAAATTACGCTGCTGCCATTGGCCATACGCCATCTGGAAGTCAGTTTCGGGGACGCTGTTGAGAGCCCTCGTCGATGCTGCTTCAACGTCCTGGATTGAGTCAAACCGCTGTTCCTTCAGCTGCCTTTTCATCCTTGGGAATAAAAAAAAAAAAGTCAGTTGGAGCCAGATTGGGACTGTAGGCGGGGTGCAGCAACGTGGCAACGCTGAATCGGGCCAACAGTTGCCTTCTTCATCCTCCCGTCCAATGAAGGCTCGCATGAGCAAATCAAAGATCAAGACAATGCTGATTTTTTTTTTTTTTTTTTTTTTTTTTTACCGTCGCGGGGTGATTCATAAGGAGTTCGTTTCCCCTGGGGAAACTGTCAATTCGAACTTTTACGTGCAAGTGCTAAACCGCCTGCGAGACCGAGTGAATCGCGTCCGACAAGTCATCTCCGCCAACTGGACTCTGCATCACGACAATGCGCCGTGCCAAGGCGCACCGTCATGAGGCAACTGTTGGCCCGAATTGACATTGCCGCGTTGCTGCACCCCGCCTACAGTCCTGATTTGGCTCCATCTGACTTTTCTTACTCACATGGATGAAAAATCAGCTGAAGGAACAGCGGTTTGACTCAATCCAGGACGTTGAAGCAGCATCGACGAGGGCTCTCAACAGCGTCCCTGAAACTGACTTCCAGATGGCGTATGGCCAATGGCAGCAGCGTAATTTTTGGGGTGTAGCTGCCTAAGGGTGCTATTTCGAAGAGGATTAAGGAATTGTAAAGATATCTTCAATAAAAAAAATTTTTAAATCAGTCCTACTACTTTTGGTATATACCATGTATAATGCTATGTGTTAAGGTTACTCCTTGAAGCGGCTTCTCTGTCACCCACACCATCAGTAGTTTCTCCATCTTTTCATGGAGAGAGGTCCGGAGCTTAGAAATTATTGTAACGCCCTTAGCTGGCGTTATACCCTTTATAAACTCCTGTTTAAGCACAGTACATATCATTGATGTGCTACGCCAGTACATCCTCGCCAAGTCAATTACTCGCACACCTTGCTCATGTTTTTCTATGACTTCACGCTCTAATTCAATAGACATCATCTTCTTCTTCGGACCCATGATTCTAAAAATAAATTTTATAATGTTTTGTAAATGTACAAAAAACAAAAAACGCGAACCCAACTTATCAAAAATGCTTCGAAAATGAGCGAAACAAGCACACAGACTGAGGGCTAGTCGAGCCGGGGCAAAAACTGTGAGAATGCCGCCCCTTGGAACATTATTTGGAGCCCCCATTGTTGCCCACCCGACCGCAAGTGTCACCGGCCTGATTATCGGTCAAACCGCATTGTTGTCGCCGCCCAGTGTAGTAGTAGAGCTATATAAAAAAAAAAAAAGGTCACCGCGACTTAAATTGCTGCCCCTTATTCCTCGTATCTCAAATCTCTTGCTCGAATCTCAAAACAAAATTTCGTTCGCTCGGCGGCTCATATCTCAAAACACTCGTAAATCAAGGCACTCGTATGTCGATACCACTGTATTCCCCAACATCTCCATGGATGGGAAGAGCCTCATTGTTCAGAATTATCGACCATAGTTTTATTAGAATCTTTTGCCTTCTGATGTGAGGTGGTGGGATGTTGCTGAGCACCGGCAGCCACTGAGTGGGTATAAGTAGAAGTGTGCCAGCTTTTTGCTAGTGCTATTCGTCTTTTAACATCATTCCTGCTCCTATCATTAGTTGTAATTTTACTTCCTAAGTAGCAGTATTCACTTACTTCTGCTATCGCATCAGACCCTATTTTTATGTTTAATGTACTTTACTTCTCTCATTTCTGCTGCATTTCATCACTTTTGTCTTGCTTTTGGATTATATTTAGTACAAACTTTTCCGTCATAATTTTGCTCACACCATTCAGTAACTTCTCAGGATCCTCTGTCCGTTCTGCTAACTGGATAATGTCACCAGCAAAACGTAATAAACTAATTTTTTCTCTTTGAACGCTTATGTCACATTCAAATTTTTTATTCACTTACTTTATTGTTTCCTCTATATACTGTGGTGTAGGGGCCTACATAAGCGAACACGGGAACTAAATTATGACTAAGAGGATGGTAATGATTATTTTATATTATAATGGACGATGGAAAATGATTATTTGTAATTCAGTTTGGGTGTGGTGGTGCCTGGTTCATGTGGCAAGTGATAAAAAGTGATAAGTTGTAAGTTCAGAAGTAGCATGGAAATATTCCATTGAGTTTTGAATGTAGCGAATAGCCTTGGAGCACGACTCAGTGGCACCAACCCCTAACGGTGCTATGGTCTGGAAAGGTTGCTATGCCGTTCAAGTTTACAGAGCTCCACTGCCTGCGACAAAATTTGCCAGCCCATGGCGAAATCTTAAATATTGCGTGAAACAAGTCGATTGGTTGTACACTTTTAACTTAAAATGCTGGGAACTTAGAAGAACGAGGGGACGAGATGGCCATGATATTCCGTTTCTGATTCCGTTCGCGGATGGCCATGCTTGCTCCGATAGTGAAACAGTTCTCAGGCTATTGAAGGTTTTTATCAGCTGATGTTGTATGGTCGGATCATCCAACTGTGGGGGCGTCGTCTTGCTTTTCATGTATGCATATCTTCCATCTGGCCGATATGTGCATTTACGTGAAAAATAGCTATGAACGGCGAGCAAGCAAGAGGGTCCCGTATACAGTGCTAAAACGGGTATTCACATGAGATAACGTCTTATACGCTGCCTGTTCCGAGAGTTCCTAGCTCCATCATCTCAGCAATCGACAAAGCCGCAGCAATCACATTTAATAATTACGAGAAGTCCTCCTTGTAATTACCACATCATACAACGGTACCGTAACACCCAATTTAAAGTCTCAATATTACATCCCTAAGAAATAACTGTACATCGCTTTTCGGAGCGATAGCCGCAAATCGCCGTGATATTATTTGAAGTATTTATTTGTATAAATATTTTATATAAAAAACGAATTGAATGTATAATTTTATGACTGTATTTCGCAATTTTTGTGATTCGGGTTAATTGCCGGTTGAAGTGTATTTGTAATGCTGGGGTGACTTTATCAATTTGATTACGTGTTTGTTTAAATTATGTTGTGAGTTATATTTGATTTAACTTTTTTTAAACTGCTTAACGTCTCTTATCAGCGAGGTCTTAGAGACGGGGAAGGATGGGGGGGGGGGGGGGGGGCAAGGAATGGGAAGGAATTCGGCTATGGCCTTTTGAAGGAAGCATCCCGGCATTTTCCTGGAGTGATTTGGGAAACCATGGAAAAAACAAATCTGGATGCCCGGACGTGGATTTGAACCGGCCTCCTCCCGAATGCGACGCCAGAACGATAACCGCTATACCACCACGCTCGGTTTTGATTTCACGATCTGTTAATAATGGGAAAGAATAATTTTCATGTCATAACTGTTATGTTTTGAATACATTCAAGATTAAATTAAATGCAGTTTAGTAGAGTGTGTGAATTTTTTCATCTTAAAATTCCATTTTACAAAAAGATCTGATAAATTATCTAATCACTTTATAAATATTTTATTTATGAATTTAATAATTATAGCAGAGATTCACTTAAGGAAAGTAACATAGTATATAGAGGGCTGTTACAATTGGTGCACCAACTAAGGGTTAATTATTATTGTTAAATAATTAATTAATGCATAAAACAAAAAATCTTCAGTTGAATAGCTCATTTATGCGCGGTTTCTTTGTTCAATATCTTTTCAGAGATCATAAGTTGACTGTTGTATGAATATCTATACTAATATTATAAAGCTGAAGAGTTTGTTTGTTTGAACGCGCTAATCTCAGGAACTACTGGTTCGAATTGAAAAATTCTTTTTGTGTTGAATAGACGATTTATCGAGGAAGGCTTTAAGGTATATAACATCACGCTGCGACTAATAGGAGCGAAGAAACAATGGAAAATGTCGAAAAAACGGGGAAAATTATTCATCTTTGAGGACTTCTGTTGCGTGCGCTGCGAAAACGGTTCAAGATACAAAAAAAATATGTATGAAAGGATTATTCCTCTTGAAATGATCTAAAAAAATGTCCGCGACAGTATATGTCTATCTTTTAAGATTAACTCACTAGAACCGTTTTTATGGTAATCAAATTTGCTCGAAATTAATGCATTATTACCAATTATTTGTAAGAGTTGTATCAACATAATAATATCAATCTTTATCCAAATAAATGTGTTGTTGATTAAGAGTATTTAATTGTGAACAAAATTGTCTTTGGCATCACTTGATTTCAATGAACATCTTAGAAGATATTACGCGCGGTCGGCTCCCTTCTGAACGGTTGTATGCAGCGTTATTTGTTTTTGCGATATAATATTGTCGTGTAATAATACTTTTTAAATACTATTTCATTTTGTTTTAAGGATAATATTTTGGTTCTAATAATTTCACAATTATTAACACTTTTATGTGTTGTTGATTAAGAGTATTTAATTGTGAACCAAATCGAAATTAACGACCTAATTTTAAGTAAACTTCCAGGAGACATAGTTACCTACACATCTATTGATAACGTAATGGATCAAGAAGATGCGGTACATTACCCACAAGAGTTTCTTAATTCTTTGAACCCAAGTGGCCTTCCCCCATATTCCCTCAAGTTAAAAATAGGTGCCCCAATAATTTTACTTAGAAATCTCAAACCACCAAATTTATGTAACGGAACCCGACTTCAAATTAAATTTCTACGCAATAACGTGATCGTTGCAATAGTTTTGACTGGTCCAGAAGTTGGTCAAACAGTGCTTATACCTCGCATCCCAATGATTCCAAATGATTTACTTTTTAATTTTAAAAGAATTCAATTTCCCGTTAAGCTATCTTTCGCCGTTACAATTAATAAATCACAGGGGCAAACATTTAAACACGTAGGAATCGATTTACGTCAAGACTGCTTTTCACACGGCCAACTATATGTCGCGTTGTCAAGATCGGGTTGCGGAGAAAACCAATATGTTCTTCTGCCACAAGAAAATAAAACTAAAAATATAATTTACGCAGAAGTACTTTAAAATAATTATGTTCTTTTAAAAACTTAAAAACTAAATTTGCAAAAAATTGTCTAAAATAATAACAGAAATTGACGCGGACAAAGTCGTGGGTAACTGCTATAATTTATAAAGCTGAGGAGGTTGTTTGCCCAAAATAACTATTCCACGCGGACGAAGTCGCGGGCACAGCCACAGATTTGTATATCTGTATCGAGAGCTAAGTGCGTTGTGTGGCCGATACTACTTTTTTCCCTTATGGCCTTACGCCTCGTCGACATCGGGGACAAGGAACGGGAAGGAATTCGGCCATAGACTTTTGAAGGAAGCATCCCGATATTCGCCTGGAGTGATTTGGGGAAACCACGGAAAACCCAAATCTGGATGCCCGGACGGGGATTCGAACCACCGTCCTCCCGAATGGAAGGCCAGAAAGTTACCGCTCTCCCACCACGCTCGGTGTGAAATGCTGTAATTTTTTTTAGATATATGTTGATAAAAATTTTGTGTGTTATTGGTCATGATAATTAATGCTATGTAATGGGGATAAAGATTAAAATTTAATGAATTATTGTTGTCCGGGGAAGATTGATTTCGCGATAAAAAGGTAAAGTCATTTGACAAGTAACAGTGTCAATTTTCTTCTTCACTCTGAAAGAGAATCGCGTAATTTTGAAAGCTAAACCAATAAATAGTTTTATGTTTCTTCGTTCTGGTAAAGTTAAGATGAATAAAATGGAGAATTAATAGGGTGTAGTGTCAAATAATTCAAATGAAAATTTAATTCCTGTGGTAGAAGATTGTGCTAAAATTTTGTCACCAGAAATGGAATAGCGGGCCGGAATTAATTGAAACGGTGGGTGAAAGGATGCAAAGTCCAGTTTCACATGATTTTATGGTGTAATTAACGGCTATGACTAAAAATGGGAAGGAATCTCTAGAGAAGCAAATAGCAGACGGACATGAATCGTTGGAGACATTTTTAGAGAAGAAAGTAGCAGACCGACAGGAATCGTTGGAAAAATCTCTGGAGAATAAAATAGCAGACGGGCTATGAAAATGGGAAAGGTAAAAAATATAAAAGAACCTTTACAGAATTCAGTCCAAAATGAGTTGAGAAGGGTTCGGGCCTTCGGGGAGACATAAATAGCAAATCTGACGAGTTTCAAAATGCTATACAGGGAGATACCAAAAGCTCTGAAGAAAAAAAAAAAAGAGATAATCTAAATTTCAGATGCAATGGGTTTGATAAATTTAAAGAGAAAGACAGAACCAGAGGAGAGTTGTATCAAGTCCGGGATGGGATCCACATGAACGAAAAAAGAAGGAACTGACAGAAACTGCAATTGCGGATCGTTACCAACAGGTTGAAGCGGGCTTAAAGAATGCTGGGGAACCTGAAAATTTGGCAAAATCCCATGGCGAATTTAATAGTTCCGTCACGGTATACTGGTCAATATACAACGAGACGTCATGAATCAGATGCACAGCTGAATTTAACTCATAAAGTCGGAGCAATGTATGTAGCTCTGTGAAACTTGGTCTTCCAAATTTTGGAATAAAGAGAAAAATTAATCCGAACGAATTTTTCATGGGTAATCGATAATTATACTAGAATTAAAGATATTCCTGAATCCCTAAAGATGGTGTTGATAATGCAGACGTTTTATAATGGTGAGAAATCCTGGCTTCGGGTATCAAATTTAACGGATCTATCTTACAAAGAGTTTATAGACAAGTTTTTGGCAACATACTGGAACTTAAATGCGCAAGGAGAATTGATGATAATAATTTACAAAGGCCGTTTCAATCCTATAGGGGAAGACTTAATTTACAGATAAGCATCTAGATTAACTGTTTTGTCAAAACAACTAGACAATCCACCGAAAGATGCAGAATTGATATTTGCGTAGACATATCATTTCTCTCTGTATACAAGATGTCAATTTAATCCAGTGCTTCTGCATAGTATAGGTCAATTCCTAAATACTTAAAAAAAAAAACATTGATGCAGAGTACAAGCCTAATGAGGACACAGGTGAAAAGAACAAGGATTCTACCCAAAAGAATCATACATAGTATACAAACTTTGGAATCCAGCAAGGGAGTGGTCATAGTAATAATCAACAGGCAAGAAATCAATGATAAGGAAGATAAGAAAATGGACTTCCAACCAAGGAAAAAAAAAATTTCAACACAGTGTGACCGGACGTCATTTATTATAACATTTTAGTATTGAAATCGTGTAAGTTGATAAGTTTTACTGTAACCAGACGTCGAGTTAGCACGTCCTGTTTGTTTTTGAGTTTCTGCCGATCGACAGTTCAGGTTGCAAGCTACACGTGCGGTGTTGAGCATGCAAGCCAATACTTTTTCAGCAAGCTAGAATATATTATTCAGACTCACTTCTTCAATGACGAGCAATAAGTTAACATCTAGGCCTCGGAGGCAGATAATCGCTGCACCAACCTTACCATTCTCTGTTAGTTGTGAACTGTAGGGCTAAGTTTCATCCCTAGGATCAGTATCACGGGTTACGGAATACCTCCCTATCTTGTACAACATCGACTGTAGATGATTTACGGTTCAGTACAGATTAAATGAGGTTTCCAGAAACATTGTTTCATTTCAAGTAACTAACAGCTGTCCGCTCCCTCTCCTACTCACAAGTTACCCTCGATGCTCATGTTTATTTTGCAGTACAAGAGAAGAAGAGGATCCTTGTTCTTTTCACCTGTGTCCCCCCACTAGGCTTGTACACTGCATAGTATTTAGGAATTTATCTATACTAGGCAGAAGCACTGGATTAAATTAACATCTTGTGACTTATTTAAGCATTTGACTGTGTTGGTCATGAAATTCTGATGTAGATATTAAAGTATTAGGGTATAGATGGCATTGTTAACAAATGGCTTAGCCCTACCTTTTGCAATAGAAAAAAGTGGCACTGAAACATTCAGTTTTCTGAGCGGTGATTTACCAGATGTGGAGTACATCAGGGTACTATATTAGGTCCATTTTTTTAAAATATATATATATAAATGATTTATTCCATATTGCATCTAAAAATACTAAATTTGTCCATTTATTAGATGATACAAGTATAGTGATAAAACTCAATATATACAATTCAGTATATCACACAGCTTGACACCAGACATAATTTGCAGCCCAGTTCACTCAAGAGGAAGAGAGTGTGAAATTTCTAGGTTTGCATACTAATCATAATTTAAATTGGAGGGAATATGTCTCTGACTTACTGAAGCGATTGGGTGCAGCCATGTTTATAACTCGAGCTCCAGGGGAAGGCCCGATTGGGATGTGCAGGCCGGGTTCAGTTTTCTGTCTTTGCGCATGACGTCATCATAGGAGCACTGTGTTTTGCCGGAGCGTTTGGTCTAAAACAGGCTAGGCGTTTTGCGCTGCGCGGCGGTCGAATCGATGCCTGGTCCATGGAGGAAGGAATTATATGGAGGAGAAGTGACGTTAAATCGGTGAAGCAAGCACTAAACTCTCCCGCATGGTGGCAGCACCGGCAGCGACCATATGGCGCTTCCCAACAATTAAGGTGTTCACATTGTGGTAGATGCAGTGATTATTTCATTTAGTATTGTGTATAAGTGTTTAAAAATGCCAGCTTGTGTTGCGCACGGTTGCACAAATAGGCCAGACAGGAAAGAACCTGGAATATCATTTCATAAGTAAGTTGAATTGTAATTATCGTTGTTGAAGTGAGCGGTAGACACCGCAAACTTTGCAGCATCTCTATAAATATTTAGTCATAGCTCTCAATGGGATGACTTTGTTCTCAAATTTTTCTTGGTGTAGTGTAGAAAATCAGCAAACTTGCTATTTTGCACATAATAGACTATCATTATTTTTTAACGAGTGTTTAAAATGAGATTTAAAGGGGCGTGTTTTACTTCGCGATTCAGTGAATTTACTATTACGATTTCTTTCGTCACGTTGCTGATTATACTGACAATGGATGATGAAATTAACTGTTATGTGAGAAGCTGTGAGTTTTATTAATTTTTTAAATAGCTATTTCAGGCCATTGACTTAGGTTATTTTTAAAGCTTCATATAAGACTTGTTTCTGTTTGTAAATACGTCTATACCTATTTTTACCGATTTTGAAATCTTTCTCATCTATTTATGTCGAAACAGGTTCATGCAGAAATAAAAATGGGCTTCATAAATAAAGAAGTTATTGGCCTTTGAACAAATTCAATTTGGGGAATGTGTTTCTAATTTAGTCTCTTTTTTTTTTGTACAACTTTACCCCCCCCCCCCCGTATCTAAATCTAACTGAGAGATAATTTTTTTACAATTGTCCTAATAAGTAGGGCTGTGAAATTAGACAACACATCTTGATCAAGAGAATGTTCATTAAGGTGACTGAATAAACATTTTATGTCTGGTACCAGCCTACAAAATGTCTGGGTTGCTCATCCCTAGTGTGGGCCCTCTTACTTTTTTTCTGTTCTAGGACACATTTCAGACTAACCACAAGTGGTAGTAATAAAACTGAAATATCCATTCTGCATGTCAACCATGTAATCATTGTGGCTTTGACAGAATTAATTTTTGGTCCAGCCTGCATCCAAACCTAAACCCCTCAATTTGGATGTTGTATATCCCCCAAACTAAGCAAGATATCGAAAACATTTATTCCTTATTATCGAGTTTTTTCGTCGTGTTACATAAGAATCCATCATTAAATTTGACTTTTGCGAAATTTTTCTTCTGCATTTCAACTCAAGACACCTCACTTTTGAGACAGTATATCTCGAGAACTAGGTGAAATATCGAAAAATTTTACTCTTTATTTTTTATTTGTCTCGTCTTTTTAAATAAAAATTCATCATGAAATTTGACTTTGAATAATTTTTTCTTCTGAATTTCAACCAAAACCATTTCACATTTGAGACAGAATATCTCGAAAACTAAGCAGGATATCAAAAAATTTTATTCTTCATTTTGTATTTGTCTCATCGAGTTACATAATAATCCATCACCGGATTGCGGCGTCACGTTTATCCTAGAGTCCCCTTGAGGTGTTTGTACATATTCCCCGTGTTTGTTGGGAAGCGGTCAAGCCCCCACCACTCCGGCCATGCCCCCCCACTCCTCCGCCGGCCTGCTTCACTCCCATGCGTGGTAAAGGTCTCTTGCGTCGTCTCCATATTATTCCTTCCTCCATGGCCTGGTCCAATGTAATTAAATGGGGCAAAACAAACGATGTCGGGCGGCGCCGCCTCGTCTGTTTTGAACTCGCGGCGTGGTGGCGGTGTGGCGACACAGCCAACTGAAGAAAATATATCAGAAATTGAATTTTTCCCCTTTTTGTATCATTAGATTTTAGTGTTCAAATGTAAAATACTTAATATGCGATTTCATTAAACACACAATGGAAATTCGAATTTCATTTTTACTTTTCTTGAAATTATATCCTAATTTCATATTCTTTTAATAAAACACTTTTTAGATGTTTCATTTTACGAGGGAAAAATGAATTCAGGAACACGGATATCGTCTGTTTTTCTTGTCCTGTTCCACCTTCGGTACAGTAACCATAGAAGCATTTCCCTCTCATCTTCAATATCAATCGTTTTACAATCGACGGTCCACGTGTCGGTTGAGGCCACAGCACAATGGCAGAAACGCTAGGTTTTGATAAATCGACGCGGCTCCACACGGAGAACCAATATAACACATACAGTGACCGCGGAAGCTTTCGCAATCAAATCCCTACACACATTACTATATGATTATCTTTTGAGCGATGGGATGTACGTGTTTCAGAACGCGCCTTTGTCTTGTTGCGTTCCGAACTGTTATGTTAATGTCGAAATTGACAATGTCAAACAAATGATTGCTCTTACAGCTGTCTTTGATTCGTTTCTGCTTTGTTAATTATTTTCACTTAGACGTTGTTCTACCTTTTGATATTAAACTGAATTTGTTAAGGAAAATGACAAAAGTGCGTCAGTTTCAGCTGAATTGGAAATCACTGAGCGATTGTTTTATTAGTTTAGGAGAGGAGTGTCCTAAACATTTTCAAAATCTTTTGACATTGAATGAAACTGATGGGAACACTAAAGTTAAATTCCTTTTATATTTTGCGAGCCATTTTTCATTTTTAAACTGTTAAACAATTCGGTGATAATAAGTCTTAGATGTGTGTAATACTGTTTAAACTTTAAAATCAGCTCTAGAACGACGTGAAAAAGATAGTTCCTTTGGTTAAAAAAGTGATTATATCGGAAATAATTTTCTATTATTCGTTGATAAATGTCTGTCCTACAATAATAAACGATTTTTTTTGTGGAAGTAATTGGTTATTGCAATATACAAAAATTAAATTTAAATCATGATGTTTCATTATTTTGATGACTGGGAAACAATATTAGAAGGTCTAAATTTACAAGAAACAATGAGTATCAAAATGAACGAACTACTCTGAAATAACAATATTAGAGGAATCTAGCTAAAAGTAAGAGATTTTAGTGAGTTTACCGACAGAACTACAGGCCAAGAATAGCAGCATGTTTTAAAATTTATGAAATTTATTTAAGATTATTTCAGTCTTGCCCTCTATTCCCGCCACTTCGGCATTCAAAGAAAAGATATTTTCATTTATGAATTTGAAATGGCGAAAGAGAGAAGCAGAGCGAGTACCTCATTAATAAAAAAATGAGCTTTTGATCTACATTAATTTAAAAATTGGATGCAATAAAGAATATGACACTTTTACTGTAGAGAAAAAATTGTTAAAAGGTGCATGAAGTGAAAAAATAAAGGTTTCATAAAAATAAATAAGTAAAAACATAACTTTTTTGTCCTTTTCTTACTCTTTCCGTAAAAAATTATATATTTGAAGTGTACTAGTTTATTCTAAAAAGTGCTATAATCAGCCGAAAAAAATGTTGGGACTGTGTAGTCGAGGCGGCGGGCGAGCGCAGCGCTGCCGCCGCTAGAAAAGTCGCCTTGTGTGAACAGTTGGGGCGCCCGCCTCCACGCCGCGCGGCGGGCTAGTCGCTTCGCCTGTTTTAGGCCTTTAAGCTTATGGGCTCATGTGGTATTATGAATGCCATTTTGATTAAAACATCGTGTAAATTGTATTAACATGCCTGAGTGTACTGTTACTGGCTGTACATCTTACAGCAGAAAAGGTATTAGTATCACATATCATCATTTCTAAAGGATTTACAATGTACATTTGTAAAAGGATGATATATATGGCCTCTAGGAACAGTCAGAATCCTAACGTTAAAACACATTACAAACAGTACTGCAAAATACTGAAAAAGTTTATTAAAGAAACTAAACGTATGTACTATAAACACAAAATTCATGATTCTGAAAATAAGATTAATACAATATGGGACATTGTAAAAAAGGAAATAAGAAAAAAATCAAACCAGTAATGACATTTTTATCAAAGAAAATTCAGTAGAATCTAATTTTTCAATTGCTGGTATATTTTTTGTCTGTTGCTGATAAATTGACTGCCAATAGCTCAGTAACACACAGTATGGATTTTGTCAAAACAGGCATCCCAGAAAAATTTAACACTTAGTCTGTAAACTTAGCTACTCCAGAAAAAATAAGAAATATTACCAGGTCTCTTAAGAGCAAATACTCAAGTCATTATGATGGGATTTCCAGCAGATTAATTAAACTGTGATCCACAGAACTAAGTTATCTGTTTAATATTTTACTTGATGCTACTTTTCCTGAAAGGCTTAAGTGTGCTGAAGTTAAACCACTCTATAATAAGGGGAATAAGCCAGCTGTATCGAATTACCGTCCTATTTCATTTCTAAGAGCTTTATCCAAAGTTTTTGAGAAAACAATGTACAATAGAGTTTATGAACACTTTAAAAATAACAATATTCTAACTAAATCACAATTTGATTTTCAAAAAGGTCATTCAACACTTCAGGCTATAATTGCATTCACTGATAATATTTTAGAAGCAATAAATGATGAATTAATTCCTGTGGGAATGTTTTGTGACTTATCTAAGGCATCTGACTGTAGATCATAATATTCTGATGCAGAAATTGAAGTATTATAGTAAAGATGGCATTTTTGATAAATGTCTTAGTTCTTTCTTTCTGAATAGAAAACAGAAAGTGTCAATGGAGAATTTTAAGGCTGCCTTAAATGGTCCACATTTTTCTGAGTGGTAACTAATCAGATGTGGAGTACCTCAGGGTTCTATATTGGGATCATCATTGTTTTTAATACATATAAATAATCCACCCAGTGTTGCATTTAAAAACTCAAAATTTGTCCAATTTACAGATGACACAAACATTGGAACTAAAAATGCGCCAGATTTATCTACAGTATATATTTCAAATTATATATTTTACCGTACTAATAAATAGTTTACAGCCAATGGTTTGTCTTTAAACTTTGATGAAACTCAATTTATGTAATTCAGTACATCGCACAGATTAACACCAGATATAGGAATAAAATTTTCAGGCCAGTCCATTGAAGAAGTAGATTGTGTGAAATTTCTAGGTTTGCATATTAATCATAATTTAAATTGGAAGGTACTTGTTTCTGACTTACTAAAGCCATTGGGTTTAGCCACATTTGCAATTCGTAAAATTTCAGCAATGTGTGATCTCTGTATGAGGACGCTAGTTTATTTTGCTTATTTTCACTCCTTTATGTCATATGGATTGATATTCTGGAGCAATTCTACCCATAGAGACAAAGTGTTCATAGCCCAAAAGCGAGTAATAAGAATTATGTCGAGTTAGCAATGTAGAGAGCTGTCAGGAAGTTAGGGATTTTATTAGTCACAAATTATACTTTGTTTGGAACCAATAGTAAAATCCACAATTATGGCACTAGAAGTGAAAATGATATTCACAAGGATTACAAGTCGTTGTAATGTGTTCAGAAAGGGGTCCGAGATTCAGGGATACGTATCTTCAATAAGCTCCCAACACACATTAAATTTCTAGTAGATGATAAGAATACATTCAGGAAAAAATTGAAAGGATTTTTAACTGACAACTCCTTCTACTCTGTAGAAGAATTTATTTCTAGGGTATTTACAAAATAAATTGCGAGTAGTTTGTGTAAATGTAATTGACATAATTAATGTACCATTTTCTGTGTTATGTAATATTTTGTTATGCAATTTTTTAACTGTAAATTAACAACTTTCCACATCCCGCAGAACCCGTCTCCTATTTTAGAATCAATGGGAAATGATTTTATTGTACTGGAGGAAAACATGGATATATAAATGTTACCCTAAGACGATTTCAATATAACAACTGCATGCTCCTAAAATTTTGTTCCAGAGGGTTATGTTGCAAGCGGAATTACTGAATTTACCTTCATGAAAATATTTAAAGCCGTTTCTGTTCGGGGTGTTAATCTCCCTGAAATGCTTTTTAATACCTCTGTCATTAATAGTTACCGACCAACATCAGCAAAAAGAAAGCGACATAACGGGTACATATCAAACCAGACACGTTCAAAAATAGAAGTTGTAACCCTTACCGCTGTGTCGCCTGAAAAAAAAGAATAAAACACCAGTGCGCTTTGACCATAAATGATACTGACAAAGTTATCAACCCACATAACAGTGAAAATTTTCCTACACACCTACTTATAATTCATAGATATTTTTATCTTAAATTCCTTCACTGTCTGGGATACATATATCACTCATTATCTCCTTTGGTTATGATTAATATTATTACTCCGCGATTTTCTAAAAGTGGGTGGCGGAGGGTGCATTGCACCAATCCTAATATGTAACCATTTGTTTATAGGAAGGGTATATGCGTGACATGGCAGGAGGCGCCCATGAACTACTTTTGAGAACCATTGTGGCATTCGGACGGAGCGATCTGGGAAAACCATGGAAAAACCCAGATCAATATGGCCGAAGTGGTAATTGTTCTAGTTTCCCACTCCCATACCTACAAGTTAAAACTTTCCTCCACTCTGATGCGAGATTATTATGATCCTCTATTACTTTCCATCTGCTATTTCTAAACTTTCCATCAATATTTATCCAGGTCGCATCGCCAGTATATTTCTTGTAAATGCTCACTACTATACTTTTCAGCCTCCTTCTAACCTGCAGTGGCTCCCAACCCAAATCTTTTATGATTTAGATTGCTAAGTGCATGAAAATATATAAAAACAGGGTGGGGGATCTTGAAGGAAATTCGAAAAAACTGGATGCTACATGTTTAACTCCGAAGATCATGAAGAGGACGCAAGAGATGTGCAAGAGGAATTGAGAGCAACTTCCAGGAAACAGAGCAAAATTACAAAGGTACTGAAGAACATATTTTCGAAAAATCAGATTAAATTTTTATTAACAGGGAAGAAATATGAAACATGGATGGTGTCTGTAAAGCAGTGACATGCTATTCCAAAAAAAACGGTTATTTGATTTTCAAGAAATAAGCTTCTGGCTGTAATTGTATGTCAAATGAAAAGAATAACGTTAAAACGCTTTGTTGCAAAATAGTCGACAAGTATTCAGATGTTCCAGCGAATGGCATAAAACTATGTAAGAACAACAATGTTTATTTGCCTGTGGAACTGGAATGCAAAACTGCACGGAATAGAAAATCTCGTCATTTGCTCACATCATACCTTCCAAATAAGAAAAAAAAATCAATTAATTTGTTAAGACACACTGAAGAGCCAAAGAAACTGGTTTACCTGCCTAATATCGTGTATGGCCCCCGCGAGCTCGCAGAAGTGCCGCAAAACGTCGTGGCATGGTCTCGACTAATGTCTGAAGTAGTGCTGTAGGGAATTGACACCATGCATCCTGTAGCGCTGTCCACAAAAAACCGTAATAGTACGAGGGGGTGGAGATCTCTTCTGAACGGCACGTTGCAAAGCATCCCAGATATGCTCAATAATGTTCATGTCTGGGAAGTTTGGTGGCCAGCGGACGTGTTTAAACTCTGAAGAGTGTTCCTGGAGCCACTGTGTAGCAATTCTAGCTAGAAACGTGGGGTGTCGCATTGTCCTGCTGGAATTGCCCAAGTCCGTCGAAATGCAAAATGGACATGAATGGATGCAGGTGATCAGCCAGGATGCGTACGTACGTGTCACCTGTCAGAGTCGTATGTGGACGTATCAGGTGTCCCATGCCACTCCAACTGTACACGCCCCACACCATTGCAAAGCCTCCACCAGCTTGAACAGTCTCCAGCTGACATGCAGGGTCCATGAACTCATGAGGTAGTCTCCATACCCGTACACGTCCATCCGCTCAATGCAATTGGAAACGAGACTCGTCAGACCAGGCAACATGTTTCCAATCATCAACAGTCCAATGTCGTTGTTGATGGGCCCAGACGAGGCATAAAGCTTTGTGTCGTGCTCTCAGCAAGGGTACACGAGTAGGCCTTCGGCTCCGAAAGCCCATATCGATGATGTACCATTGAATGGTTCGCACGCTGACACTTGTTAATGGCCCAGCACTGAAATCCACAGCAATTTGTGGAAGGGTTGCACTTCTGTCACGGTGAACGATTCTCTTCAGCCGTCGTTGGTCCCGTTCTTGCAGGATGTTT